>JAHXMQ010000807.1:51378752-51412874 GCA_020466415.1 Ammodramus savannarum pratensis
TTCCTGTGACACAGAGCCTACACTTAGGGGGAGGCAGTGCCTTGGAACCAGGAAGGTTCATTGTGGGGACTCCTCGGCCCCAGGGGGTTGGAAAAAAATGGGGGGGACAGATGTCCCAAAACAGAGATTGTGCCTTTTTGGCGTGAGACAAGGCATCCTTAAAAGACAACCCTAAAAGCAGCTCTGGTCCATGCACAGTGGTGAGAGCACTGGGCATGGAAGGAAGATGTCACAAGCGGCAAAAGGACTTTCCGGGCGGTGCTGAGTGACATGGAAGCACACGAGGTTTCAGCGTGTTTCCAGGGGAAGACTATGGTGCAAGAAGGACTCCTATCCTCTCCATGGACTGAAGTTTGAGTATTCTAAAGGGTGGTGCCGGACTGGGCAGTTGGTGATTTGGGGGAATGTATTGTATAGGGAAATTTTGGTGGTGGGGAGGAGGAAAGTGTTTGCTGTAAGGTTTTCAATTTTTTTCTCCTTATAGTTTTTTCCTTCTTTTCTTGTAGTTTGGGTAATAAAGTTTTCTTTATGTCTAAGCTGGAGCCTGCTTTGCTTATTCCTGGTCGCATCTCACAGCAGACACCAGGGAGAAGGTGTTCTCATGGGGGCACTGGCTCTGTGCCAGGCCTAAACCATGACAGGGAAGAAGGGTTGTACCTGGTGTACTTGATACACGTCTGAGCTAGGGTTTGCTCTTTTCATGGCAAGACCAGGAGTAATAGGATTCCTTCATGAAAAGGGCTACAAGCTCACAGGAATCTGCTCTGTGAAGTCTGCCAGATCACCCCTTTCTGGATGATTTTCCAGTTTAGGTGTGGGGTGTGCCTTGGGGTGCCCAAATACCTGCCATGGTTTGTCATTATGTTCTGGGTTGAGAGGCACCATGATTTTGTGCATTGGCAGCATGTATGGATGTGGGACTTGGGAAATAAGGTCATGAGCATGAGAAAAGGGAACAAGTATAATATAAGAATTTTGAGATTTCCAAATGAAGGGTCTGAGCCAGATATTGCACTGGCTTGTAGTTGTGTCTTATGTGGTGCTATAGAAGAGATCAGGAGCTGCCTGCCCCCAGGTTGGACAGTCAATTCCAGATGGCTCTAAAACAGGTCATGATTCGCCAAGGTTGAGTCCATCAGCAACGCTGGTGACATCACTTGAAAACATGTTTGAGAAAAGGCAAAGAATGCTGTACAGCAGCTGAGAGAGAGAAGAGTGAGAAAAATGTGAGAGAAATAGGTTTCTTCCCTTGTGAAATGGTGTAGATTCACATTTTTCAAACCCCTTCATAGAAGCTCTGATGATTCCAGGATTAAGCAATATGTGATCACTGATTCTGAGAATATTGGTGCTGCCTGAACCATGACACTGTAAAAATTTATCTGTCCCTTGTTGCAAAAGATTAAATGGAGTTTATTAATCTCAGTTTGTGAATGGATTTGTATCTGTCATGAGTTTATAGGAGGGTAAATGAAAAACAAATGTTTTATCTTCTGCCTGCTAAGCAATGTGATGATAAATATATGTTCAAATGACAATGATTGCTAAATGTATCAGAGTAAATTATATCCTATCCTGATTGAGCAGTACTGCACTTAAGATTTCTTTTGTTGTCTTCTTTTTTTCTCCTTTTTTTTTTCCCCTGGAAAACATTATTATACAGTGAAAAATCATTATCTCCTTTTTTACAATGGTTCATGTGGCTTTGGCACCAGAAAGCATCCATTATTCATTTTAAAACTATGTTTCAAGGCAAACTAAGTAATTACTCAAAGATCATAGAGAGCATCAAACCCCATGAAACACATGAAAACTCTAATTAGTGTAATAATGTTAAAAAATAAGAAGGTGTTCTAACTAACAACATAATCACAGAGATGAAGTGCTTGGCCACAATTTTCATCAGTAACATCAGAATTAATTTTCTCTGATTATGATTCACGTAAGCAGAAGAAGAGAGGTTTTAATGTTAAACTGCAATGGGTAAAAACTAGGTTAAACATCAGAATCAGGGTTTATGAAGTCCTGAAACATGTAGTGGTCTATTGTGTCAATTTATACTAACATCAGAATTAGTGATAAAAAAAAAATGGTGACACTTCTGTCTGCTTCTCTTGCCTAGGTTCTGCCCTTCTTTCTTTTATTTTTTTCTTTCAGGAAAATTCCAGAATGGTTTCCTGCAGGTTATGTAAATCAAAACAACTATGTCTTGATCACTAGGCCAGAGCCATAATTTGAAGTCAGAAATAATAAGAATAGCAACTGCTTGGAGCACAATTATCAGTTTCTATGAGATTTAACACGGTACTATTCCTTGGACAGGAACCTATATGCTGAAGCAAGGGAACAGGGGCCTGATCTTTGTTTGAAAGAGCAAACGTATGTCTAGAAAAGAAATAAAAAAAAGAAAAAATAGAAACAAACAAACAAAAAAGATTAGGCAAATAGAAAAAAAAATAAAGGAAGGTAGGCTAACAACACTTTTTCCCCCCCTAGAAATACAATCATGGTCTGACAGGCAGCAGTGGAGCTCATCTGCATTAGTCCCTTGCTCAAAGCAGGGTCAATGTAAACCCAGTTCCATATTGCAGCCTGCAGTGCTCAAGGCGGTGTCCAGCAGAGTTTTGAATAGTTCTGAGCATGGAAACTTTACAACTCCTCCGGCTGACCTGTAGCAGTGTTTGGCTGCTCCACTTTAGAGATATTTATAATGTATGGGATCAAAAGTTCATGCAAGGGATACAGTGGTACTTAACTGCTTTGAGAATTAGTTTCAGACAGTGTTTCAATCCTGCCCATGAGGTGATGAGATACAGTATGGTAAGTAATAAATTGTGCTCTCAAGGTAAAGGGGTAAATAATTTTTGAGTTTATTGTTTTATGACTGTGAACTGAGTTGAGCAAAAGCTACTTTTGCTTCAAGTATATGAAGGAAAAGGAAACACCCGCAAATTTTTAAATAAATGTTTATCTAATCTTCTTTAAAAACTCTTTTTTGTTAGCTTGATAAACTACAGAATGCTAATAACCAATGTTCAGGCACTTGACAGCTAGTTGTATAGATTTTGGTTTTAGCCAATATGAGTATTAGCACTAAATCATAGTAAAGAATAGAGATACATGAACTTCCTTCTAACATTATTTCCCCATTTAAATAGATGCTGACATTTTTTAGGGTCAATACTTCATTGTGAGTGGGTAAAGAAAAATGTTTAGGCACAAACACAAGCTTATTCCTTTAGGATGAGCTATAATCCTTATTGTGACACATTATGAGATTTCCAACTAAAATTAATTTTTAATGTCGCAGAAAAGCAACTGAAATGGTTGTTTTTATATATGTAACCTTGCAGAAAACTAGTTCCTTAAAAGCAGAAACAATAGCTGAGTTCAGAAATTACAAATTGTATTTACCTCAGTAATGTATTAGCTGTGGACTTAATTCCATTTAAATGCTAACATTTAAAAAAATAATACATTGAGGAGAGAAAAATATTACAAGCTTCTTTATTGCTTTTAATCATACATCCAGCACAAAAATGGTTTCTAATAAGTCATTAAAGCACAGATTGCAATGCTAAGTGTTTTGGAGTGAAGGCATAAATCTTTAGCTCATCAATGAGAGGCAGCAAGTGGTCTGACAGCAGCCACTGCCACTGAGTGGTGCTGAGGGGCTACAGCAGTGTGCAAAGAGGGGCTGAGATGTCTCATGCTCTCAGATGGGTGTTCATCCACTTGGCTGTGTGGCTTCCTCTGGGTGTGTGGGGTTTACTTGCACAAAGGGGAACGAAGATGCTGACAGGAGAGGCTTAGACAAAATCCAGCATAGGATGTAAAGTCATCCAAACAGTTGCCAAATCGTTGTTCACATGCGGCAGAGAGCCTCCTGTGTCCCACTTGAAAAATACCTGGCTTTGTTGCCTCAGCTGATCCCTGAGCTTTGCTGCTGATCAGCTGAACTGCCAACAGCCTCTCCACAGGCTGCTGGAGATCCCTGCTATAAGCAGTTGTCACTTCACTGAAGGCTGGATGAGGCAGCTGAATCCCCAGAACAGAACAGAACATTTCAGCTGGAGGGGGCCTGCAGCAATTATCCCATCTGACCACTTCAGGGGTGACCAAAAGTTCAAGCATTTTTAAAGGCATTCCCAAATGTCTCTTAAACACTGACAGTCTCAGAGCATTGACCACCTCTCTAGGGTGTTTGACCAGGCACCAGTGTTTGACCATCCACTCACAAAGAAATGCTTCCTAATCTCCATTCTAAGGCTTCCCTGGAGCAGCTCTGAACCATTCCCATGTGTCCAATCACAGAATCCCATGGAGAAGAGCTCAGTACCTCCCTCTCCACTTCTCAGGAAGCTGCAGAGTGCAGTAAGATCTCCCCTGAGCCTCACTTTCTCCAAACTAGACAAGCCAAAAGTCCCTAGCCACTCCTCACAGGCCCTGCCTTCCAGCCCTTTCACCAACCTTGCTGGCCTCCTCTGGATGGATTCAACTACCTGAATGAACATCCTTCTTAAACTGCAGGGCACAGAACTGCACAAAGAGATAATCTAATTGTTTTAGGTAGTGTCCCTGAGAACCTTACAATCATTTCTAAATTTTTAATTCCACAACTTGCTGATTAAGTGCTGCTGGGAATGAATGCAGTGATGTGAATTTCCTGTCCAGAAATGACAAACTAAGCAAGGCTTTTTTGATATGATTTAAAATCCTCCTTTTTTGCTTATTGTTTCAAATGACAATCTTATCTCCTCAGCCTGTCAGGCACAAAACAAAAAGGAAAAGACAGTTGGTTAATATCACAGTCCAAGTTTCTAGGCACTGTTTTCACTCCCTTAGGAATAAACCTGAGCTTTAATATCATTGCTTTTATTGCAAGGTGTAGCTGGTTGTCATTTTCCAGCTGTTCCCAGCTTGAGGAGTCAGAAACTGTCAATTGACTTGGAAGAATTTTTCCTTACATCTTGCACTACTTCAAGTCTGAAATGTTCATTATTATCCTACCAGGCAGAGATAGATGTAAGAGAGAGAAAAAACTGCATTTTTTAGAGAGTGCCTGTTGTGCCTTAATTTTTTGAAGAAGTTCCTGGAGACTGATCATTAAAAATGAACAAGTGTCATGTATTGTAACTTAGAAACTCCCAGTTTCTCTGGCATCTCTTTTGAGAATAGCCCTCAATATATCAGATTGCTCAAGTTTGGCAAGTCATTCTCAATCTGGAGCTGGGGAAGGGGAAAAGGGGAACCAGTTGCATAAACAGAGTTGTCTAATATTATTCTAGGCAGTTGTGTAAGATACCCTTTCAGGTGCCCAGCTGCAGCTGCAAAAAGAAGCAGTTCTTGTGTCATTGCTGTCACACCCACCAGCCCACCCATCAGATGATGTGTGTGCGTGTTGGGTCCCAGATGACAGCGAGCACCCACGTTTAGGCCGCTGATCCATGCAGTTATGTGAGGGATGCTGAAGTCCACCCAGTGAGTCAAATGAGCAGTTTGAGCTTCTGTCAGCTGAGCACCCCTCTAGGGCACACTGGTCTGGCCACTGGCTGCAGTGGGAGTGCAGACACATTGCCTATACACAAACACCAATCTTCCAGATGGCTACCTTGAAATATCTGAATTTACAGCCTTTAAGAGCTAAAGCCCACCTGTACTGTGGCTTATACAGAGTGTCTCCCTGGCAGTTGCAATCATTTTGGCTGGGTTGTTTGTTCCTCAGCTCTTGGACAGGCTTGCACACATCTTATTCCTGCTTTCATTGCTGGCTGTAACAACACAGCAATTTTCCTTTTAGCTTTTATTTTGTACTCATCTATTTTGTTTCTATGTGAGTGACTGTATAATTAAATTGTTTATTTAATTCTGAACAAAAATCATAGGATTTTTCCATTAGTCTCTCTGACTCCTCTCTGATTCATGCTTTCTTATTTTAAATGTTAACTTCAAAGAACACAGTTTAAAGCTTACCTATATCATAAACTATCCAATTATATAGTTAGACTGAACTTATTTTACATCTAATAGAGGAGAGGCTGGTACCCATAAAGCAGTTTTTACTACAGGATATTTAAATTACCTATTAGACTGGCTTAAATTGTCAAGTAGTTTGTGTCTACAAAGGATGCTCCCCCCTGATTTATATTCACATATATTTAGCAGCAAAACTTTGTGGTTTTGATTGATGCTATTCAAAAGAATAGTGCCTTATTCAATCATAGATCTTGTGGAATGGAGTACTGGTATAATTTTTCACAGTGTTCAGTAGAGCAATGAAAGAAGTTCCTCTCTCTTTAAGAGACATAGTTACAGACTGCTCTTATTAATATTGAATCAAATCTTCATCAGACACTTGTTTTCTCCTCATCAACACAAAAATTAACATATCCATTCCATACAAAGGTTCTGTGATTTAAACAGCAATTTACATCACACATCACATTGACACTTTCTAAACAATTTCTGCAAAAATTGCATCTGAGCTGATTTCACACATAGAAAATGTATCTATTATTAAAAAAAACCCCTCCAAACCAGTCCAACAGAAAAAATCCCCAAAAGAGCCAATTCTTTTCTGTGCTTCAGCTGTGACTGAAATATAAATCAGCATTCTCCATGGGATTCATCTTTGAGTATATTCTCTTTAGCTAGAACAAGCAGAAAAATCTGTTTATCTTCTCTGTTGGTGTTATTCAGAGACAGCTAGAAATATTGTAGGGGGATATACATGTGGGGCATGAAACCAGAGTATGGATCTGGGCTTTTTATTGTACTATCAACTTTAAATGAAACAAGTGGTAAGCATAGGGAAGCAGTAGTTTACACAGATGCCTTAAATTTTCAGGGGAATTGCTTTCTTCCTCATATGTGTTCCAAACTGTCCATTGGCATCAACAGCAATTGCAGGAGAAGAGTTGCTAAAAAAAACCCTAAGGGTAAGCATGTTGGACAGCAATGGAGAAAAAGAAAAGGCTGAAGAGTCTGTTTTTTTTGTTTGTTTTTTTTTTTTTTTTTTGTGTGTGTGTGTGAGGGTTTTTTTTTGGTATTTATTTTTCTTCGAATTAATGTAAGGGAATTGTAATCAGTTACTTGATCCAGTGGAATAGAAACGTACAAACACATGTGAGAATATGGGAGAACAAAGCTTTACAGACTGACCAAGCTGTGGCTATGCCAGCAGCAGGACTGTCTGATGTCACCACTGTGGTGGTGTGGTGCCCATTCTGGTGTCCCCAGCTTGTTCTTTGAGTGCTGGTGAAGGTGTTTGGCACTTGTGTTCTGGGCAAGTGTGGCTTAACAAGTCTTTAGCAACCAGCATATTCTGTGAAATATGATCCTACAGGTAGTGTTAAATCCCATTTTCACCTGGATCTAGTAAAGCCCCCTGCTTTGAAAGTAAATAGAAACATTCAATTCAGGTTTTTCTTTGTGTGTTTGTTTCTTTGTTGATTTTCACCAAACTCATCCCCCCTGTAACAGTGCCACACTGATGGCGTCAGCCTTGAAGAGTTTCTGTCACTTCATTTAAATCAAATTTATGTAAAGCTGCTTCTGAAATTATCTATGCTATTACCTCACAACATTTGGTCTGGAGGCTGTTCACAGAATAAAACAAAAGGTCCTAGAAATGTGATGAGGCACCTTTTTCTGTGAAAGAAAATGGTTGAATCTCACAGGACTTTGCCTCAGGAAAGACAATTTCCCTCTGATACTATTTCATCAGTTCTAAATGATGACCCCCACTTTTACTGTGATTAACTACAGAATAAACTTTAAAAGTTTATCTGTTCAAAGAAAGATCCTGTGATCTGACACATAATGAGACTGTTCAGATGCCAATGTTTTGGGCTTTTTTTTTTCAGAATCATTGTAAGTATGTTTTGAGAACCAGCAAAGCCAAGTACTTCCTTCCTCTGAAGAATTTATCTCAGCAATCTTTTCCAAACAGCTTCTTCCCTGTTTAATTATATGGCACATTTCATAGAAGTACATAGCCAATTTTGTTGTTCCTTATGTTTTACTTGATGAATATTTTGATTTCATGAACAGATGTAATAGGGAACCTGAAGTTCCCAAGCAAATAATATTTAATTTTTAACAAACATTATCTATTGAATTATCATAGTAGCCAATCCATCTAAGTCAGAACCAGGAAATTTTGGATCTCTCTGCTCTGCAGCACAGCAGATTTAAAGCCTCAGGCAGGAAGACTGTGGACAAATAATTTGCAGAAGAAAGGTGGCCTAGAGAAAATTGTTGTGGTTCCTGTTTGTGAGGGAGCAGAATTTTGCATACTCTTACACAAGATGTCTGGCTGGTCTCTTCTGGTAGAATTACTGAAGTGCATTTACTTGAATCTCCTCTTATATTTTGAGTGATACAGACATCACTCAGACTTGTTCTTCTGGGCTCATTCATCCAGTCTGACAGCACCAACTTTTAATACTCAATTTTCCCTCTTCTATCAAGCTCTCCCTCAAAATATTTTTGTGTTGCTTTAAGAAACTTTACTAAGGCTTAATTTCTAAGCATATATGTAAAGAGGGTATTAATGAAGGGGCTGATGTTTTTAGGCTGATTAGGACTTTGCTGTGTGATGTCTTATCTGTGGGCATCAGAGATTGTCTAAAAAGTGTTTCATTAGCAGCTCTCTATGTAGAGCTCCTGCAAATAGAGCAACAGGATTAAAATTCACCTCAGCAGACAGAAGACGATTGGTAGTGTTTTCCTCTGTGGCTCCATGGAATTGCCCTGGGCAGAAGCTCTTCTCTTACAGTATCTAGAAACATGGTACATTCTTGATTTCTGTCCCAGAGTTAAAATAAGTAAGACAAATCTCCCTCTGTCTCAGGGCTTCTATGGGTTACTCTTAGTTCTCCTTTTGTTTGGAAGTTGCATGGATGCAAGATAATTGCAAAAATAATGAGAAAGGTTTAAGGCTTCAGTTTATGAGATTTCCTATCAAAATAGCATAAAAATAAATTATAGGTCTACAACTTGTGATTACAATGAAGAAATTTTACCTTTTCTTATCAGCAACTGTGTGATAGATCCATCACAATAAAACCACAAATTAGATTCAAAATTGCAGACTGAGGGAAAAAAAGCTGTTCAAATAGACAATGCCCAGTCTGATGGAATTTCAGATTTAGAACATGATTATTAGATATGCTCACAATGCAGATAATAGAAAACACAAGATTGTCATGGGACATAAGATGGGTTTTGAATAAAATCTCAATTATGTTCCTTCAAGTATTAACATTTGTGTGCTCTATGGTGCACTTGGTACTTTGCAAAAATTCAGAAATGAAAATCCCACTTTCATCTGCCTAGTAGTTATCATTTTGAAGACTTCATTTGTGTGCAGAGGCTCAAATGTACACTTACTGAGTATTGCAACCATGAGGGAAAAGTTAATAATGAAAGCACTTTCACTTCTTAAAAAAAAAACCCTAAATCACAGCCATCATAGCTCTCAAATAGCCAATATTTGCTCATGTCAGTTTGAATCCCTTCAATATTTTGACATAACAGCTAGCAAAAGTTAAAGTCATGCCCACTTACCTATCCATGCATACAAGAATTATGTCTAATTGTCACTCTGTGGTACTCTGTTCAGTGGTATAAGTATCAATATTATCTTTCTCAAGATCATAAACGGTGGTTCCACAATCTGACTGAGAATCTGATGGATCCATGATCTGATTTTGATATGAGAGAGAAATAATTTGCATTATTTACAGGAGTATTGTTTTGCTCTTTTGTTTGCTACAGTCATGAGAGGTAAATGTGCAGCTATTGGCTAATGGAGTGGCACCTGGAAATGTGAAGAACAGTGGAACAAAAGCACAGAATCACAGAATCAGTGATCAAATTTGGAAGGAGCCTCTGGATGCCATCTGCTCCAACCTCCCCACTCAAGCAAGGTCACTTACATCTATTGGCCAAGACCACATCCAAATGGTTTTTGAACATCTCAAAGGATAGAGACTCCTCAATTGCCCTGGGCAAACTGTGCCTGTGCTGGGTCACCCTCACAGGAGAAAAGTGTTCTTCAGAGGGAATCTCCTGTCTTTCCATTTGCTCATTGTCTCCAGTTCCTTTCACTGCCCTCAACCATTCCTGCATTTCTTTTCCATCTAGGCCACCTGAGTTGGAGATATGATTTGGCGTGTCTGGTTTGGTGGCATATCCCAAGGCATCTGGATGTTATTCACTAAGAAATTATGTTCCAACATGGATGGACCTTGTGTGCTAAACTGAGGAGCAATCTGATAACTGTTGAACCAAATTTCAGTAAAATTAAAATGATCACTTTTTCTCCCTGCTTGTACAAAGACTGTTTAGAGGCTTAGAGATACTTCAGAAACAAGCACAGTAAATAATTTTTTATGTTCCATATTTATAGTATAAGATATGATTCAAGAAATATATATCTTTCAAAAAAAAAACCCACAAAAAATCCCTCAGACATTATTAGCTTCACATATGGAAGCTTAACCTTAGAAGTGCTCTTTTTTTAAGTGAGCAAGGGAGGGGGTAATGAGACAAACAACATTTTATGCTATCAAACCCTCTGCTTTATAATGCACTGTGAATCATAGCAATTTTTTCCCTTCTTTTGTGCAGAAATGCTCAACTGAGTTCACTAACTTCCAAATCAAAACACACCCCCATACCCAGAGTAATATATCATTACTAAATCCCTTTTCTGTAGTCTCATTAAAAGCATATGCCTATACCCTTAATATCCAAGGGAACTTTCCTAACATCATTCACAACAACTTGTGCTCTACAGCAGTAACTCTGCAAAAACAGATAAAGCTGTACATGTTGAATAGTGTTAGTAAAAATAAAATTTTACAAAAAAGGAAAAAAAGTGTGTTTAGATTCAGCCAATATTTCTTGAAAAGAAATATTGTAAGAGGTGCAGGTGTAGACAGCTAGTGAGGATCTGTGACTTTGGAACAAGAAATAGCATATTCAACTTCATGCTTTGAAAGCAGAAACTTTGGAAACTAAAACCAGAGGATGAAATAAAATTACTATATACTTAGGCTGCACGCAGGAGAATGTTACTGCTGACTACCAGCCCATGAGTCATGTAGAGCAACAATTTTACTGAGTTTTCAATGAAAACTCATTCACTTTTGGTAGTTGCTGTCATGGGAAAGGCAAAGACAGAAGCCTGATATAACAAAACTGTAGGAAAAAAGATGCTCTGATTGAATTTTTTTTTTTTTTTTTGGTGTAACACACACAGATTCTGGGTAGTTGGGTCATGCAGAAGGAAACTAGTGTGTCAGCCATATGTGAGTGCTTGATTATTTGCAGTGATGACTAACTGCATTCTATTTGGTTGAGTGATGTTCATTTTCTTCACAGTGCTGTTGGAAGGAGAGTTTCTTACTTGCATAGTGAAATATTTTAATCTGACACTAATAATAAAGGAACCATTACTCATAGCCATGATTGCTAGTTTAATTCTTTCACTATGATACAGGCTGATAGCTCCATACAAATGTAGCCCTTTAATCTGGAATGGCTTGGGAAATTGCCAGAATTTGAAATTAATCTCAGGGAGTCAGCAACTATTCCTTGATGAAAGAGAAATTTTGCCATCCAAAATAAAGACAAACTCTATATGAAATAAATGAGTCACTTCTCTAACACACTTCCAACTCTCTTCAAAGTTTCTATAGCCCTTGTGGGCTGGTAATTATTGTAAGTATTTCACATAAGACTAATAGCATTAATATATACAAGAAATATCACAATTTTGCAAAACTTTCTCTGGTTTCCTGGAATGAGAGGTCTCCTAGCACAAATACCCCATTTTCTTCAGTGATACAAGTTAAATTAAGGCTCTTCACTTTAGAGATAAAAGCAGATTATATTTCCTAAGAACTTACTTGAAGCATTTCAGTTTTTGTCTGTGGGATATTAGAGTTCATGGATATCTGAAACATGCAAAAATGCAATTCATTAGTACAGTGTTTAACTGGCATCCTATACAAATTCTAGATTATTCTGTCATTTAAGAATAATTAGAGCACATCATTTAGATCTTAGGAGAGCTGTGGCTTTCACTGCAGGTATGAAATAGAGAAATCTCTCTCAGTACCTTTACTCTCTTGTCATTGTTTTATTTGCTTATTGTGATTTCACAAAAATATTATTTCTATAGTTATTGCTATTGTTATCATCATTATAATTACACTGATCATTCTGGCCCAGGAATTTAAGTCTGAATTATTGATCTTAAAGCTTCTAATTAATTGTTGCTAACACTGTCAAGGTGGAACCAGTTTCACAAATTGGTAATTCAGCTGCAATAATTTCCTGCAGTAGAGACACTCTTCTTGAGCTACACGCCATGATATGGAGTAAACCGTGACTTGGCTTATTCTAGGTTTCAGTGGCATGAGAAATACTCTCTTCAGAGATTTATTCTTTAATGATCAGTGTGTTTGAATGACCATCATAATTCCTCTTTTCCACAAGACTTATCTTCTGTAACATTTTTTTTTGGTAACTGAGAGGGATTCCTGGAGAAATGGGATTTTCTAGATGATATGGTTTAGTCAGAAGACTTAATAAACATCATTTTGACTGAGAAATATTTAATATCTTCCTCACTTCTATGGAATTGGCAATTGTTGCAACAAGAGGCATGGTTGTCTGTAACAATATGCCTACTTGTTACAATTACACAATTGACAATGTGCATTTTGATGTAATAACTCTTTCAAAACCACTTATTTAGGGGTGAGTAAATATTTGTCCAGGAAAATTTCCCTCTATTTAGAGAAGAACTAGATTAAGTGCTTGGGTCTTTGACTTTACCCCTACCCTAGCTGGTCACAGGAAATTCAGTTGACTTGATAGACATTTTTAGACCAAACATTTAGGGTTTTGCATCATTAAAATTATTGATTATCTAGGGTTAGATTAAAATTTAAAGTGGGAATGAAAACAGAAACATCAGCAGTTTAATACAAAATTAGATTCTTTAAATTCAGTGATACAGAATGTTTCTATCCTATGTTGGCAGAATAACAAAGACATGAATGAAATTAAAAAAAAAAAAAAATAGAACTTTCAATAATTGCCACCCACCATAAGCTGTCTTAAGGTAGGAGCTATTGTGAAAAATTACTTGCATCCTGCTAGCATGGGATGAATTTTCTGTTCTTTTAATATGGATTCTGTGAGTGGATCATGCCTTCCTTTAATATATTTCTAGTCTGAAATTGTACCTTTTATGCTCCAGGATCTTCACTTCAGGGTTTTTGCTGTTGTCAGCAATGCAGTTCTTGTTACTGAGCCTGAACAAGAGGTGATGGCTGTTCTTTTATATATTCTTATGTGTACTGAGCTGAAGGTACATTTCTGTTCCCTATTACTTTACAAATTATTTTATGTGCAGTCATCCATATACTCCACCTCTTAATTAAGGTCTCAAGGCCTTATTCTTTTCATTAACTTTCTGACTCTAACTTTCACAAACAAGCACAACAGATTTTTTTGCATTGTTTCTAACACTTTGTTTATGTCGCTGCCAGTCACTGTGATCCTCCAGTTGTTTAATTTTCTATCAACTAACTAAAGGCAAGAGAATACTGAAGGCCTTTCTTTACTCTGTTCCTGCCTGAACAACTTCTCCTTTCCTATTTTGGCCTCAGGCTCCCTTACCTACCTCATTCAAATGAAAGTCTCATCATCTTCTAACAAGTGTATACATATGTGTTTATGTGCATATATGTATGTATGTCATGGTTTGATGCTGGCACAATGCCAGTGCCCCCAAGAAAATACATTCTCCCTGGTGTCTACTATGAGATGGGACCAGGAATAGAGCAAAGCAGGCTCCAGATTAGGAATAGAAGGGAAAAAACCCACTATTGTTAACCTACAATACATAAAAGAAACACACAAAACAGGATGAAAATACCTTCCAAACATTCCTCCTCCCCCCAACCAAGTTCCCAATGCATCACACTAAGACAAAACCTTAGACTCTCAATTCAGTTGCCATCTCTCAGATCACCAACTCTCAGTCCATCACCACCCTTCAGATAATCAATCCTCAGTCCATCAAGAGCAGAGGAGTCCCTCTTGTGACATAGGCTTTCCCTGGAGACACAGCTGAAACCTCGTGTGTTTCCATGACACTCATGGCACCACCTGGAGAACATTTGCCATCATGACATTGTCCTTCCATGTCCAGTGCTCTCACCACTGCACATGGACCAGAGCTGCTTCTGGGGTTTTCCTTTTAAGAGTGCTTTGTCCAGTTCCAAAAAGGCACAGTCTCTCACTTTCAGGACAACTGTCCCCCCCCAGATTTCACCCCTGGGGCTGAGGGGTCTCAACACTGAACTCTCTTGGCTCTGAGCCATTGCCTCCTCCTGGATGCAGTCTCTGTGTCACAGGAACAGGGTTCTGTCCATGGCTATACAAGAGAAGTCCAGCCAAAGGCCACTCCATCATCTCCTGCCACCTAGAATTCTTCTCTCAGACATCTTTCACTTGCACAAACTTGCATCACACTTGCCCATTTCCTGCTATTCATCCCTATGTCTCTTCCCATTCAGCTCCAGGAGGATCAGCATTTGTGAGGTTTCCATCATGCAAGAAAAGGGTTAAAAATCTCAGGCTCTGCCTGTCCAGAATTCCCACAGCTGCCTAGCCAGGCACCTTCTCACCGCAACACCTCCCTTCTCCTTCTCAGCCAGCCTCTATCAAATTTCAAGGTAGCAGAGGCACAGACACTGGCGCGCTCTCTCTCCTGGGCATGGCTGCCTGTTGTCTCCTGGTGCTCCTCCACCCTTCCATCCTCAGGGCCCAGGCTCACCTCCCCCGGCCGCATGGCTTCCCCTCCCTCACCCAGCCGCAGCAGCCGGGCAGGGGAGAGGTCTGAGCTCTTTCACCATTGGAACCCAAGAGAAGTTTTCCTGTGAGCTCTCTGCTTTTTGCCACCTGGCCTCCCCTCCCCTGCCCAGCAGAAATGTACCTTCTCTCGCCATATGGGGAACGTCTGCCTTGGATACCAGAACCTCTGATCTGTACTGCTGAGATTTGAAGGTCTTTAATCTCCTCTCTGAGCTTCTTGTGATTCTCCTCTAAGCCTGGTTATCCTTCTTTCAGTGTTGCAGAAAAATAGAGCAGCTGGCCCACAGCCCACCACTCTGTTCTGTATTCGTAAAGGGTTCTGAGAGCATCTTTATCCATGCTGATGGTACTGGTTCCTTCAAGGTCTACCACAAGTCTGATTTCAGCATCACTCAGCAGTCAGAGGACAAGCTGTTGGAGTACTTGGGAGGAGCGATCTATGAAGCCCTGGACTGGGGAATTGACAACCAAGTGGAGCGAGAACTGAGCAATCCTTTGGAGAAGCTGCTGTGACTCATGTTGAAACTGGATGACAGGGCAACAGAACCGCCAGGCATCCTGCAGGATGTTGTCAAGGCCTGTGAGGAGCACTTGTCCATGCCTTCTGAGGCTACCAGCCATTATGAAATGACCTGTAAGAATATGTTTACTGACTATATGGAAGTACAGAAGTTTGTGACCATCATCCAGACCTCCCCTACCCACCAAACAATATCATGGTTTGATGCTGGCACAATGCCAGTGCCCCCATGAAAACACCTTCCAAACATCCCTCCTCCCCCCAACCAAGTTCCCAACGCATCACAGTAAGACAAAACTTTAAACTTTCAATTCAGTTGCCATCCCTCAGATCACCAACTCTCAGTCCACCACAACCCTTCAGATAATCAATTCTCAGTTCATCAAGAGCAGAGGAGTCCCTCTTGTGACATAGGCTTACCCAGGAAACACAGTTGGAACCTCCTGTATTTCCATGTCACTCATGGCACCACCTGGAGAACATTTGCCCTCATGACATTGTCCTTCCATGTCCAGTGCTCTCACCACTGCACATGGACGAGAGCTGCTTCTAGGGTTTTCCTTTTAAGAGTGCTTTGTCCCGTTCCAAAGAGAGCACAGTCTCTCACTTTCAGGACAACTGTCCCCCCCAAATTTCACCCCCTGGGGCTGAGGGGTCTCAACACTGAACTCTCTTGGCTCTGAGCCATTGCCTCCCCTTAGATGCAGTCCCTCTGTCACAGGAAGAAAATGGTTCTGTCCATGGCTATACAAGAGAAGTCCAGCCAAAGGCCACTCCATCATCACCTACCACCTAGAATTCTTCTCAACTTCTCTCGGACATCTTTCACTTGCACAAACTTGCATCACACTTGCCCATTTCCTGCTATTCATCCCTATCTCTCGTCTCGTTCAGGAGGAGGATCAGCTGTCATGCTGACAGCTCTGCTTGTCCAGAACTCCCATGGCTGCCTTGCTGGGCACCTTCTCCCTGCAACATCCCCCCCCGACACTTCTCCTTCTCAGCCAGCCTGCTATCAAATTTCAAGGTGGCACCAGCACAGACACCGGCTCTCTCTCTATCTCTCCTGGGGATGGGTGGCTGCCTGTTGTCTCTTGGTGCTCCTCCACCCTTCCATCCTCAGGGCCCAGGCCTACCTGACCTGGCCGCAGCAGCTAGGCAGGTCTGAATCTTTGGTTCCCTGACCGGAACCACAAAAAAATCTTCCTGGGAGTTCTCTGCTTTTAGCCCCCTGTGTTCTCAGAGGCATATCCATGTCCTCAGTGGCCACACCAGGTGCCAATATTCAAATCTGAGCACCTATTGGTGTGACCACAGCATCCCAAAAAGTTCACTTCCTCTCAAACCACAACAAGGTATACATATGTAATATAATTATCTGAACCATTGAAGTTGGAGGTTTCATTAAAGCAGCTAAGAAGGAGATTTGGGAGCTGAAAAGTTCTGAAACAGTTGATTTCTTATCTGTTTACTTGGCTGTTGAGTCTCTGGCAAACAAAGAACTTTTGTGGCTTTCTCAATACCCTTGCATGCTACACTGATGTCAGGAACAAGATGTCTTTGATCAAGAGCTTGTCTCACCCCAGGGTCAGTTTCAGACTTCAGCTGTTTTAGCTTAAATTTTAGCCCTCAACAAAACTTTACATTCATTTAAAATGCCAGAACTTGCTTCCCAGATTTAATTTAATTTATTTGCTTCAACTAAATATATGCTTTATGGGTGAAAATCACCTGTCTTGTGAGGGATCCAGTGAACACAGAATATGGAATGACATCTACCTGGAATAGCCTGGAGGGAAAGCAGAGCACTGCAACAGAGAACAGTGCCTCTCAGCAGATTTGTGGCAAAGCTGAGAGCAAGATCTGCTCTTGAATTTCCCTGACTTGGGATGAAAACGACCCTTCTGAAGCTGCTGGTTGGAAATTCTCTTCAGAAATTGCCTAGCATATTTTAAACAAATATTTTAAATTTCCACAAAATTTCCCAATCATTTTATCAGAAATACTGAAATGTAAAGTTAGCCCAAAAGAATTTCTAATGCCAAAAAGAAGGAAATTGTTGTCATCTTATTGCAAAGCTCCCATACCTTCTCAGTGATTTCTCATGGTCATCTCCCCACAGCACTAACTCCTGCTTCCTCACAGCACACCCAACAAACTCCAACTCTCTCCTCTCCCAGCTAACCCACTCTTTTATAGCACTCATCCTTATTGGACACAGCTGTGGCCTGTTAAGGGCAGTCCTGTTCCTAATCTTTGGTAATTAGTACAGCTGCAACTCCTCAGGGGTGAGACTACCTTCTGCACTATCTTTATTTTCTTACATGCTATCCCTTCATAGGAAATCTGCTGAGAAAAACAGAAATGAGAGAATTAGAACAAGGCCAAAGCTTTTCTTCATGCATTTAAATAAATGTAGAATGTTTTATAAATATAACTCCCCCCAAAAAAATCAGAGGTTCAAATAAATACTGAAAGCTATTCACTTAAAATGCAAGCTTATAAAGCATTTTAACCCAGGCTTTGGGCATAGCATGCTTATTGATGAAATAAAGGCTTCCAGAGAAAGACACATATTTACTGGAAAAATAAAAAATTTCAAGATTATATGTCCTCTTTCTCTCCCTCCCTTCATGAAACAGTCAGCCTGGTGCTCTTCTGCTGGCTGTTAAATGGAGAACATCTGTGGATATTTGTGAATGAAATTAAAGCACTTTAAAATTAAGAAAGGAGATTGCAGACTAAGTCCAGTAACCAGTGCAGCCACGGGGGATGGGTCTGTGGCTGTGCCCACTCCTACTGTGTCCTGAACCCTGTGGATTTGATAACACTGTCTACAGGACCCATTTACTGTTGGAAGATCCAGCTTTTCAGGTGATGTCTCAAAACAGTGTCCCAGGGCCATAATGAGAAATTTGAGGAAGATCCCAAGACAAAAGCGTGGGAATGGATGGTTAGTAGTCACAACACTGACACTGGACAGACTGACTGTCCACTATAGGCACTCCACTTGTCTTCAAACATTTTTGTATCAGTCATAGAATTACAAAGATTTTACCTCATGAGATTTTTGTGTAATATCACAAATAAACACTGGTTTATTTTATTTGTTCTTCTGTTCATTTAAATGAACATACTATTTTCCTCTTTTTGTTCATTGGTTAAAATGTTAACTAAAACTCAATACATTCATAGTTCCTGAAGCCTTCCCACTTAAATGATTCACTGATTTACTGCAGAATCAGTATGTGTTTGCAGTTCCAAACTGGCATTCAGTCCATTTGGCAGATTTCATAAAAGAGCCATTTAAAAGTGATTTTTCTAGATAGATAGGATGGCTCGATATATTCCAAAATTTACTGGTTTTGAGATACTGTCGGCATTTATAACACAGCTGACAAAATGTGGAAAACATAGTAACTGTTCAATTTGGTGAATTTTTCACTCTTTATGCTTTTTCACATAGGAACACCTAGCTCTGTCAATTATACGACTTCAAGCCTTTGTTTCTTGCCAACAGTGTTAAAGATTTTCTGTTATAGTTTCTTTTTAATGGATACAATCTGGTTGTCACTTTGGTGTTTATGCCTGTTTTCCTGTTACACTTCCTAACACTTCCACAAAAACCAGTGGAAATTATTTTTGACATATTTAAGCTATCTCTTTTTCAGCTGTTTTTAGATTTTCCGGTTTTCTCTGTCAATTTTCCAGCTTTTTTAATTTTCCAAAAGCCACAGATTCTATACACTATTCATCAAAATCCACCTTGATACCATTACTCTCAAAATCATGGTATGGACAAAAGGCATCAAACCTTGTTTATGAAGCTGAGACATTACTGCTGGTTGAAATGGATAATCAAAATACAACAATGAGTTATACTGAGTCTAGCAGCAATGATAGCCCTAATTAACCTAGAAAAGTCTCATTAGTAATACAGTGCAAAGTGTTATTCCAGAATGTCTGAACATTGACACCTTTTCTTCAGCTGATGGAAAGCTGACCTTTCCACATTGCTCTGATGATGTCTGAAAGCTGGTATTTCTGACTTTCCTGGGAAGACCAGGAGGGACGCTCCACAACAAGCTGGCAGTGTACTGGCATCGTCACAGATGCTCATGAGTGATACTCATGTATTTTTTGCCTTTCTCCTCAGCATCTAATCCACTTGTCTGATTTTGTTTGCTTTTTTTTTCCTTAAGAGTGGCACCTCACATGCTCTTTGTTCACTTTTTCCCAGTTAATGTACTTTCTCCCATTCTCCTCCTGGTCTCTGAAACCAATTAGCTGTACCAAATTCCCAGGCTGCCCTCCTGCCCTGGCTGTGATGTGACCACTGTGATTTCTGTTTGCAGCCTGAACCCTGCTGCCCCCAGATGTGTCTGTGCTCTGCCCCTGCACATTGTACTCTGCATGGGCCCAGTCCTGGGTTCTTATGGCTCTCAATCAAACCAAAACTAATCCAAATTTAAGCAAGTTGACTGATAGAAAATTGCTATTGCAGCTAAACAAACTAAAGGTTCTCAGGCCAAGACCAGCCCAAACAAGTTCCTGAGACCTTGAAACATCAGATAACTCCAAAGCATATGGACCCTTATTAGAAATGGCAAAGTTGTATTTGCCAATCTGTAAAGTTAAGCCTGATGACCAGTATGTGCTACATTCTGCTGTTTTAAGACAAATCTTTAAAAACAGATGTTTTGGTAAAAAAACCCCAAGCTTCCTAATTGCCCTTATTCACATTTTCTTGTTTCATAAATCAATTTTGAGCAGTGCAATTGAAGAGCCTGAAGTGTAATTCTACTTTCTTTCTTCTCTTAACAAAGCATTTTTAAATTGTCTATTCATTTCTATGCACAGATAATTTTAAACATTTTTTCTATTTCTCTTAAAACATTAGCCAAATATTATTTTCTCTACCATAACTTCATTTCTACTACCAGTTTGTTTAATTTTAAAAATAAAATAAAGCTTAGGCTTTATTTCATCTTACATTCTTATGTCAGTGCAGAAGTCTGAAGTACAATGCTTTCATTGCATTTAAAGCAAACGCACATCTTACTTTTTCTTTTAATATTAAAAACACACCATGTTATCTTCTTTTCTCTTCTTCAGACTGGTAGAAATGAATGCTATTGCAAATACTGAAGGTGACCTTTCAGACTGACTCAAACTTCGTATTTTTTACAAAGATCTTGCAGTTCCTCAGGCTGATTGTCCACCCTGAAAACAGTAAAGCACATTAATGTTTATTCAGTATTTGCTCAAGCAGTGGTAGCTGGAGATTCCTATGACTAATGTGATTATTAACAATAATTCAATATCTCAGGAAGGGTTTGCTGCTCTATGAGAAAGTGATTCAAAAATTAGCTTTTTAAATCAAACAAACATGAATGGGTTACCCTGGTTTAGGAGACCCAAATGTGCTGCGACTGGAAAATGTGAGCCGAAGACAGTGAGGAGACTTTCTTGCTGTGAGTAGCATCTTCTGGGATGACAGAAACTGCTTAAATTTCCCCCAAATGGGAACTTTCTGTTTTCCAAAAATGGGTAATGTACTCATGTGCAGAGCCTTTCCTTGTACCCATCAGACAACTGCAAAATCTAGGTACCAGCTTCATTTCAAGAATCTCTTTAGTCTGTTGAAGGAAAAGTAAAAGCAGTAGAGTAAAAAGTTATGGAAAGTTCTCTGCACGTGCTCAATCTTTTGATAACTCAAATGATTGACAGGATTACTTATTCTTAGTTTAACTATGCCTGAGGGCATCTAGGTGTGTATGGGGAGGAGCAGGAGAGGAGGACAGAGCAAGGGGTGCTGCTGTTACTGCAGGGCAGCCTCTGTGAGGGGAGCCCAAGGCTGTCCTGCACCTCCAGCCAGCTCCAACAGCCCCATCACAGCCTCTATCTCCCAGCCCCTAAAATATGTTGCAGCTGTATTTAGCCCATTATGGATTTACCATATGGTGTAAAAGAAGATCATCCTCAGATTCTTCCCCAAGTCCATCAGGCAGTGTCTATGATAGCAAATTAAAGAGATGTTCAACTGCTCTGGGCTCGAATGCTGACTGACGTTGAATGACTGCAGTCAACTAATGGAACTAATTAATCCTCCTAACCCTGCAAACTGGGATGATTGACTGGCAGGTGTTTGTGACCCCTCAAACCTTGGGAAGGTTTGAGAGAATGTGACTTTGCACAGTCCAAACTGTACCAGACACTGTAAAAATAATTAAGACAGAGATGTCTCAGTTGTAGCATCTGAAGAGATTTCTTGACCTCCTTTCATTATGCACATAGAAGTATATTTTATACTTAACAATTTTATTTCTTCTGTTTTATAGCAGTAATTTAAAGGCTGTTACTGCACTGGCACTTCTGTTTAATTCCTTTCCTACATTACTCTGCATTTGCATCTCTACTTCTGGTAAAGGTCCAGAGTCCATGAATCTGCCAGGTCTCTCAAATTTGAGTGTCAGGTTTTATGACTTCTCTCTGTTTTGGGCACTGTAACGGTGGCACTATTGATTGTTCAGGTCTTCTCAACTGAGCAGCAGTGTGAATTTTTTGTGTGTAAAACATCAGTGTCAAGGTAACAGCACTCACAAGGGTGCAATTTAGCTGACAACCTTCATACGAGTTTCTCTTGGCAGGATTAATCTTGCACCTCCCATATTTGTTCCATATAAATTGCACATTACTTACTTCTTGGGGCATCTTAGGAAAAGCCTATAGAGGATGTTGAAAGCATTTGTGTTGACAATCTTTTGTCTGTGCTAATTGCAATCAAACAAAAAGCTGATAGAAATTGCCTTTCTCATTATCTGGGGGGTATTTATGTTGCAGTATGGAATGGAATTCAGTTCAGCCTAAAAAAAAAGAGTAAAAAGTATTTTTTAAGTTAAATATTTTTTAATAATTGCAGTTATAGTCTGTAAGCATCTGAGCTTACAGCCAAGAGTCTTTGCTTTTCTATCTTCCTCATGGCTTTTCTTTCAGTGAGAGTGGAATCTGTCTCTGCTGCATGGACATCAACAGTTCCGCAACTGCATTCAATGGACCACAATGTTTTAAAGCTTTTGTTAACTCTTTGGAAACATAAGTTGCATCAATCTGTGTGGTGAAAAGATGCTTAGACAATGCATGGGAGCTGAGTATTTTCTTGGCTGGCTTTAAAGCAGTAGCCCACTACCATTACTGTTGTAATCTCCAATATAAGGACAAGAACTGTATACTTGGTCTCTGTAATCTAATCCTGTTTAGTGAGTAATATTTTATATTCTGATATAACTGTTTGGTAAGTTCCGAGTGGAATGTTCTATATTGAAGTCTTGTGAAGTAAAAATGTAGATAAAAGACATCAAATTAGGGCTATGCCTGATTTTTTTTTAAAAGTCAGACCAATCTGTTTTATTCTGTCCATGACAGGGGTCAATGATAAAAGTGTCACTGTAGGACACAACTGTCTTCTCTAAATGTCCAATTATACAAAATCTTACTCTCAAGAGAGTTTTTTCACTAGTTTTGGAAAGGTCGCAATGTTTACTTGCTTTCTGATACAGAAGAATTAAAAAGAGGTTAAGGCAGTATTTTGAAATTTGAACAATGACTCAAACTCAGAGATTTTTACTCATTTTTGGTGCTAAAGTTGAGTCAAGCTCACAAACTCTGTGAAATTTCACATTCTTATTTTGCCTCTACATGTCTCATTTTGTCATCTTTAAACTAAACTGCCTCTTCACATAGGGCAGAAAAACATATCCAGCTGTTTACTTCAGGTTTTTCTTGGTTCTGTGTCAAGTGAATTAAGCTCTAACTTGAAGGATCTACTGCTTATCTGTGTATTTATCATTTATCCTTCTATATCTCCTCTCTAATCCAAACAATACAGAACTTTTTTATTTTATACAGCACAGAAATCCTGCCAGACTAATTTTCTCCTTTAGAAATGGGCTGAATATTAGAAGAACTATTTATCTCTTTAAATATCTGACTTTATACTTCATAATAACTTCAAAGGTTAGACACTCTCCTGGTAATGCAAAATGCTATTAGGTCGAAAAGATTAAGATTATATGCCATCACTTTTTAGATAACACATGTATTGTGTCATTTCTTGAATCTGTACCAGGCAACCCCATATTTCACACTTTTAACAGAAAAAATTAGACATGGAGGGAGATGGCTAGAGTAGCAAGATAAGCTATGGGCAATACAGTAACAGGAAATTCATAAAGGTAAAACCTCAACTATTTTAAAGGTCAGTAAACTATTTTTGTTTAAGCCTTATGAAACTTATTATTAAAAAACATGCCAAAGATGACAGAAACCTTTACAGCTAAAATTTTTAGCAGCTTAGTTTCCAAGGACACACAGTGGGATAAATCCTTTCACTGAGATACAGAAGGCATTAAATAAATCAGTTGTCTAGTGGAAATGGAATTTAAGAATATATATTCAGAAAAACAATATGAGAAATTACCTGAATGGTGCTTGCAAATTTGTCAATGCTGCAGGCTTTGTGCAGTTTCCAAGATATCTGCATCTGTGTTATTGGTCTTGTTGAACCTGTAGAGCCTCCTCAGTAGGATTCCTTCAGACTGAGCTGGCTGGTTTGGTAGACCTTTCTTTGCATGATTCTTGCAGCCTGGCAGGTAAGGTCGCTTGGCTGAGGCCAGAGAGTCTCTGGATTATTTCTGCTTTCTCACTGATACTGTCCAAGGGAAAAGGTGTGCTTTGTCTGTGTGAGAACACGGCAGCTCAACTTGCTGATGCAGACTCTAGCTGGAGGGTTCAGTTTTGCAAGTGCCCACCTGAGGTGAGCAGACCATGCAAGAAACTTTTGCAGAAACTGGGTTTTGACTTTTCCCAAGGGCATGGCTTGGTGGTATGGAACACTGGCATCCTGAATCTCTAACTGCCTCTTATACAGTACAAGGGAAACTTTGGGATCTGTCCTGCCTCGTGGCTGGGCACGACACTTCTGGTTGCTGGCTGTGTGCTGCCTTCATTGAACACCGCCCTTGATGTGAGAAAAGCCAACACAGAGAGCTGATGTTTACCAGTCTCCCCTTGTAGACTTGAATCACTGTGGTAAAATGTGCTGAAAAAAGGCAACAGAGTGATCAGATAAATAGAACACTGCGTAAAGAGATGAGAGGATGTTTCCTTGTTTACTGAGACCCCTACTGCCTCAGCTGTCAAGTTGTTGGAACAATTTTTTACTCTCTTCAGGAGAATATTTATTTGAAGTTACAGCTGTTACATCCTTTATGATACTTCTCATCCTGAAGTTACAGCTGTTACATCTTTTATGATACTTCTCATCCTGTTCCCACTGCTCTATACCCCTTTGTATTTTCTTCCTCATGTATTTAATTGCTACAAGGTACTTAAGAAATTAATTATTTTGGAAATATTTTTCTAATTATTCTATCATGTTACAACACTTTGACTAAGAGAGAACATAATGTAGATACAATAGAATTTGAGAAAATTGTTTCAGAAGAAATAGAAAATCTTCATCCTACAAAATAATTGTTTCAATGAAAGGGAAAATATGTATTGATTTTGATATTTTCTTTTTCTTTTGTCATTCTTTACCATATTGCTCTCTCATCACTTTCATGGCTGTTACTATCAGTTCACCCATTTGCGCTGCCACTGACATAACCCCTAACAGGAAGCCCATTTGTCTCCCTGAATTTACCTATGGAATAATAGAGGAGATGCTTCTATTTGCACACCTGGTCTTCTCTCACATATTTCTGCAGGCTGTGGAGAAGCTGGCAGCATGGAGTTCCTCATGGTATCCTTTTCCCAGAGTACCTGTTACCTGTGAGGCACATTTATTATTGCACTCACTGTCAAGCAGCACCAGTAAAGTTCATCTTTCAGATGTGGCAAGTTCTGATCCTGTTGCTTTTTGTCTCCTGCCAAAACCTATCACTGCAGTTTTCAATCATAAATGCCTCGCAGCTCTCTGTGCTGTGAGGATTATTAGAAATGACCATCCTAATTTGCATGCAGGGATGGCAAGGTACAAGGAAAGGGAGTCAGTTTCTTGCAGATACAGCTTGCTTTTAACAGCACTGCAGGCTTCCCTGCCACTCCTCTTCATAGGTCAAAAGCTGCATTAATGTGCACCACAACAAACCATTTGGAGCTGAATGGATTAATTTAGGTAGAGTAGAATTTGACTCAGTGCTCTTGTATAAATTCTCCCATTCTATGGAAAACAGACCCAAGAAGAAATTAAGATTTACTGCCATTAATTTCAGAGCTCATTTTGAAAGTTTGGCTCAGATATTACATTTATAAATGTCAAATCAAAAAAATAAAAAGTATTAGCTTCTTCTTATGAATATTTTAAAGAAATTAAATAACCACATTATTTTATGCTGTTCCTAATGCTAACTTAATTAAGTAATAAAAGAATTAAATGAGCTTAACCAGTCCCTCTGGAGGCTGAAAACCAGATTGTTTAAGCATAGAAATATTCCTAAAAATAGAGATGTCAGGATATTTGAGGATTCACTTAGATAAGAATTACAGAGGGGCATCTAAAGCTGGGATAAACATGACATCCCTTTTCTCTCACTGAAGATGTCAGATGTTAAAAAAACTTCTTTCTTTTTTTTTTTTTTTCCTTTAAGTTGTTAAGTGATTTTGCTAACCTTTTTTTTGTGCAAGTAGTATTGAGTTTTGAGTGGTTACTGGCTCAGTAGCACTGGTGAGCAAAGTACAGTCTTTATTTTCCCTATGAAGTGAACATGTAAGTAGATAGTCATAATAATATTGGTATCCCAGCAATCAAATAAATTATGTTTAGTTTCAACTAAATTAAGAACAAAAAAGTTCTTAACTTCTTTCTCTTATATTCCAGTTACATACATTCCCGTAGATTTAAAAATGTGAAATAATTAAATTGAAAATTGAAAACCCTCTCAAACAAATGAAGAGAGGATATAAAAATAGTGTTCGTAGAAAGCTTATTTGAGGCATTGCATTAAAAAAGAAGTGGGTCTGAAGAGACAAGAAGCTCTGATGAAAACAGAATTACTGCAGGTAAACTATACAAGAAAAAGATTTAAAATGTATGTGTGCAAAACTATATGTCACAATGTCACAGACATTTTTTCATAAAATCCTCTCTTTTAGGATTTGTCCTTTCTGGGAAGCTGGGGCCCCAGAAGAAAAATGTAAACAATAATTATCTGCTGATGTGGAATGTAACAGGTGCATCTGTGATTGGTCTTCTGTGAGTGTTTGGATTTGCTGACCACTCACGGGAGAGTTTGTCCTTGCTTTCTGCTGGACACAGAACTTTGTTATTCATTCTTTCCTATTCTATTCTTAGCTTAGCAAGCCTCTGCAACTTCTCTCTTTATTCCTTTTAGTATAGTTATAATGTATTATATATATCATATATCAATAAATCCAGCCTTCTGATCATGAACCAAGATTCTCATCCATCTCTATCATCCTGAAGACCCTCATCAGGTCGCTGTAATATCACAAAAAAGGAATATTCAAAGTAGCTTAACATAATGCTTTGGTTTTCATCTAACAGGGAGCATACCTGGAAGAAAAACATTAAATTCAACATGACAGTAAGGATACCAGCTCTGTTCACACATCTGCATGTCCACCAAGAAGCAACAATAACTAGATTCTGCTCTCAACTTAATGCTAAACCTGAATTTAAAGAGGGGAACTTTTTCTAATATGAGAATAGAATATACAGTAATTGAAAAATGTGTTTTTAGTGTAGCATTCTTTTGCCTTGCAATTCTTTCCAGGATTTGCACTTACAGACGTGTTTCACTATTATCTTTCCACTTTCACAATGTTAAGGGTAGGAAGGCCTCTTAAAGGTCATCTAGACCCGTCCCCTACTGCCATTGGCAAGAACACCTCACAATAGAGCAGGTTGCTCAAGGCATTCTCCAACCTTACCTTGAACACTGACAGGGTCAGGGCATCCACAGTTTCTTGGGAAAGCTGTTCCTGTGACTAAGCCCCCTCACAGTAAAGAACATCTTCCTAATATCTAACTTAAATTTCCTCTCTTTCGGTTTGAAGCCATTACTCCTTGTCCTATCACTGCTGTTCCTGACAAAGAGTCCCTCTCTGGCTTTGCTGTAGTCTCCTTCAGATACTGGAAGGTTGCTGTGAGGTCTCCTAGCAACTTTCTCTTCTCCAGGCTGAACAGCCCCAACTTCCTCAGCCTGTCTTTGCAGGTGAGGTGCTCCAGTCCTCTCACTAATTTTGTGACCCTCCTCCTGACTTGCTCCAACAGTTCCATCTCTTTCTTAGGTTGGGGGTCCCAGAGCTGGATGCAGCACTCCAGGCTGGGTCTCACAAGAGCAAAGTTGAGGTGCAGAATTACTTCCTGTGACCTAGCCCCACTCCTGTTGATGCAACTCATTGGCTTTCTGGGCTGTGAGCTGGCTCATGTTGAGTTTTTCATCACATCCAAGTCTTTCTCTGCTGGGCTGCTCTCAACCATTTCCCACCCAACCTGTAGGTGTGTTGGGACCGCCACGACCCAGGTGCAGTATGTTGCACTTTTCTTTGTTGAACCTCATAAGGTTTGCAGAGTTCCAACTCTCAAGTGTGGCAAAGTCCCTGTGAAGGACGTCCCTTACCTCCAGTGTGTCAACTGTACCACATAGTTTTTCTCATTTATTTTTCTTTTTTTTTCCCCCAATCACAGCCCTACCCCAAAGCATTTTGGCTTTGCTTTTAAAAGTAAGAAGAAAATTGTCCTCCTCTGATCGCCAAATTTAGATTTTCCTCGTTCTTCAAGTGCATAATAAGGCATATTTATGCAAAGCAAACATTCAGTGTTCAAGAACAAGCTAATTGGGTTATTTTCATAATTGGTAGTTTATTGCCCATTTGTATTCAAAACCGTTCCCGCTGAACTTCCTGAGCTGTGAAAAGCAGACACAGTGCTTTTATATTACATGCTCTTTTTAGCTGTCAAGCCTAACTAAAGAATTCCTCACTTTTATTTAGAAAAGACCTTTGCAACATCTTCAGCTATGAGGCTTTTACAGGTTAATGCTTAAACTAGTGCTGTGTCAATATTCTTGTCCCATTCAGAGACAGTGCAAGAGCCTCCCAGGTCTTAGGTCCATCCTTCCCACCTGGGAATCCCATTGTAGAAGTATTACCTAGAGCTAAAGGTTTCTGGGGCAGTAGCCTACACCTCACTGTGCATCTTCCTCCAGACTTCTCTTTACAGATTCCTGAGGCTGTATTTCAAGGGCAGGGGCAGAGCAATTTCCTTGCTTCTGCTGTCAAGAATTGCATGTGTATCAGAGTACTTTAAAAATATTGTTTTAGTTCTGTTTATAGATTAAGCACACTTTGGTCTTCAGTAAAATTCCCTGACAATGGTACTGAAGAGAAAGAGAAACAACCATCAGCAACTCATATAGTTATTCTGTTGGATATATTAATGTTTACAGACTCTCAGACATAGACTACTTTTGCCACAACAGCTAATCTGTGTTGCTGGGTAATTTAGCCTAGGATATTTCCCAGGTACAATAAATGGAAAGGCTAAGAGAAAAAAAAATCTATGCTCATAAATTTGATTTTTCTTTATGAAATTCACAATGAAAACTGTTGAAACTTGGAACCCAACTCTTGCCATTTGATGTATTCTATGTGTCTAGCAGAAGTCCATAGATCTCTAGATACAAAAAGAATTTAAGATTAAAACTCAGAAGCTGGTGCACCCAAAGGGTGCCTTCCCTCCCAGCTGTTCATCTCTACACTTGAAATATCTTGGTGTTACGCTACTTTTTATGAATTAATCTTCACAAGATAATAATATTTTCATGAGTTCAAATTAGCTGCTGCATGGACAGAGCTTGTTGATTTGCAAAATAAACTGGTTTTTGGCATCTTTGTTAGATGTAGTTGTGTGGGAAGAGGAATTATCCAGACTGCCATTTACTTACTAGGAGAAAACATGGGGACAGGCTTTAATTACAGATCATGTGGAAAACCCCATCATTAAATAGAAAATTCCTGTTGAGATCCTTTATTGCAGATAGAATTAAACCAAGGTGAACTTAACTACCAAAGTGGTATTTATGCTTGCTATACAAAGTCAAAATCTTGAATAGCTAAAATACATTTTTCAGATTCAATGGATTTTAATGCAGAGATAATTGCCTTCTCAAATGTGCTATATAAATAAATCAAACACTTCAGAAACCAGGACCTGTGTTTTCATCCATGATGAAAAGAGACAATGTTGGTCCCATGAAGTTGTGGCTACTTCATAAGTTACAGTTTGGGAACAATTTCCATCAATATTATCCACCAGTCCTGGTTCTGCTTTAAAACCTTATTTCTGTACACCTTTGTGTGGGTCTCTGTAAACCTGTCGTTCCTTATTGCCTTCTAAAGAAATATCTATTTGCCTTGTTTATGTGTGCTACAAATTCAGCTTATATTGACCATCTTCAGATATAACAAGACCATCATTTGGTGAAGATGTGGAGAAGCAGCAGGGTAGAGGGTTCTGTGAATCTAATCTCCACAGTGTAGATGTTTATTAGAAAATCTTTGTGTGTGACTATAATTGATTTGGATATGGTCTTCATTTAATTTTTCAGAGAATCTCTATTCTGTTGCATGTTTTAGTTTAGTTTGATGAGCACTGTTGGGTCTGATTTCTGGCCTCGGTACCTCAAAGACTGAAAACTCCCCAGTGATTATGAAAGACATTTTCCTGATCAAAGCATAATCTTTCTGCCTCTGGGTATTGCAGACCCACGTATTCACCTTTTCTCTATGGACTCATCAGCTCAGCCTTGCTCCTGTGGATCACAAGAACACAATGACAACAGCCATTTCATACTCTCTTCAGCAGCAACTTATGTAAGAGATTTTTCATGTCAACATACATAATACCAGAGGATTTACTTGAAGTTAGAAATCTTATAGTTCTATAATTTACTCAAGAACCAAACTCGTCTTCAGGAATAAAGTGAGGATGAAAAGATACTGCAAAGCCTCAGCTCTTTGGAAAGAAGACATAGACTGCATAAGATTTTCAGAATATCAGCTCAAATAATTTTGCCCAAAGAGCAAAACTGGCAATGCCACAGATGACACAGATGGAACTAGAGACTGTACACAGGATCAGATGTAATCCTGTGGGTAATCCTGTGGTTTCTTCCTCATTGATGGAGTTCAGTTAGCATTCACCTGAAAGAGCCCAAATAAAGATCTCAAAATCTCACCTCAACAGAGTTGGCAAAAAAGAGAAAGAAACTAATAAATCTTTCTGTTAAATATACAGTGGGAAGAACATTTGCAGTTTAATAAGATGGGATTTTGAACTGAAACTAAAAGAAGGTTGAAAGACTGCCATCCTACAGTGATGAATAAGTATTTGTGCAAAGCAGAAGGACTATGTAAATTTCTTGGAAATATAGCAGTGTGCACGCTTGGTGGGAAGAAATTAGAAGGTGAAAAAGGCACATTGAAATAAATATAAAGGAGCACCTCCACACACTAAAGCAAGCCTTGGTCTTTGTAATCTCAGTCTAGTCAGAATACCATAGAGGTAAATTGAAAGCACTAATTAATTAGCACCTCTCCAGCATCTGATAGCTCCCCTCTAATTGTAATAGATGGAGTAAGACACATGAAGAATCCTCAAATGTCAATTGTTGTCCATGGATGACTAAAGAATTATTGAGGTGGACCTTTTCAAAAGAGAATTTGCAATGCATTGCAATAGCTCTCTTAACAATCACTGATTGTTTTGATCTTTCTAAGAAAATTTACATTCTACAAACACAATAATGAGAATTGAACTGCATTGCTGATTGCAATAGCAAGAACATGACTTACACCTTGGCAGTAAAATAGTTAAATTAATTTCAGAAATTAAGAAATATAGTAGCCTTCTTCCTTTAAAAATTTGAAAAGTAGTTAAGTGTAGAAGAAACAACATGTCTCTGCAACATGAAGTGTGTGAAGCGCCTGCCAATACTGGGTTGTTTGGTGAAAGGCTGTGAGGACTGACTGTACTGTGATGTGTCAAGATATATCAATATTGATTTAAGCTGTTCAGGACACACAGGACAACTTTCAATTATTGCTAATGGGATGTGGAGCTCTTTCATTGTTCTCAGTCTCTGTGTGCCCTTCCAACATTACTTCAATATAAAAATGACAAATGAGAATTTGAACATTTTCAGGTATAAAGACCCCAGTGAAAGTCATCTATGTCTCAAGATTTTCTGAATCATGGGCAGGAAGCATGTTTTTATACAAGACTGACTTTTCTGTTGAAATTTTGTCCTTTTCCCTACTTTGTCAGTATTTATTCTGTCTTGCAATCACTGCCTTTGCAATGGGCTATCAGGCTGCTGCTCCTCTTGTGCAAAAGCCTTTGCTTCCAAAGAGAAGCTAGTTTGTGTTTTACTTTGATGAGAAATGGGAAATATAATTGCTACAGTTGAAGTGTTGACAAAGGCGTCCTGGTGTGAAAGTGAAGAATTCTGCTTTTATGCCCCTTGTGCATTTTCCAGGTCAAAACTGCTGAATATGAGTCTGGAGTCACCAGATGTTGCTCTTTCTGGTGTTGCTGCAGCCTATCTTGAGTGCCCTTTCCCTCTTGTTCATCCACACCTTCGGTAAATATTAACCTAAGTCTTAATTTTCAGACACACTAACTCTCCTTTATTTGTTACTGCCATCCTTTCTCTGCAGCTCTATGGGCTGATTTCTTCGAGAGAATGATCATCTAGACAGTTTTAAAATGGTATTATTATTGTCTTTTACCAATAATTATAAAAAGTATCTCTCAATGTGACAGGAACAGAGACTTGCTGGATCTAAACCTAGAAAATGCCTGTTTTGAAATTGGGCTCTGATAGCCATTTAAAAAGTAAAATTTAAAAATGTTTAGGAATTTTATGGTTATTCTTGAAATTCAGCTGTATGGAAACACATTGGACTCAGAAATACACTGACCCAGGTCTAGTTTGAGCTTGCCTTTGAAGTGTGCAAATTAAAACTTGCAGAAGAGAATGATCACGGTGCAATTACCTCCCATTACAATACAGGCAAACAGCTGGCATGGTGCTGTTTGTTATGTGTGAACAGTGTGGTTGGGATTCTCTGGAGCACAGATGTAAATTATTCCTGTCCCTGAGAGATTACAGTGAAAAAACAAAAAATGAGAAAACCGTATGTAAACACATTTATAATAGGAGAATTATTTAAAATGCCACTGTGAGAGAAGGAACAAGGAAAACCTCTCATGCAAGATTTACAATGAATTTTAATAATTTGCTTTTTATAATATTTATTTTGCAAGATACTGTGCTGTGTGTCTGTCTCATTCAGAAGTCCTACTGAGATACCTTTGAAACAGTGATAAATCATGGTCTCCTACAGTCTTGCTGCTTGAAAAATCTACACACACATTGGGAACAGAAAATTATTCTGTGAGAGCCACTCTTTACTTTTAAATGTACAGTATGTAATAAAAGAGCTGCTTACAGAAACCTCCTCTCCTTTGGCAAAATGAAAAATAAAGTTAATTGATGATGGTATGCAATCACTAGCTTTGCATATTTTAAGGCATAACATCGTGTGGATAATAAGTGTCTATCAAAGAGAGATTTTTTTTAGAAACAACACAGACTGGATATTAAATAAGGCTATTAAATATCATTAAGCAGTCATGGCTTTTATTAAGATGTATTTTTAATGCATAAGATATGCATAAGAAACTTGTAGTTGTCCTATCTGAAGTGCATGAGTCCAACTCTAAAATGTAATTCAGTCCCAGAGGAAGACAGGGGTTTTTTTTTCTTGTGAAAGTGAAAAAATCTTGAAATTTGATAGCAGCATAATGTAAAAAGATCCCTTAATAAAAGTTTCTAAATTGATATTTTGAATTAGTATTGCTTTGACATGGCCATTCTCCTGCTACAATGTCTCTGGTCCAGTACCAGGCAGTAAGGTCCATGGTAATCTTTGGTGAAAAGCCTGCACAGCTCCTGCTGTAAGAAGCCATGTTCAGGTCAGAGATAATTTATTCTGTTTAGGCAGACTCAGGTCTACGTTTTCAGTCTGTATGGAACAAATATCTTCTCTAAATGTTTAGAATGCACTTAAAAAAAATATTGAAGTTAGGATCAAGACTAAAGACTTCAGGGGGAGGCAAGAACTAGCAAAAGTTGGCAGAAAAATCACATTTTACTAATTTGTGACTGCAAATGTTGGGCTAAGGTTGGATCCCTAGATTGCCTTCCAGCTGCAGTGGGTCTTTATGCACTGCTGGAAAAAAAATCATGTCTATCTGCCCAATGCCAGTTTATGGTATCCTACAAATCTTTAAAAGTTTTGTTGAAAGAAATGCTAGCTAGGATGGTACAGTATGTAGCATTAATGCTTAATTAAAAAAGGAAAGAAAAAATTTATAATAATTCTATGCAATTTTCCATTGAGTTAAAATTAGAGTATGTTGTTATTATTGCTAAGGAGATTTACTTGACAATGAATACTTGAGGTTTTATGATAAGGAAATTTTCATATCAATTAAAAACTTCTTAATTTTATGGATTTAAAATTCTTATATATTCTTGTGTATACATGTACAAGTCACCTTTTTTTATAAGGTTTTCTGCAAAATTCTCTTTATCCCTCTTTTTTTT
>JAHXMQ010000807.1:51412884-51432896 GCA_020466415.1 Ammodramus savannarum pratensis
TTTTTTTTTTTTAATTTTTAGTACATTTGTTAATAGGAAGTTGCTAAGGAAATAATTGAGACACTACAGTGCCAGATGGTGCGATTTGCAATGGTCACTGAATTTTCATACACAGAAAGATTTGGTTTATTTTGTGAAAGCTCAATGAAACACCTGTTTTAGTTTTTTCAGTTCAATTTGTGCCCATATGAATGGTCTCATCCCCTATGACAAAGAAATCAGTCAATGGGTTTACCTACAAGATGTAATTTCCTAATTTTTTACTTGGAATGGTCCAGTAAGAATGATTTTAATCAGAATTCTCTACAAGTACTCTGTAAGAGAAGATAAAATGGAAAGGTATTGAACAGAACAGCTTATGCTTAAAATAGTTAATGGATACTAACAAATTTTTTTCCAGCTGGAATTAATCGAATATATAAAATGAAAGGATGCAAAAAAATGACCCTTCAGACTTCACAGGAGGAGCAATTAAGCTTCTTGATTTTGCAACAGCAATGGGAACGATGCTGGGAGGAAAAAAGCCTGAGGCATTTGGTGATATGACAAATAGAACCTCAATTATGCAGTGTTTTTTCAGCTGCAAATGCAGGTGTTTGCAGAAGCAGTGCAACTGCTCATCCTTTTGGATGCACAATTACCTTTACTGACATATCTGAATAAAGATTCTTTCACCATGTGTTTATCCCCAATGGCTCCAGGGCTTTCTACACATTTCCACATTCCACATCCCCCCCTCCTGCCCCCATCCCCCACTGCCCTTCCCCCCCATAATATGCAAAGATATTTAAAAATAGAAGAAACCCCAGAAACCAAATTTTTCCAGTTGTGTACTAAGGACACTTCTCCAAATCCAAGAACGTTTTGTCTAAATTTCACTCATCATGACTGTGGCTCTCTCTCTATCACCTTGTTCAGAATATGTAACCATGCTATAAAAAATGAGAATCACTTGTCTACAGATGTGAATGAGATTTTAGTGCATGTGTGCATGTCCATGTACATACACTGGGGAAGACTTGATAATGTTCATGGAAGTATCACTAGGGAAGCATTTATTTCTGTCTGCACTTCTATTTTCAAACAGTATTATTCTCTTTTTCCTCTCTGTCAGAGACATTCAATATTGCTTAATGGCTACTTTCCTAGCTCTTATTTTTAATTGTCAGCTCCTATTAAAAAAAAAAAAATTTAAAATGAAAAAAATCTCAAACCAAACCATCCCCCTAAGAGCCTGAGGAAGCATTGTGCTGTCACAGTTGTATAGAAAACCTTGAAAACTGGACTAAATGTAACTGAGTGTTACCATTCATTTGGCAGTACTGCTTGATGTCTGGAAATAATTGGTTTGACTCACATAATCGACCTATGCAGTTTGTTATCTACCAGCTTTGACACCAGCAAGGATGCATTCAGCATCACTGTTCCTTTTTTCTGAGTTACTGCAACATGTAGGAAAACAGGAGCAGCCATTTTCTTTTTTGACTAAAAAGTTTCAGATTAATTCCTCCAGCAGCTTGACTTGCTGGATTGTGAGAGTCCCTCTTCCTTAGTTTAAGGAATTCAGATAAAAAGAGCCAGATGATGCACCAGGGCTGTAAAACCTGGAGGCAATGTACATGTGAACACCCCGTGTGCTGGTGTTTCAGAGGGGATGTAGGACTTCAGAACCACTAAAAGAGAAACAGCTGAATTAATTCCTCAGATAAATATTTCAAACATGCAGAAAGCGTTACAAGTGGTTGACTCTTTGAGATGCAATTACAGCAGCGCACAAAAATTTGTTAGCACATTTTCAGGGAAAGAGAACATAATTGAAACACACTGTTCCAGAACAAGAACACTTTTCAGATCAATTGTTTTGGAGTAAACTCCTTTCCAGGACTGAAAAGGAGCTTTGTGCTCTATGGCATGGGAGTTACATGACTTTAGGACAACTTTCCAACCCCTTTTGTTCTGTTATTCTACCATTATGCATCATAATGGTAGAATAACAGAACAAAAGGGGTTGGAAAGTTGTAGGCATCTGCCATGGGGACTATGCATCCCCAGGATGCAGAGATACTTGCTAGCATCTCCCCACAGTTACAGCAGACACCTTTGGAAACATGCTCATGATTTCCTAACAGGCTGTTCTGAATCCTGAAAGCTGAATATATTATCTTCAAGAGCACTTTACTTCAGTACAAGTGCACTACTTTTCATCTTATTTTTGTGAGAGTCTTTGACTTGCTTTTTCTGATAATGGTGCTCCACACAGACAGGCATTGTACAAGAAGTGTTAGCTTGGCCTCGGGTTACATTTTGTAAGTATGGGCACAATATGTTCTCTGTAACTACTTAGCATGAATACCATTTGTTTGGATGGCAAGAAGAAATGTCTTGAAAGTGGGATAAACTTCTAGAAAATGGCAAAGCCATCTACAAGCCACTGGAAAAGGTGATTCTGCTCTAAGCTCTTCTGTTGAATTAGATTTCTCTCTCAGGGACTGAGCACTCAGCTCAGAAGAGTCAAACTCTATTCAAAACATTTTCTATGCATCTGGTAAGCTCTGAGTACTCAATTGCAAAGAAAATACTTGGATTAGACAGCAGAAACTGAGACAGAAATTGAATTTTTGGAGTATGATCTGTCTCTTCCATCCCCATCCCCACCAGTGAACTAAAAGACCTTTTCAGCCCTTTTCTGAAACATTGGATTTACACCTTGCAGTTACACCCATGTGCCTTTTGCAGTGTCAGCTGCATCCAGCACGGCACATTTAAGGCAGTTTAGGGCATGCTGTAGTCCAGCATTTCAAGAAGATGGTGTTCCCTCTATCTGCTATGTCTACCACTCCTCTGGCTTCTTTCCTGGCTCTGGCACAGGTGAAACACTAGAACTTCTCTTAAAAAAAACCGTCTGGATCAGTTTTAATCTAGATGTTTCTCTACATGTGTAGACCTACATCTGGTATAGCATAAGTGAAATGTGATGGGTAAGAAGGGTAAGGGGTGTGTTTGAGAATGGGGTTTATGTGTTAGAGGCTGATTAAGCATCTTAAATGTGCCAGTTCAGTGGGATCTCAATTATTCTCCATGGGGTCCAACATCTACAAATGTCACTGATGGGAGCTGCCATATCTCAGCCATTTGGAAACTCATGTGCTAATATTCTCATTTTTTTAAGTGATGTAACATTTTTGTCCTTGACACCTTCCAGGGACAACTATCTTTTTATTGTCCATACCCTACAACAGGGCTTCAAAAGAAGGAGCCCCAATGCAGATGTGAATGTGTGGAAAATTCCAGAGTACTATCTACAGTGCTTCTTGGAGTGAAAACTCCTACATGCCTTTTGTTTCTTCTTAAAATTTTCTTTCTAACTTAGGGTCTTCTTGTTTGATTACACAGTTTCATCACTTCTTCTGCTCCTGCCTGCTTCATGACTTTGGTGTGCTAGAGGCATTTCCTATAATAATTTTTTTCTTATCTAAATAGTTTAAATCTCCAATGGGGCTCTTTTTCCCTTTATCTCTTTTTCTTTCTCTTTTTTTTTAAATTATATTTTGACCTGCTGATACTTCCCATATTTTCTTTGTGAATTTCTTTTCTTTTGTCTCTCTTGATCTTCTCTCATTGTCTGGTCCCTTGGCAGACTTTTATTCTTCTCTACATTTACATGCAAAACAGAAATGCTCTCTAGTGTTCACAGCTGTATGATAAGCTCTGATTTTAATATTCTAGTTCTGGATAAAAAGACTTGCTTACACAAGGGAATGACTCATTCTCCACTGCATTCTAATCTAGCAAGTTTAAAATGTTTTAGCTTGAGATCAACTTCTCATAAAGGAGTCAGAATTGGCTTCCTAGCAGCTTTTCAAGATTACTTTCTAAGATACTGTGCTTTCTACTTGAGATCAGATAGCAGAATCTTCACAGAAAAGTGGTATATCTAGTCTTGTACTGTAATTGATGCCTAAAACTCTGGAGTTTAATTATGCTTATCATGCCTTGAAAACTGCAAGCATTAATAAAACGATCCGTATTTGTTCCAGAGCTGCCAGCCATCGAGAGAAGCACAACTTATTCCCTAACTTTGTTTCCTAACATGCCTTCCTTCCACCCCCAATCATATTTCTACATATTGATATGATGCTCCTGAGACTTCTCTTCTGCAAGGTAAGTAGCTCTATCTCTCTCAGCTTCTCCTCAAGTGAGGCATGCTCTGAGCTCTTACCTTACTCATCTTTGTGGTCCCTTTGTGGCCCTGGACTTTCCAGTGAACTGGACTCTTCACTCTTCCCACATCTCTTTTGTTCTGCGGAGCCCATACTAGATCCAGCACCACAGATGTGTCTTAGCAGCTGTCCTGGGTCTACCAGCACCCTCTGGTCAGTGTCTGCAAGGCTGCTTTCTCTAAGAGCACTCTTATCCCAACACAGTGGTCCTGCTTACCCAGAGGGAGCTTTTTGGACATGGACACAGCTCAGAGGTTGCCTAAAACAAAGAAGGAGTAATTTAGTAGAATGTGCTTATGATCCTTTTCTGGGATAGGGATTCCAGACCAAAATTTCCAACAAATAGTTTAAATAATCTTTAGACATGTCTGGATGTGGGAATCCAGGAAATTCCTCTAGCTGCCCCGGAGGGCTCGAGACCCTGCCCAGGGGCTCAGAGACCTTGGCACAGAGCCCAAGACCCCTGTGCCTTTGATTTAGCCCTTGGAAAAGACAATTACCAACCTTGTATGAAGAATTACAAGCCACGAAAGTTGAAGTAGAATGATAGTGAATTTATCACAGGGTGAAAAAAAATATTTTTGGGATTTTTAAAATGGGGGTTCAGGGGGGAAGATGGGGGAATCTGGGTGTGTCCAGCCTTTCTCCTTCTTCTTCTTCTTGGCATCCATTTTCTGCTGTGATGTTGGCACTTTTAGATTGGTTTAGAGTAGAAGCTCACTGTCTAACATAGGTGATAGGTATTGGAAAGTAATTGTAAACATTGTATATGTAGTTTTTAGTATAAAGACTTAACACCGCCCCAGGGCAGGCAGAGTGCCTCAGACTGTTGGTGCTGAGCGGGTCTCGGCAGGACAGGAGAAAGAATTTTATAGATAAGATACAATAAACAATCTTGAGACCAAGAATGAAGAGCTCTGACTCCTTCTTCGAGCACTGGGCTGGGAAAAGAGACTTTCCAACTTTTCTTGGGGTCACTCTGACCAGCTAAAATCCCCGAGATCTGGACTCTCATAGTTGCAGCATTATTACATCACATGATTGAGTCTCTGTAATGGTGCATATAAAGTAATTCTTTATCATGAGGGAAAGAAATTGAGGCCATTGGAGAGCGGATAGATTTTTTTTAAATACTTTAAAATGATTAATTATTTTCAACAAATAAGCCTAGGAGTTTTTATTTCTGAAAATACTCATTAGTAAGTTGTTAATTTTTATTTATTTAAATAAATAAACATCATGCTGCAAGCAGTCTATTATGTTATGGAGCGCATCTAATTGTTCAGGTCCAAGTTGAGATTAAGAAAATGCTTTAAAAATTTGAATGGATATTTTTTCACTTGGGAGCTACCATTGTAATCTCCAATCTTTGTTTTTAAGGCAATGAGATGTCAGTTGCATTTTTCTTGTTAAAGTATTCCTTTCTGCTCATAATGTCTTAGTATCCACACTTACATTGCACAATTCTTGAAAAGTGGATTTGGGAAGCTCAGGAAGAAGCTATAAATTAGAACATTCTAAGAAAATATTTGTCATCAGGAGTTGGTGAGTACACTAACTACTCATTTTGAAATGCAAGTTGAAAGGGATTCACTCAAAAGTGTGCTCAAAAGGAAATAAGTGTCTGCAAGATATGCCAAGCATGAAATGTCATGCCCTCTCTCTTCATTTGCCAGAGATGTCTCTCTATTGGTGCTGCTCAGGACATAGACTCATGAGCCTGGAGGCTCCAATCAAGTCTGTCCTTGCAAATGGATAAAGAACTGCTTGGAGAAGCCCAGATGTCCCTTGGATGGTGTAGAATTGCTGGAGGGTCTGCTGGATTTTTGTGAGGAGGCAGCTGGCATCTACTCAGCTGTCTTTCACAGAACTGACTTTGATCCTACTCGTGTTTTCATGGTAACATTGGTCACCGAACAAATGAGCTTAAATCACTGAGTTAGGAGTCGACGTCTTTCTCATAGGAAATAACATGGCAGAAGGCAAGGAATATTTTTCCAAAATGGAAAGGTTCTGACAATTGTCTTGACCACTCCATGGAACTTTACAAAACTCCTTTATGTGGTTTGGACTTGTAATATTGAAAATATGTGTGTGTATACATGGGGAAAATATTGTAACTGTATTTGCTATTGCTGTGGTTTATCTCCAGCCAGGAAACAAACCTGACACAGACCCTTGCTCACTCTCTCATCAGTGAGACTGGGGGGAGAATTGGAAGAGCAACAAGTAGAAAACTTGTGGATTGAGATCAAGACAGTTTGTTAGGGAAAGCAGAATGTGTGCAAGCAAAGCAAAACACAGAATGAATTCACTGCTTCCCATGGGCGGGGAGGTGTTCAGCCATCTCCAAGAAAGCATCACATGTGATGGTCACTTGGGACTCCACCACTCCCAATATTCCCCTGTTTACTCCTTCTTCCCCCATTTTCTAAATTGACCATGTTGCCAGATGGTCTGGAATATCCCTTTGGTCAGTTTGGGTCACCTGTCCTGGCTCCCACATACCCTCAACTTTCTCACCTGCGTGGCAATACAAAAAATGAGAAATGACCTTGGATCTGTGTAAGCTCTGCTCAGCAGCAGCAAAAACATCTCTATATTATCAACCCTGTATTCAACACAAATCCACAGCACAGCCCCACACCAGACACTGTGAAGAGAATTACCCCAGCTGAGACAAGTACTGTTATATAGGAAAATGCATTGCATTAAGCACATAAAATCTTCTAATTCAAGTGTGTAATTTGTACTATTGCATGTGGGTGGGTGCTCTTTGGACTGCAACACTTAGCAGATTTGTAATGGCTTTAAATTATTAAATAATGACATAGCAATTATAAGCATGTTAAATTTTTTTGGCTACAAAGAAGTTGCAGAAGGACTTATGACTAAAACCTGCTATAGCACAAAGGGCCAATGGCTTTTGTCAAAGTGATTCCATGTCAGCTTTTATGTATGCACAAATGCATTATTTTAAAAAGGGAACTTTTTATAGTTTGAAGCAACCTTGTCACAGCAGACTGGAATATCATCATGTCTTTTGGCATTACAAATTAACTTATACTGGTCTCTGTTCTGCCATGGCAAAATTATTTCTGTTTTCTAATAAACCATTACATTTAAAGCTAGCTCCTATCTTTATGATAGCATTACAAAATGTGCATGTGTCATGGTTTGACCCTGACACAATGCCAGTGCCCCCATGAGAATACCCTCTCCCTGGTGTCTGCTGTGAGATGTGACCAGGAATAAGCAAAGCAGGCTCCTGCTTAGAAATAAAGAAAACTTTATTAACTAAACTACAAGAAAAGAAGAAAAAAAACCCACAAGGAAAATGAAAACCTTACAAAAGCATTTTCCTCCTCCCCCCACATTAAATTTCCCAATGCAATACATTCCCCCAAATCACCACCTCTCAGTCCGGCACCACCCTTTAGAATACTCAAACTTCAGTCCATGAAGAGGAGAGGAGTCCTTCTTGCACCATAGGCTTCCCCTGGAAACACCATTGAAAGCTCATGTGTTTCCATGTCACTCAGCACCGTCCGGAAAGTCCTTTTCCGTCGTGACACCTTCCTTCCATGCCCAGTGCTCTCACCACTGTGCATGGACCAGAGCTGCTTCTAGGGTTATCGTTTAAGGATGCCTTGTCTCACTCCAAAAAAGGCACAGTCTCTGCTTTGGGACATCTGTCCCCCCCAATTTTTCACCCCCTGGGGCTGAGGGGTATCCACACTGAACCCTCCTGGTTCCGAGGCACTGCCTCCCCCTAAATGCAGTCTCTGTGTCACAGGGAAAACAAAATGGTTCCATCTATGGCCACACAAGAAAAGTCCAACCAAAAGGCCACTCCATCATCTCTTCCCCCACTCTAGATTCTTCTCCACTTCCCTCGTGGCCCATTCCCTCTTATCTCATCTCTTATCTCTCTTCTCATTCAGCTCCATGAGGATCAGCATTTGCAAGGTTTCTATTGTGCAAGAAAAGGGTTAAAAATTTCAGTCTCTCCGCAGCCTGTCCAGAGCTCCGGCACTCCCACGCTGCCCTGCCGGGCACCTTCTCGCCACACTCCCCCCTCTTCTCCTTCTCAGCCGGCCGCTATCAAATTCAGATGTCGGCTCTCCCTCTCTCTCTCCTGGGGAGGGGGGGAGTGGCTGCCTAATGTCTCTTGGTGCTCCTCCACCCTTCCATCCTCAGGGGCCTCCTCACCCCCCATCTCTGTCCAGGCCCAGGCCTACCACATGGCTGCCCCTCTCCGCCCAGCAGCAGCAGCTGAACAGGGGAGGGAGATCCGACCTCTTTGTCACCAAGTCCCAAGAGAGCTTCCCAGGGCAGCAGCTCTGGTTTGTAACCCCTGTGTGTTCTCAGAGGCGTGTCTGAACCTCAGTGTATACATCAGGTGCCAATATTAAAATCTGAGCACCCATTGGTTTGACTGCAGCATCCCAGAATTCCCATTTTCTGGTCAAGCCAGCACAGCATGTAAACAGGGCTTGAAAGAGGAGTCTTATAAACAGGAAAGTATTTAGCAGTAGCTGTGAAAACTTCAAAAGATAAATATTCATAAATAATTCTGGGATATCATTAATTTTTCTTTTTACGATAGCATGGTGAAATGAATAAGAGAGCGGAATCACTTGATGTAAATCTAGTTAATGAACAAAATTTGGGCTTTATAGTGCTGAATTAGCTGATGTTAGTCAAATCTGTGTCTAAAATAAATATATGGATAGGCACAAGAAAGAGAGAGAGAGATAATGTGTCATATTACAAAATGATGACTCCCTTATCTATGCCATTAAAGGAAGAGGGAAAAAGTAATCAAAGAGTTAGAGATCTTCCAAAAACAGTGAGCCTATGCAGAAGAGACACAAAGAGATATTCAGAGAGAAAGTTCATGCTTAAGGTAGAACTAAAACAAAAATAAAAGAAATGATAATTGAAAACCAAAACCAGAATATATCTTTGTCTACAAGCCCAGTGATTTTGTACACTGAAATAAGGGAGGGTCTTTCATGTATTCCTGGTGGAAAATGTGATACAGTAGTAGAGCAGAGGTATTTTGCAGTTGTCTGTAGAAAACTAGAATTCATCTTTGTCAACTACAAAATCTCCTTTAATATATTTCAGCTGCCATATATCATCAAAGGCACTTCAGCCTCCTGCTGGGTGTGTTTGAATGCTGCATCACTGTGAGACCCTTTCCTTTTGGAAAAAAACCACATGGCTTTTTCTGTCTCTTACTTTTTTGGCTACAGAATAAAGAAGGGAAAGAGGCAAAGTATGATAAATGAAATATTTAGGAAATTATTATGACAACTGTGAAATCAGTATTTCCTTGGTGTGGCTACAGTTGCTGTCAATAAAATGCAGTTCATTTAATTTTTATGTTTAATTAAAATCAACATAATTAACATGTTAATGAACCCTTTTTAGATGGATAATCTTTGAAAGTTTGTAGAGTTGTAATGTGAAACTTATGTGTGAAAATCTCTGCAATAACAGGATCTGTCCATGGATTCTTTCTGCTGTTCTTGTCATTACAAGGAGGAAGATTGTCACAAGAAAACTGCCAGAAATTCTTACAATACCCTTACTGCTTTATTTCTCAGTCTAAATCAGAAGAAATGAAGTTCACATTTCCTTCTTATTTTTTAATTTGGGGATTATCTAAACTCAACTCAATTAACAGTGCTTCTTTCTTAGAATATTTATTATTTTAAAAGTTTGATAGTGGGCTAAGGATGAAGAGACATTCTCAGCCTTAAATAATTTACTGTCAAGTCTCCAGCAGCACCCAAATCTCCAAAGAGCAAGAACACAACTGTAAATTTCCTGATAATTATTGATTATTTATTGAATTTATTGTATTTTTGACAAAGATGAGGAAATGTCACAGCATTTAACAATTTTCCTTTGACTACACAGCTTCCAATTTTTTTTCCCCAAAGTTCTCAGCATATTTCAATAGACTTTGACAACATTACTTTCTTAGCAAACTTCCATTCAGGTGGGAAGGTACATAGCATTCAACACAAATTTTTATTTTTTTTTAATACTAAGTATTTACAAAGTTGAAGTTGAATAATTCTGTTTTTTAAACATTTGGTAACTATATTGCCTCTTTGGCTCAAGGTTCTAGCACTGCAATTATTTTTCTGCAGGCCAATATTTCAGGATGTGGGAATTTCCATTTGGAAAAGCGTTGGAAGGTGTGTTGTTTCCTTATTTAACATTTAACACATTCTTAAATGAAACAAACAAACGGAATAGAAGAAGGGCAGGAAGAAAAATTATTAAGTAAAAAACAGTAAGCAACAATTTAGACTAGATGGTAGTCTGACTCCAAAAAAGGGAGCAACAAAAGCTTTGTCTGCACTGGGGATAAAGGTAGCTTAGCACTGCTGTCATTGCTTCTGGCAGTGAGGCTCAAGGTCCCTGTGGCTGCAAGAGCATGCTTCAAAGAGCTGCTGAACATCACCAGCCAATTTAGTCCCAGCCCTCTGAAATAAAATACTCATCTAGAAGTGTTCATTGTCAGGCCTATTTCATAGAAAAATAAGACACCTGTTCTATTGAAATGCTTGTGCTGTAAACCAGCTGGGGCCAGCACTGGTGCACACAAAGTGTTGCAATTTCGGGGTCGTTGATTTGAGCTCTGGATACAGCCTTTGCTGGCAGTGATGGGTGAAGCTGGGAATGAATAGCCTTTGCCTTTGAAGAGCCCCAGTGTTTAATTGCAGTAGAAATGAAGCCTCTGAGAAAGCCTGGCTACAGCTTCAAGCAAAATATAATGCTTTGGTGGCTGAAAATATGAAACATGAAACCCACAATATATAACTCTTCTGGCAGCTTAATGTGAGCACTGCAAAGAATAATACAAACACAGTGAAACTTTTTTCAGTGTCCTCCAAAATATGGGAAACAGATGCAATACACTCCTTTGGTAATGAACCTTATTAATGTCTATGTTAACACTAATATAATCATAGGGATAAAAAGAGAAAAAGCTCAATTCTAATAATCCCCTTTGCAAGCAGTTTTTCCTTTGTATTAATATATAACTCCAGAACTGAAAACGCTTAGTAGGGCAAGAAAACACTATAATAACAACATAAAGGAAAGATCCTGACAGTTTGTATTATAATTTTTTGTCCTTAAATTATATTTAATTCCATAATTATGAACATGTAATTATTATGGTTATGAACATGACTTGTTTATTTCACGTATTACAATATGATTGCAGTAATGAATGAACTTTCTCTGTTGCTTCTGTCTGAAGTGGTGGTTTGCTGAGGCATGGAGCCAGTCTAGTGCTAGCTGGCTCTGCAAGATGAAGCTGCAGCCTTCCTCCTCTTCACTTTACCCTTCTGAGGCTCACCTTTCTCCCCAAACCAAACGGATTTACTCACTGCTTGGGTTGCTAAGAAGGCAAGAAAAAGGTGAATTTTATTGAATTATCATCATGTCATCATATCATACTTTACATTTTATCTAATTTTTAATAGCTGCATATGTACTCTATAGATCAATTTACATTACATTATTTATATAATGTAATTTAGAATTTGCTAAACTTGCATTCAAATTATAAGAGTTTGGCACAATGGCAGCTCTCTAGAGCTCAGGATATTCCTCATTTTCAGCAGAATTTTAGCTTTAATTAATATTTATAAAGGAATTTGGGCATAATGAACTGCAATGCAGTTGCAAATGCACTCAAGCACATCAGTTTGAAGGGGATTTTATTATGGGTTAAATCCTGATGTCTTTAGGAACTTTTAGTAGAACTTTGCTCAGTAAATAATACATTTATGGTATAGCCTAGTGATATTTCCAAAATTCTGCAGCAACTGTGCTGAAAGTGGACAAGAACTGCAGAGTCTCATGCAGACAGACAGGGATGCAGGCAACTGCTCCAAGAACTGGGTCTGTATGGGCAGACTTTGGGCCCATGGTCCAGACTAGGGTCTTGTCAAGAAAAAGTAGTATTTGATGACATATGATGGTGACATGAAAGACAGGTTTTCTGAATATAGAAAAAGGATTTTGATTATGAATATTTTGTATTGCAATTGTCTAGTGTTCACTTCTGCTCTTTCTGTCCTGCTTTTTAGTCAAGAAGGTCTTTACTAAGATTATTTTTTTTAAATACATTTTTTCCAGTATATCACAAAGCTGCCTTAATAGTATGAATCAGATCACTTTAGTTTCACCTTTAAAGTCACTCCTTGTCACTCCTTTCACTCACAGAAGCACTGAAAATTGTTGAAGTATCTTTTATAGCACCCGGATCCTTAACAGAGGCCTGACTGTTCCCCAGAATATAATGAAATTAATTGGAATTGCAAACTCAGACAATTACAAAAAGATGCATTGTGGAAATGTTTCTACTTCAGAGTCCAAAAAGTTCTTCTGGTCCTATTGTGTCCTATCAGGTTCAAGTATAGTATCTCTGGTAATATCACTACAAATAAACCTTGTAAAAGTGACATTTTCATTGTTAATATTATTGCGAACCTGAGTGCAAAGGGTCAATGGTAAATTAAAATAAATAGGTTAAAAGGAGATAAACCTACACAATTCATTAACCGTTTCTAAGTTTTTAAGAAGTTTATATTTCAGTCAATGTATATTTTTTCAGCTGTAAACTTCATCCAAGTGTGAGTAGAAGGCAGAACACTTCCCAGTGTGCTATGATATAGAATCTCTACAAATGAGCTCTCCTGAGGTTTGAGTCACCTTTTACCATTGTTGTCATTTATTTATCACTAATTCATGGAAGCTGTCCTTGACATCGACATGTAACTTGTACTGTTAAGAGTGGGAGGTAGGGAGGATTCCACTGGCATTTTTTAAAAACATTCACTGAGGGATAGGAACATTACAAAACATGATTCTCTGCCTTTAGAGCACCTAAGGAAAAGTCATTTAAGCAGCTGATAATGACCAAAATAGGCAGTCTAGTAGTAAATTGGGCAATAACATGTTCCTCTCCCCCCACATCCTGCTGTAGCTTTCAGGAAGATGGTAAGTTTTGATGTAACTGGACTTTATTCTTTTGGATAATGGTAACATGAGTAAAAACAGACTATAAAGAAAAAAATTAGAACCTTGCAGCTGTTAAAACAGTGGTAATTATAGGGCTTAAAATAGTGATAATCTTTAGCTGGATGAAAGAGTTTCTGTTTTCCTCTGCCAAATATTGTGCCTTTCACAATAATAAAATAGTGATTTTTTTTTTTCTTTCTGTAAGACCCTGACTATGCCCTCTCCCTCAGCATCTCTGGGCCTAATTGACCACAGTGATTACACAAGACAACCAGCAGGAAATCTGTCAACTCTTCAGGAGCTTGGTGCTGGAGGGGGAGGATGATGGGTCATGCTGCTCTTGAAAAGGAAACAAAAATAACAGCCTCTCATTCAAACTTGGTCTAAAACTGTTTTGCCACTTGCCTTCTTGTCTGATTAAAAGAAACCTGAAGGGCAATTGAGTTACAAAGTCTAGTTCTTGGCTAGAAAAGTCAGAGCTCCCTGACAGAGGTAGCCTTTGAGAACAGAGCAAGTTCCTCACAGCATTGTTCATCCATTTTACTTGAAGACTCCCCTCCTGTCTGATTCAGTTCATGGGAATCTGGAACATATCATCACCAATACTGAGGAATTTAGGTTTCTGTACAGAGTAAGAGACCTCTACCTTAAAAACTTCTTGCAGTGCCAGCCCCATGATGAACAACTTTGCCCTCACCAGTAATCAGACTTTATCACAGTTGCAGTCCCCTAGGCTACTGAAAATAGCAGTCCTGACAGAGGAAATTGTTAGAAGGAGAAAGAAGCTGGATGGTATGTTGAAAACTCATCCCAAACGACTGGCAGCAACATTATTTTGAGGCTGGTGCCCTTAGAACAAAATGTACTTTATTCAGACCACCCCTCAGGAGAAGGTCCAAAACTTGATTTGGCTCAAAAATTTTAGCTTCATCAGATGAAGGCTAGCAGAAAAGGAAGGAAACGTTTGTGTCTGTGTGGAGTGAAGGAGGAGAGTTGACACTAAAGATATTATTAAATGATACTGTTATGAGCTACTGAAGGCTCAATAAAAAAATTTCTTTGGGGATTTGAATTGCTTTTTTTTATCTTTATAAAAGTAAACTTTGTGATCACTTCCTCAAAACCCCCAATTTTATAGGTTCACAAAAAATTGTTGCAGATACCAATGTTTTATTTTACATTGCAGTGTTAGGATAGGTTTTCTGTTATATGGTAAAAGTTTTTCCACCAGTTTCTCACTGTCATTAAATTTGTTCCATAAATGTAATGGAACAAAACAATGTAATATCCATAAAGCATATGGAAATTAATGAAAAAAATTAATGCAATAATATTTGGGTGATTTGAAACACAGATTTTTGATAGTGATTATACAAGGTATTAGCAGGAAGTCTGCTGCTGACTGACCAGAATCAAATACACTGAACTCCCTGCAGCCTTACCCTCATTTTGTCAATGACCTAAAGAGCAGTGTGTGACTGAGTCCAGCCCCAAGGCTGCTCTACCTCTAAAAATGTGCATTTCTGCAGGCATACATTCCTCTTCCAAAAAAGGAAAAAAACCGGAAAAAAACAAACAAGGAAAGAAAAAAAAAAAAAAAAAAAAAAACAACAAAAAAGTGGGAGCTTAAAAAAAGGACCACTTTCTTCCCCATTCTTCTATTCTGATATAAATCTATTTGTATGCAAGTTTACAAAGTTTACTCCTCTGTCATGGAGTAGTACCAAAAAGAATAGAAAATCACATGAAATTGATAAGACAAGAAATTATGAATTCTGTTATAATATCTCCTGTAGAATGGTTACATTTCTGACAGCCCTCCTCATAATTTATGTTACTAAAAAGTTATAAAAGACATTTTCACCATATCAATTTTCTTTTTTTTTTTGGTGATAAAGAGTCTGTTTTCCTCCATTATACAAACATGGCACAAATTGCAGTAGGCAAACATATCAGTAATGGAGAACGTTTTTGCATTTCTGTTTTGAGGCAGATTTACAGAAGATAAAAAGAAAAGAATACTACTGTGGTAGAGTATTTATTTGGGAAAAATTCTGTTCCCCAGAAATTACTTGCAATATTATCAAATAAAGAATGTTTACCTCTTATTCTACATTTTTTTCTGCCAATAATAAATTTTTTTGTGTATAGAAATAAACAGCTAATTCTTATTAGAAAAAAAAAAGGAAATTTATGGCATTTTGGCATATTGCAGGCTTCTCTTTTGATTTAACCAGTTGGGGAAAAAAGGTAATTTCATCTTTATGTTCTTAATAAATAAATAAATAGTAACATTTCTCACCAACTGAAAGAGTAGCCAATTTGTAATTCCTGTGGGTTTGTGATTTTTGCACACCTGTCAGTGTATTTAGTTCACATTTTTGATAACTGTAATAATCTCTGTTAGATTTCTACAATCAAAGGTATTGATGCCCTTGTAAGCTGAAATATCTACACATAGAAGTTACCAAATGATACTGGTACTTGGCTCGCGAGGTCTTTATTTCTCTTCTAATGCCTCAGTGTTTGTCTTGGCCACATTGTCTTTCCAAGCTTCCTGAGGAATAATTCCTACTTTGAATTCCCACTTTTGCACATGAGTGGTGGATGTCTAAGTCCCCCCAGTCTCTATCAACAATCCAAACATGGGGTACAGCATTTCTGCACATTTTTCAGGGATGAAAACAGTTTGGAGGCTACCTCATCTTCACAGGTACTGAAATAAAAAGCAGGAGAAATATAATTTATAAAATTCTATTTATAAATAGAATATTACGTATTTATAAAAATGTAACCTTTCTCCCCAAACCCCTTCAGGAAAGAATAAAGTTTCTTAATATTTTCCATGTTTAAAGTAATTTGGAGAATTTTTTCAGCGAAGCATTTTCTTCATTTGCACCCTGTCAGGCAAGTATTTATAGATCTGTAAGATTATGTAATTTTCTGGTGGCTGAAGTGCTCATTCAGCATTTTGGAGGGCTGAATATTGGTCCTTGCTTCAGCTGTTTCATATTGATCCGTGTGCATGCTCAATAGAAAAGGTCTTGGATGATGACCAAAGATGACTGCAAAAGCCATTTGGAATTTGATATTGGATGAGGGAAGACCTCTTTCCTGGCCTGACCAGCCTTGCTTATCTGTCTTCTACAGCTTTCCTAAGGTCAAAGTTTTGTGCTGATAGGAAACAGAAACTTTTTAGAAATCCTTATAGACTCTGTGGAGCAAGCAAACTCTTTTTCTGCTAATCTATATTTGCTGCTTTCACAACAGCTGGACGTAATCATGTACATAATGCCTCATAACAATGACAGCTTTGTTGAAAGGCTAGTAGCCCTGTTTTACTAAAATTCAGTCGGCCTGATGATTCTCTGCTTCACAAATTAACTTTCATAACTACACGATGAGGGTTACAATGAAGACAAGGGCTCTTGTGAGAGGAGAAATTGGGTTTAATAGTGTACCATAGATAAAATTTGGCCCTGTTAGAATGGCAGGAAAACACTGACTCCAAGAAATGCAGTTGGGACTGGCATGTCAAAAAAATATTTTTCAAGAGTATATCATGCTTTGCCTTTCCAAAAATTGGGCAGCAGAGATTCTTGGAGAAAACCATACAATTTCACAGAGACAAATGAAATCCTAAATGACTTAAATGAATCTGCAGCTCACATGGGTACCTGCTTCACAATTCAGTATTGTGTTTTTTGGCATTTTTCCCTTGGGAATTGCGGCAATGCAGGGATTTACATATAAACAAAGTAAAATTGACATTATTTTAAGAAAGACTGCATGTTTTCTCCTACATATTCCTTTCACATTTATTGAACTTAGTTTTGCACACAGGAGGATTCAAATTAATCACAAATGCAGAGGCTGATGGACACGGTCACATATCAAATTCTCACTGCTCACCTTACAAATGAACTCTCAGGAGTGCTGCAGTGTTGGGACTCTGTCTTATGCATTTCTTTCCATGCTCAAGCTACCACATGCCTGCCTCTGTGACTTAGAGATAAGGGAATCACCACTCAGGACTATGCACAGGCACTGTAATCTGCCTTTTCTGGTGTGTATTTACTGATATATTGTGGTGCAGGTCTTCATGCTAGTGTGAGCATTTCCCATGTTTAGTCCAAGAGGAAGACAAGGATTAGAAAGATTTTACCAAGGGTTATTAAGTTGTGATGCAGATAGACAGCACTATCCTCAAGGTAATAGCTGATTCTGATTAAAAAGAAGCTTCCTTGGTATGGTAAGCATCAAAATGCCAAGGTGCTGAGCATCCTTTCCATATTTTGCTTTGAAACTAATGCTATTTTCTGATGAGATTGCTCTAGCTCCCAGGTGAGATTTAAATTCTTATCCCTGTAGACACTTTGATGAATATTTAACATATGCGGGTTTTAGTGTGGTGACTTGCATACTAAAAGTAAAAACAGGGTAATTGAAAATTTATTAGAGTATTTGAAAATTTATTATCTGAAATGTCTTTGTGTAAGCTAAAATATTTTAAAAGTGATGTACAGATATGTTGTCTCTAAACTGTTACAAAAATAAAAATCTTTCAATTTATCTCCCTTCCTTTACTGAAGTTCCTGAAAACATATTTGAGAGGACTGTGCAAAACATAATATGTAGCATATTCATAGTTGAATAGAATATATATAAACATTCAGTTTGTACTAAGTGCAAGTTTTAAAGGTGAAAAAAGCCCATAGATTTTATTTTCTTCAGTTCTTTTTAGTACATCCACATCTCCTTTCTCTTTATGCTGGTTTTCCTTTGGAATAGTTACCAAAGTTCCTATACCATACCTGTGCTACAAGTGTTCAGGCAAAGAAATATTCCTCTATCATTTGTCCTTTTCCGTAAGTATACATTTGCTCTGTTATATCTGAAAAACAAATAGAAGTGGAAGCACTGATCAGGCAATTATGTCCTCAATAGCAAACACATCAGGGCCATTTTGTATTTAATATTTACAGTTAATACGGCAAAAATCCTGATTTATGTTGTATAGAACCATTATAAGGCAGGGGTGAAAATAGACAGAATTATCTCCCATTCCAGCTTGTGAAACTCTTGCTGGATCTGTCTACTGACCAAAGAAATCATCATGGGAATTGCAGTGCAATCCTTTTTACTACCACAAATCCTGACATATAGAGCACAGAAGAGGGAACTTGTGAGGAATAGAAGAAATGAGTGTATCTACTTCCTTCAAGAACTCATCTTTGCTAGCAAAATGATTTCTGAAACTTCCACCCACATCTTCCAACATGGGATGCTGTACATTAGATTCACTGAGCTGGGATGGAAAAAAGCCTGCATGGATGCATCAATTTAAAAATTAAAAACACTCAAATATGAGTGTTAAAATAATGATGTACATTCAATAAATATATACATTGTTTACAAGTGAGGCTGCAGAATAGAAAGTCCTAGGGATTTGATTCACAGATACATTCAACTTTAACTAAGCTGTCTGATCCTAGAAAATTCTATTTTAGTAGAATTTAGTATTTTAGTATTTAGAATTTAATATTTAGTATTTTAGTATTGAGAATTTAGTGTTTTAGTAGAATTATTTTAGACATGTGCAACTCTGCTTTCAGTCATTCTGACTAGATTTGATAATGTCTGCCCAAAAAGAATTGCTAAAATTCTTAGGTCCAAATGTTGAAGATCTGCTGGGTATGTGTATCTTCATCCAGAATATTGTGCAAGCACTTCTACTGAAATTGGTGTCTTACACTGACCCAGTGAATTCAGCTTAATCTCTCTGCAATGACTGTTATTTTATGAAAAACTTCTGTCTGCAGATGAAGATCCAAACAAGTCTGTCCTGGTCACCATGCAATGCAGTCACTGGCAAATGTTTGCCAAGGTCTTTGTTTGCAGCATGATCTCAAAAGCAGGAGACACAACACTTGCCATATCCTCTGAGCCTAACTGCTGAAGGATACTCATCAGCCTTTTCTTTCTGTGTTTCTTTATGGGCTCTTCTGGTTCACTTTAGATAGAACAAATTAGGTGTCTTTTTCTCCTCCTCAATGTAAAAGGAATTCAAATGAACTTTTGTTGTAGCCAGATCCCTGCTGTCTCAAGGACCTGACAAAATATCTTTAGCACTATTTGTCTTTTCTTATACAAGAAGCAATAATGTCGTATGATGCAAATCTCTCTAATGGTGGAGCTGTGCTTTCTGCTTCTCCTCCCTCAGGTGATTTTTCCAAAGTTCCTTCTCTCTCCACTGCACAGTGTCCGTTTCTCAGAGATGGTTTCAAACAGACCTTTTAAAACAATATTTATGTGAAGTCAGGTTTTTAAGTTTCCCTCTTAGTTCTAAAGCTTTTTTCTCCCCCATTCAAGTACAATATTTCACTTTTTTTCTCCTTTTGTAATAAAAATGTAGTTTTTATGCATAAACGTCAGTCTTAGTCGTTATTTTATGCTTTTATAAATTATCACATCAGCAGTGTTTTTCTCTTTTGCTTTTTTTTATCCTCTGCAACCTTCCTACACCACTGTTGCCCCCTTAATGAAGCCAGAAATGAATTTATTTATTTATTACTTTGATTCTAATAGCCCAGAAGCTGACCTTGTATTTATTTCATCATGTTCAAATATGAGTTACAAGGGTCAGATGTCATTATGGAGGCTTGTGCACAAACATTGAAGTGTGCTGTTGATATATTGTCCAAGATTATGAAAATTTCATGTTGCGGTGCGTTC
>JAHXMQ010000807.1:51443057-51478019 GCA_020466415.1 Ammodramus savannarum pratensis
AACTGGGGAAATACATAAAATGGAGGAGAAATACAAAGAACTGAGACCATAATACAAAGAACTTAGGAATACACTACAACACTTTGGAAAAAAACTTTTGCCATCTGGGCTATTGAGGAGCACAGCTAGATTTTAAACACTTACTTGACAGCATTTCTACAGTAAATTTTAATAGGTACCTGGATATTAATTTTCTAGGGGAAGCACTGGGGAAGAATATAGAATAATTTGCTAATATTTCTTGATTGATGCAGTAACATTATCTATTATTGCACTGTCAAAGGAAAGGATATTTAGGATAAAGGGAAAAGTTATTATTTAATTCAAGAGAAAAGGAACTTCTCTCAAGAAAAGGAGTTAAAGATTATGAATAATTTAATGTATCTATTCAGGTCCTTGTGGCTAAAGCTTTGGCTTTTTTGTGTGCATGCAGGGAAATGAGTAGAGCATTCCATATACTGTGGAGCTTTCAGGACTGCCTGGGGATGCTGACTCTGCTCTTTTGCTGGCAGCTTCTTCAGATCTTTTAATCCATGATTAATGGTCAAATAACTTTTCAGTAGATCGGAGGCAATATTTCAAGAGAAGAAAAATAAATATGTTAAGCAAATATATTGTGTAACCACAGAAGACAAAACTCCTGCATGCATGCATGTCCACTCCAGAAGTGGACTTTTATTTTTCAGTCATCTGAGTGAAAAAAAGAAAGACCTTCAGCTTTTCCTCAAAGAGAGAGACAGGAAGTTGTCAATCTGGCTGCCCTTCTTGGCAGCAAGCTTTTTAATCAGCAGACTGAAAAGTGGCACAGAATTTCCAGGATTTTCTGTTTTGTTTCAAAATTAAAGGAAAAATTACATGTCTGTCTGGTTCAAACCCAGCTGGCAACCAAGCCCCACTCAACTACTCAACTCACTGCCCCTGAAGCAGGATGGGAGAGAATTGGAAGAGTGAAAATGAGAAAACTCATGGGAGAAAGATCTTTTAATGGAGGAAGCAAAAGCTGCACACCTAAGAAAAGCAAAACAAGGAATTATTTCGCCTCTTCCTGTTGGCAGGCAGGTGTTCAGCCATCCCCAGGACATCATGGCTCTGTCATGCATAGTGGGGACTTGGTGGACATTACCACTCTGAATGTTCTCCCTTGCTCCTTTCTTGGCTGCTGAGCATGATGCCGTGTGGTATGGAATGTCCTTGGGTCAGCTGTCCTGGCTGTGTCCTCTCCCAGCTTCTTGTGCACCCCAAACATGCTCACTAGTGGGGTGGTACGAGAAGCAAAAAAAGCCTTGGCTGTGTGTCAGTCCTGCTTGGCAGTAACAAAAACATCCCTGAATTATCAGCCCTGTTTTCAGCACAAATCCAAAGCATGGCCTCATACCAGCTACTGTGAAGAAAATTAACTCTAGCCCAGCCAAAACCAGAAGAATGTTTCTTTGTTACCGTTGCATTATTTTAAGAGCAAGATTGTAAAACCCCAGCGCTGAGGAGAAAAAATTACATTGAAGCTACAAAATTGCATTGGAACAAGTGCAATTTTGCGGTTGCCATGGAACAGGAGATCTGGGTCTGGCCTAGGACACTTTCTGTAAATGACATATTTACTTCATGATAACAGACTCACTTTTAAAGTGGGCTTATGTGGTAGGTTTTAATGTTTTTCTTCTTTGGGATTGGGCAGTATCATTCACCCACTGCCTCAAGCAGAAGTCAGCAAAGAAGAACCAAATTGTTTTCTGGAAGTGAAGGGAAAGAGCAGTGATACCTTTGCCTTGAAATTAGGCAGTGCTTTTTCAGGGGTTCAGTAGGTCAAGCTCTTCACAGGTGAAGGTGGAAAGAAAAAGACATCACAGAGATGCCTTCTGCCACCCCCTATTCTTTGTCATTGGAGAAATATTCCTGCTGTAGGTGTGCACTGCAGCTATGGCAGGGTGCCTGTCTACCTGCCTGTCTTTTCTCTACAGCTGAGGACCTGTGACCACCACTGGAAACATTTTCAAGGACTGGAAAAACAAATGGTGTCAGCATCACATTATTTTATACTTAATTTCTTACATACGGTTCTGATCTATAGAGAGATAAATGTCACTGTTCAGGCAGAGTATTGAAAAATTGGATTATAAAGCTGTGATTCTACAGGGGCCTGTGTTTGTGCCAACCTTAGGAGATACTTGGCACACATGCCTGCATATATCTATGTGGTAGTCACTGAAGCCCATAGTGTGTGGCTTTGAAATTGTGTGCTGCACACTTGTTAAGCCCACAGGAAATCCTGCAGGTTGGGATCAATGTTTGAAGACTTTAAAAAGGAGGGGATGGGGTGGGTGGGAAAGGAAAATACAGGGAAAAACATCTGTAAAAAGCTTGATTTTGTATCAAGCATTGCTAAGAGAGCCAAAATCAATAGTATTTATCCACTTAGCCTTTCATCCATGGATTCTTATGTCACAAATGAGCTTAATCATATGTATTCCAGCTGTCCATTTTATAAAACAAATGTTATTTCTGTGAAAAATCATTGGTGCCAGGCAAAGGGGTATGAGACATGTGCTGAAGGGAGCAATGGAAACAAGAACCACTGAGTTCTCTCTCCTAAACAAGATGCCATATAACTCTTTCCCTAATCTAACTGGAGGATCCTTTAAAACTTGCTAAGCCTCGTCTCTTTCCTACTGTTTGATGACTGAAAAAGAGTTTTACACCTGCTTAAAAAACACACAAAAAGCCTGGCCCAAGCAGGCTTCCTCCATACACTTTCCCAAGTTCTTTGCTGAGTGATATCCTGCTGAGCTCCTCTGCTGCCTCCTGCCACCCCAGCCACTCTGCTGCTCCCTACAGATATCCGAAGTTATTGTTTCTGACATCCCAGTTTATTCTCTGAGAAAGATCTTGCAAGCAATTTTTCTAAAGCTCTTGCACTAGCAGTTACTTCACTGCAGCAATGTGTTTTGAGAGCTGAGCTCAGCCACCAGATATTGTTTTTATAGTCTCCTGTCCCTGGTTGCAGCTGGATTAGCACTTTCTTATTGTTATTGGTACAGCTGGAAGACATAACTGGAGTGTGCAGATAACCAGCAAATTAAAACAAACAACTGCTATTCCAGAAAGTAGCTGTATTTAAGTGTTTATTTGATAAGAGAGAAACTTTTTCTCCCAACAGAAATTTTCTTTAAAGAAAAGATACTACAGGCTTGCTGAATTTTGTGCCGTTCTTTTATTGCAGTTTTCTCTCGGGAAATATTCCACGGCTTATTAATATTTTCAAAAGCTTTAATTTCTGTCTAGAATTCCTTCTAATCAAATATTTTGAGGATAGAAATCTTAAAAGAGTGACTGGATGTTATTTATTTTCTGCTACCTTGACCAAACAGATGAAGGATGAGTCATTGGCAGGCCAAAAACCTGTTCAGAGGGAAGGCATCAAGCCAGAAGGGCTTCCTGGTGAGCAGATACATAAAAATTATGCTTGTTAAGAAATACTAGACAAAAATACCTTAAAAGAAAAGTAGAAACACTGATGTATTGCCTCCTCCTAGGTCTTACTGTCCATAGATGAAGAAAAAATTCAGTTCATTACTAGGTGGTACGCATGTTGGAAAGGCAGGAGGCCAGGGCTAAAGAAATAGATGGAGAGAATGGAAGTGATTGTGGTACAGCAGCCAGGCAGGCAGGCCATCCTGGGCAGAAGGTGCTGTACAGTAGTTGCTACTTTCTCTCTCTTGACAACTCTGTAGGACAGCACAGTGCTCTTACACTGCCCAAAAGAGCACCTAAAACCATTAACCAACCATGGAAACACCTGAAAACATCAGAGGCAGCCCAACATGTCATGTAAAATGTAGCAACATGAATGAGGTATCTGCCAAGCATTTGCATCCAAGTAGGACATGATCTTCAGAGGATAATAAAATTGTAGGAAAATTCAGGTTAGAAGGGCCCTTTTGGAGTCCCTAGTCCAAAGCCCAAGGCTTTGTTTATTTAAGTTCTGAAAATATCCACAGACCAGCTGCAGTCTTCCCACACAACATGAGCCAATGCCTGTCTGTCCTCACAGAGAAAGTTTGTTCTTATCTCCAGTCTAAACCTCACTTCTTTCAAGTTATTTCTGTTTTCTCCCATCCTCCTACTGAACACTACTGTGAGGAGCCTGACACCATCAGTTGCATCCAGCAGATCTGTACTTCCCTGATCTGTCTGCCTGCAGACTGTATAAATTCAGAAACTCCCCCAGATTTAGTTCTGGACTTGTCACATGTCCTTGTTGAGTTCCTCATGGTCCCTGCTGTCCTCTTCCACCTTAAGACACCTAGGTGTCTGAATGGCAGCTCTTTCCCTGAATATATTGACTGCTTTCCCCTGCCCCAATCCAGTTTTGTGGCACCTGCAATGCCAAGGATAGTGTGCTCTATTGCCTTCTTTAGGTCATTAACAAATCTGTCACACAGGAAAGGTCCCATCAAAGATCCCTGGTGTACTCTATAAGTTACTGAGCACTGCCCAGAGATCTCTTCTCTCAAATCAATTATCTAGCCAGTTTTACACCAACCTACTGGGCCACTCATCCAGACCATAAGTTCCCAGCTTGTATACAAAATGGTTATTGCTAAAAGCCATGCTAAATGCTAAGTAAATGACGTCAACTACTCTTCTACAGTTGTTCAAGTATCACAGCATCAGAACATTCTGAGCTGGAAGGGACCACAAAGATCATTGAGTCCAAGTCTTAAGTGAATGGCCTGTGTTATGGTTTACCTCTGCTAACCGTCACCAGTCACTTTCTTCTCCACATGCACATAAATGTACTGTAGGAGGACTCACTCCATAAACTGTGTGAAAACCCTGCATCAAGAAGTTATTCCCCACACCCACCATACACCTTTGATGGTTTGAGTCCCGTCTGATGTTGCCCTTTCAGGATCTGGCAGACCCCATCAAGCACCAGGGTCTGTCATGCAGTGACTTTCACGAACTATTTAAAGAGGATGTCAACAACTTTGTCTTCCAGATTGGATGGTTTGTGAAAAACTGACACTTTAAAAACACCTTTGCTAGCCTCTCTGCTGATCCTGACCTGCAAGCTCTCACCTAGATTTCTCTCCAGTAGCTGCGCATATCCAAGCTGCTCCTGCTCCTAGGGGCCAGCATCCTCCTTTGTGCCCTTTCCCTGCTTGTCTTCCCTTCCATACATACGTTATAGGAACATCAGTTCCTTCACCCTCTTTGACCACTCCTGAACTCTCTCTTGTTCCAAGTTTTCTTCATCCTTTGTTTTCTACCTCTGCCTTATGTCTTCTTTTTAATCATGGTTTGCAATCTCCCTCCCATCATTTCTTGTTGAAATGTCTCCTTATCAGCTTGGCCAGCCTCTTGGCAAAGGTGTCCTTGCTCCACTTTTTCAGGTGGATACAACCTGTTTCTATGAGTCTGCAATCTTCAGAGAGGATCCCATGGCTGTAAAAGTGCTCCCTGAGGCTGAGACCTTCTGCCTGAGGTGGTGCTGACCTGCAAACCTGCAGGTCTTGCTCTGGGTCGAAGCCTCTGCTGTGCTGGGGGAGTTGGTCCTGTGGATGATGGGCACTGTGCACTGTGGGGCATCACCTCCGTGGCAGTGAACCCTTGCTGCCTTCATCCATTTCCTTCTGTGCCTCTGTTCACACATGCTGCTGTGCCTGCCTGCTGTGCTGGCATTGATCATCAGGTAACTTCTTTCATTTGTGGAAGCATAATCATAACGGCTTACATGTACAACAGACCATGTGAGAACACAAGTTCTGTGTGATATAAACATTCTGCAGCTATTTCCATAGACAATGAGAAACACATTTGCTGCACACTGAGTTTCAATGGGGATCTAAATTGTCTTGCTGTGAAGCTCAGCTTGAGAAGAGAGTTGGGATATTCAATTGGCAATGCCAAAAGAAAGGAAGTAGTGTGGAAATTACTTCCTAACTCAGAAACAGAGGATAAAGTCAGTGCTTTTCAAGTACAAAGAGAAAAACAACAAAAAGGTAATGGATGAAGTTTTTCAGATCTCTGTAAAAAGATCAATGTTATGACTGTTGCTTTTTCTTGCAAATGTTTAACAAAGACATGAAGTAGGCAGTAGCAATTAATTAAGACCTTTGGTTCTAAGTGTGATTGTCATTCATATGCTGGTTCATTTTAGTACACAAACAAGAATATGAAGCACAACAGAAGTAAATCTTTGCGGCATCTAAGTTTCCATTACTTCTAATTAAAATTGTTTTTCCCCTGCAGTCATTATTGATAAATGTTATGTATGGCACAACTCACATTTCAATATTTTTTAAAAATTTGTAATTTCTTTGCCAATTAGCCAATTGTTGGCTCATTCATCTTCTATTTTTGCTGTTGTTTTGAAAACACCATTTCTATTCATCAAGGCACTCAATATAATATAATCAAGTACAGTTTTAATTGGTATGAGTGCCCAGGAGCAGGAAATGAACATAAACTGTCAGCTAGATGAATTTGAAGAGAATGCATATGAAGACTGGATTTTCTTGCCATTCTAACTCAAAGGTTCTGTTTAGAAGCTGCTGTCCATCAGAGAGGTATGTTTCACTGTGTTTGCTTTATAAATGAATTCTAGCTAGCTAGCTTCACTTTTGACCAACAGACTATTTTTTATTACTGATTCCCTTTCTGTTCTCTTCCTTAACAAGAGATACAAAGTACAGTTTACTGTTTTTTAAGTACAGATCAGCACTTGATAAGTACAGTGCTTGCACAGGGTAAGCATTTACACATACATATAGTACTTGATTTTTGTCTGAGCTGTTTTGCATTATTGTGCTGTAGCAGCATCGAAGGTCTGAACACAGCCAGGGGCCCTCTGGGATGTCTGTTTTACAAAATACATTTTAAGTGATGATTTCTGGATGAAAGAAGTCACTGCCATCTGTTATATTCTATAGATAGTGGAACTTACAGTGTCCCTCAAAGCTCCCATAATAGAACTGGATCTTGTAAACTGATAAATAAGATTCTGCAGCATCTCATGTCCCCAACTCTATGTGATTTTTGAATGAACTCGTCACTTGTAAAATAACTTCAGTTATAAAAAAAGAAGATATGTGGAAAAATATGGAAGCACAATAAAGAGTGACATGATAGTGCTACATTTAAAATATTCTTAAGAGCAAAATGGAACATAGCGCATGTGTGTATTCAAGTCTTTATTTTTAATTTATTTGCAGTACTAGTAATCTAATTAAAGGACAGCAAATCGCTGTTATCAGTCATTATAATGTTTTTACTATGTAAAAAAATACAGCCCCAGCTGCCCTCAAGGGCTGCTGTTTGTCCCCTGCTGACTCCCCAGCTGTTCAGTGGGGCCAGTGCTGCCCTGAGGTCACAGGATGAAGCTAAAACTGGACAGGACACAGGCACTGCTCCTCTTGACAACTGGCAAAGCAGGCTGAGGCCACGGTGAGCCAGGATGAGCTCTACTGCCGGGGTAGTACAAGGTCTGCAAAATCATGTACTGGGATGGATAAAGAAAACTCTGACAGATTGCCATTGTTCAGAGCAGGTAAACAAGGGATGTGAGGATAGTGATTTCTTCATAAATTATTATAATTGAGTTCATAAATTACATATCATTTGTTCATCTAAGTGTAATGAAAATATAATAATGTATAATAATATTAGTATAATTCCCTTTTTCCTTTCAAAGGTCCCCTGAACTAATGTCTGTAATTTTTGTTATTTTCAAGAAGAAACCTTTCACCTAATAATGGCTTGTGGTTCTTATCCTCTCGTTAGGTGCTATTTAAATGCTTAGCTGTACATATTACAGTTCAACGTGGTAACTCATAAAAGCCTAGGGCACAGATAGGCAGCTTCAAGACTGAGCCTCCAGTGAAGAGGTGAATTCTCCCTTATAGCACTGAATTAGCAAATTCAGGTTCTCAGAAGTCCAAATATGTTCTTATGTTCTCAGAAACTGGCCAATGGGAGGGCACATTAATGAGAAAGTGAGTTTTATACAGTTTTAATAAATTCTTCTGAGACCTTTTCTTTCTGCCAGAGAAAACGCTTACTTTTTCCCCCTTGCTTTCTCATATACTGCGGCTGAAATAGTCAATATCTCTCAAATCTTAGTTTCTCATGCATCCCACCTCAATGCATGGTTTAGTCCCCTGAAGAGCATCTGTTTCTTTAGATTGCTGTTCATGCAGTAGAAAACACACACACACAGATACTTGCTCACTTCTTGGCATTCACTACTGTTCTCTCTGCATTATAAACAAAACAGCTTCCAGCTTTAAAAAAGATATTTCCTTGTGGAAAGAATATTTTCCTCCTGTAGTATGCAGCAGGAATTATGACATCTTCTGTGAGCTGTTTCAGTAAGGAAGAAAAGTGAGATGGGTAATATGGCCTACCACTGATCTAGAGATGGTTAAAATCATTCAAAATTACCTGAAAAAGGGATTGATGACATTTTGGGTGAACACAAAAACCTCATAAATTTCAGGCTCGGACAGAAGAAAACAGAAGGAAAAAATATTTTTTAAAAAATTATATCAACCCTGAAGAAAAAAAAAATTTGGAAATGAGAATATTTCTCAGAACATTAGCTTGGTTAATTTCTTTCTGATATTCCCCACATTTTCTTAAGCTACATCTGAATTTCAAAAGCACTGTGATGTTTCTTTTCTCTGTCTTTTATGTGGATGGTGCTCTTATGGTTAGGGCACAGCTCAATGGGGCTTGCTGTACAAAACAGATTTGAAAGACAGAAGGGAGACAAATCCATTAAGCAAGGTGTTCTTTGCTTCTCTAAATCACTGAAAAGCACCCGAAATTTCTAAGGGCCCTGAGTTAGATGGCCAATATCCTAAATAAGCCTTTCATTTATTCATATATATATTCAAATCTCTGCTACAGACTGAAAATACAAAATGACTTAAAGACATTCCTTTTTTTTCAGTCACCATATAAATGTATCCCTAGTCCCAGATAAAGCAGGATAGGCAGCCTCACAATTGTTTGAGGCTGACCACTGACTCTAGGAACAATCCTTTGCACTTTGGACAGTGACTCAGTGATTTCCAGACCTTCTGGGCACCTAGAAAGGCAAATTTCTTCTGTGGCCGTGACAGTGTTTGAGGCAGGCAGATGTACTCTTTAACCCTACACATATATGCTAAGAATAACATCAAACAATGTTAAAGTGGACTAGAAGATGCTGAAATATTGTCATTAGACTTGTTTATATGACTAGATTATACGTTTTCTTTTCTAGCAGCTCCAGCCCTTCTCAAGGCACTGTTCTTGGTCACCTGCTGATTCCTTGCCTCAGTTTGCTTTTTACCCACATGGCATTTGCAGGGTTTACACCAAAACAACAGGACAACTGCCCCCTCACTAGCAGACAGACATTTAATTAAGACATTTAAGTCAGGCCAAGACATGTCCTGAGATCCTGCTCTGTCAGGCCAGTAGCAAGCCGTGGCCTTTTGCTTATACTGCCTCCATCACAGATTTTATGCTTGGTAAATGTCACTGTCTTGTAAAAAAGGAAAAAGAAAATAGAATGGACTAAAATGTAAATTATTTGAGCTCTGATAATACTTCTCTGTGAGATATAGAGTAGGTTGAGGCCAGCTAGTCTAGAGATGAGAAATCATGCTGGGCTTATTTCGAGTGTGGTATAGATGAAATGAAAGAAAATTGTCTATTTTCCTAGTTTCTATAAAAAACACATCTACCAGGACTTCTCTAAAAAGAAGGAAGTCAACTATATAAGCTTACCAAATTCTTTGTCCTTGTTTTAAGCACAAACAGGTGACATGAACAAGTTAATATGGTTCCAAAAGAATCAGATCTTACAAGACAAATATAAAGTGCTAAAAGAAAATTTGTCTTATGATAAGGCAGACGTGAAGATAAGAGGGTCGGAAAAAAGAAGTGCTATATCCCATATAGGATGAAAATCTAAATACTAGAGAATTTTGGAGCAAAGAGTGGTACACATGCAGATCTTCTCATCTTTCCCTAAACAAATCTTACTGCAGTGCACTTTGCAGCTCATAGGAGCCAGTCTAGTCCACAGAAGCTGACACATAAGGAAATGCAGTTCTGTTAGTCGTGATGATGCCTTAAGATTTATCCTTTATATTTTTCAAACCCTGTGCTTGCTGCATTAGTGCATAACTCTAAACTTCATATATAATGGCCAAGTGTTAACTACTGTCTTCACTCTTTGGCCAGACAAAACAATTCCTCTGGGCCTGGAACCCAAGGACACCCTACAGCCTCAGGCATGGAAAAGTATAAACAAAAGTGAATGGAGTGGGAAACTGGGAGCATATGACTTCATAACCTGAAGCTGTAAATGGAGAATTAACCCCTGATAAGCAAATGGACCACCTGTGATGGTGTTCACAGGGGTTTTTGGATTGGGGAAGAGAAGAGGATCTGACTCCATGTTTCAGAAGGCTTGATTTATTATTTTATGATATATATTACATTAAAACTATATTAAAGGAATAGAAGAAAAGGTTTCATCAGAAGGCTAGCTAAAAAAAGAATAGCCAAGAATGATAACAAAGGTTTGTGGTTCGGGCTCTGTGTCCAAGCCAGCTGGGCTGTGATTGGCCATTAATGACAAACATCCAACATGGACCAATCAAAGATCCACTTGTTGCATCCCACAGCAGCAGATAATCAATGTTTACATTTTGTTCCTGAGGCCTCTCAGCTTCTCAGGAGGAAAAAACCTAAGGAACGGATTTTTCACGGAAGATGTCTGTGACAGACCAAATTTATATCTGTCTGAAAAACTTGTGACTGCTGTCCATCTTGGGCACAACCTCTGTTCTAGGTAGCCACTCCAAGGCATCAATGATAAAAATATTTTCTGGTTAATGTATTTCAATTTTCATCCTAATGTTTGCACAAGTCTAGTTTACACTAAACAGTGCCATAAATCAGGATTTTCTGTGGAAAGCAGAAACTTTCTATACCTACATAAAGAAAGGTTATTTCAAAGTTTTCTGTAACACAGGCCCTTTCCTGTAAAAGTGCTGCCCAGCACTGGAGGATTCATATGAGTCACATGTAGAACAGTAATTTCCAAATGTTAATGTGAACTGTCTGAGGAAAGTAAGTTTTTTATGTTACTGAAATTCAATGAATTGGGAGCTCATAATTCTCTTAGACACCTGAGCTCACAGATTTTAGTCTCCTCTGGGGGGAAGCAGATTCTATTCTCAGCCAACTCTATATTTTCAAGTTTTTTTTGTCCAATGCAAGGCTAGCAAACACCCTGCTGGCAAAATCTTTATTTTCTCACTGTAAATGTCTCAAAAATTCCTCAAGGCTTTCCTCATCACTTTAACATCCTCTTGCTGTCAAAGCTTCATTTCTTGCTTTTGCCCCACAATTACTCTCATTGTCTCTTGTTTCACACCCAATATTTGGACTGAATTAAGGCAGTATCTTCCCCCTCACTAATGATAAATTTCTGCTTAATATTTCACCCGTGAGAGTGCCACACTGAGAGAATTCACCCTGCTGAAGTCAGGCTGCTCCTCATCTCTTTCAGCAGGGATACACCACTACTGCATGTCGTGCTCATCAGTGCCTTGCTTTGAACACCTTCAGTTCAGTTCTGTGCCCGGAGTCATAGGGAAGACCCAGTGATTGGAAGTCAGAGTGGGTCACCCTTGGGTGTCTGGTGCCATTGGTGACCCCACTTGGCTGCCAGCTTCCAGTCAAGGAGGGCTGTGGTCTCGGGTGGACCAATGATGTAAATCCAAGTGGATGTCTTGAACACAAGAAACTATCTGAAATGTATCTAGCTCCTGATGTGTCATCACTGGGTCTTTCTTGCAGTATTTGCCTGGCCATTTACCTAAAAATGACCTTTGAGTTATACCTGGGCCTGTGGCAGGAGGACAACAAATGATATTCTGATTACAAGACAAGTGGAAGGCTTCATGATATGGAGTAATGTTTGTTTAAGAAAAGACCCTCGCAATCTATTTCTAATAGAATCATTAATAGAATAAGTTAGATTGCCTGAGTCCTTAGGAGGTGCCTTCCCAGATAAGGGTCTTGTGGGAATGAATCAACATTTAAAGTTTCATGAAAACAGCTGCCCAAAATCTCCATTTTTACTAATTCAGGTCCCTTATTAAGTGTGTCAAAATCTGTTCTTATTATTTTGTACCCTGCCACAAGGAGGTAGAGGTGGCTGCTGCTTAGAAAATGAAGTACAATTTTCCCTTTTCCTAAGTTGGAACTTCTGGATATTTTTCAAGATTGTGACCCATTGTCATTTGCCTCCTGTCAGTGTGTCAAATTTTCTTTTATCTTTCACAGACTTTCAGGCAGAGGTTCATAAACCCACTGATTGCTTTGCTCAAGAATAGCTGTCAGACACACAGCCAACATAGATTACTGTATTTTTATTGGATTGAACAGATCTGCGCACCAGAAGCACTCTTGTCAGCAGTCTTCATGCTTTTTAAAGCAGATTTACTAATGACACAATGTCTCCACATTTCAGATTCTCTTTTATTACCTGTGAGGTGTCATTCATTCACCTTCAGTGTGTTAATTTATATTACACAGAGGTGAGATCTCCTGTGATGCCCAGAAGTTCAGCTCTTCCAATCTCTATCTTGTATCCAATGTGCAGCCAAAACCAACTCTTCTAGGTCAGATTCCTGCGCAGAATAAACACTTTTATGCAAAAGTCTGTGCTGTATCTCATCATAAGTATGTTTAAATAAAACCCTTGCCATTTCACATGTGAATTATACTACATAACTGAACAAGAGAAACCCACATCTACTGCATGCTGAGTGTCCTGAAGCAGATGATCCATGTCCTAGGAGCTGTCTCCATTTCAGTGCCTTTTCTCACTTATTCACCATCTACCTCTTTTTAAGTTCTTTGTGGAGCTGGAATTACCTGATTCTATTTATCCAGAGTTCTTCTGGGTCTTTCAAAGACTTTGTATTCCTTAAAGCCTTCCTGTTAACAACATTTATGCTTTTCTTGGCAAACAAATTTTAAATAGCACCTTCCTTACCTACTATGTATTTTCTTGCTCACCCTTTTTCTGGGACTGTCTGTTTCGGCATCCTCAGTGCTTTGCTTTCTCCTTCACCCAATCACAGCATGGTGCTGGGTGTTATGGGTGATGCAAAGCACTCAAAAACTTGTTTGCAAAGGAACTGCACTCACTTTTTTATCTTTTTCTTACTTCTGCTTCTGAAAATTACTGATCAGCTCTGATTCAGAAGGTTCAAGTGGTGTGCAGTCAGTGTGGGAAAGGCACAGAATATACTCATCAGTAGTGAAGACAGAATTTACAGACTAGTGACCAAAGTAATGTTCCATTAGGGATGAGTAGATTAAAATAATCTGATTTTAATCACCCAGGTTCTTACAGAGAAGTTGACAGGAGAGGTCAACATCAATTCCCACAGATGGTGCTGTGTTCCTCCTGTGTTGTGCACACTGATCCAAGTGCCACAGGCCAGTGTGTTCCCATCTCCTGCTGGAGCATTTGACTGCTGGGGCTCTCACAGGGTGTTCATGGTCCTCATCATCCTCGTACAGAGCTCTGCTTCCTGTGGTGGGAGCCAGTTCTGCTTACTTCTAAATTCCTAAGTCCTTTATATTGGATATGCAATTTAACAGCAGGTAACACTAAAATCTATTCTTTGTCTTCTGGCATAATTGTCTCTCCTCAGTAAGTTCCATGGTGAAAACTGATGTTTTAAAATTTGAATGCCTGTTTTCCTACCCGCTGAGTTGGATGCTTGTTACAGAAAGAAGGGAAATAGCAATAATTATGTGACATAAACAGCTATTTCTAAAACTGGACAGATAAAGCTTTTATGTGATGTCACTGTTCAGGTCGCCTGATCTTATCTTGCCGTAATGTCAGGTCTCAATCATTCCAGTGGCTTTAACCTGGAATGAGCACTGCTGGAGGAAGGCTATAAAGCAACAGATTTTAACTCACCATGGGTAATTTCCCTTAATAATTGCAAACAAGTTGCAGTAACTAGTTGTTAATACTATGAAAATGTTACTTCACAAGATTTTGACATTTTTATTTCTAATTCCTCTCCTGTAAAGGTTGCTTTTATTCTGCCACTGCTTTTAGCCTATTTCAAAGAATGGCCATGAAATTAAACTTCTAGGTAGCAAGCTAAAGTAAAGAATTAACTTCACTTTTGGGGAAGAAAAAAACATTTCATCTTGCAAAATACTGGATTTATATATATATATTTACATTTTTTACGACACAGGTAAGTGTGCTGTCTCTGTACAATAACCCTATGCTTCTGCTTTGGCAGGCCGTTGTATTCAACTTCTAGGGTATTGAATCATACACAAAATAATTACTTTTTTGACCCTTTGGGCACTAATTGGCTTCCTTTAATGAGTTTAAGAATGATGGCTGGTACATTTTATGGGAAGCCCTTCTGGTATGGACGGTGTGTGTCTGCCTTTCAGGGACAGTCAAAGTCAAATAGTCAAAGTACTGTCTGAGCTGACCTTTGCTGAGTTACACCAAGATGGTATTTCCTGGCTGAAGCAGAGGCAGTGAGTGCTGCAGTAAAATGGAAGGTTAACCAAATTCTCTTTTTGGTAGTTTCCTTGCTTTCCTTCACTCTTCTGATTATGGTAACAGTTACAAAGCGCCTGTGTGAATTGGACTTTCCTGGATTCTGCAATTTATCCTGGTACAAACACATCATGGTTGAGTAGGAATGTGATAAATTTTACATTGTTTACTGTCCAAAATACAGCCACGAAAACCTCTAATTAATAAGACTAGGTGCTTTCAACAGAATGATTCACATTGTAAAAGCTGTGGATGTGCTTAATTGTATCAAATTGTATTCTCTTTCTCAGACTTACTAAGAAAGCCAAGATAATTCCTTCTGCTTTTAGGAGCTGATTGATGAAGGTATAATTGCTGATGTGCTGACAACCAGCAAAACTAAATGATAGTCCAATTTGTGCACAGATGCAGAATTTTTGCTATAAACATGCCAATCAGGTTTTACTTAGGTGTATCTGCTAGAATTTCACGTAACTGGAATAAATAAGAACAGGGGAAACGTTTTTTGTAAGAAGTGAATATTTTCCTCAGATTTAAATGTACCATAATGCTCCTTTAGGATTTGTAAAGAAGCTGAAATCTTGTTCTTTTATTTGTATGAAAATAGAGCAAATTGTAGAAAGATTGTAGCAAAAAGAAAAGAAAGTTTAAAGCAGGTTGGTCCCACTCCCACATATAAAAAATGGCTAATAAATGATAGCAATCTCTCACATATTGTTTTCAGCACATTTGGCTATTATTCTGTTTTTTGTTGATTTTGTGTCTGTCTTTTAATTGGAAGCTGTCTTTGATAATGGTACCAGTCAGATGAGATTACTGTACTTTTCAAGATGTTGTGATTGTCATACCTCGCTGATCTTCTGTTTTGGACATGAATTAGCAACCAACTTATGAGAAAGCACAGAGAATGGGAACTTGATTGGATAAGGGGCTTGGAAGTTTGGGCAAGTTTTTATGGAGACCAAAAACCGGGAAGTTTAGGTCTCTTTTTGCATTTTCCCAAATGGTGATCTGAAGTCTGTTGTATAGCTTTTTAAAAAGACCTTCACAGAACATCCGATTTTCTTTAATCAAGACTTCTCCTTGAAAATGCAAGCTCTTATCAGGAAGACTAACTCCCTTAAGCTCTGATCTAGAGAACTTTGTCTTAAGCCAATTTAATTAGGATTAGCATATTTATTAAGATTCACTGCCATATTTTTAAGCTACTATAAATATTTGCATTCTTTATATATTAACTATCTTGAAAATATGTCTAATTAAATCTATAGTCTAGATTTATATGTTATTTCCCATCAAATTGAGATAAGAAATAGGTATGACATCATGAAGGGTTTTATCCAGTGAACTGAACCCGACCCTTCCTTTTTATTTCTGGATGTGAATCCCCTGAATGCAGTGAAAATACTGAATTCAATGGATTTGCTCTTGACTTATATTATTGTGATGGAAGGAGACCAATTTAATGATGTGGAGAACAAAAATAAAGACAGAAATGCAAGGGATTCAAAAGGGTCTGAATTCTCTGCTTTGAATAGCAGATACAGAAATCAAAACTTGCTCCATGAAGATCTCAAAGATATTAAGATTTATAATTTCTTTTTTCAGCATTAACCTTGTCACTTCTGTTTAATATTCTGTTTTCTTTGATATGATTGCAGTTATTAAAAGAGAAAAGACAATCAAGTTTACTTCTATGAGTCTAGTCTTTGAAATAAAAAGAATCACATGGATTTACTGCAGATGAGTCTCTATCTAGCCTGGGTTAATTTCCTGGATTAGTATTCAGATAATTTAGTATTTTTGAATAGACTTTAGGATTCAGTTTGGTCTCCATGCTAAAAAATTTGAAGCTGCATTTATAATAATCAGTCTGCATAATTTGACTCATGCATTTTCTCTCAATGAAACTAATATATACCTCCAAACTAACATATCACGAGACATTTGCTTGATAGAACTTGTAGCATGACTCACACTCTTCCAAATGCCAATTTTCAGTTGTTTAGGATGTTTTTAATGTTCTAGGTTAGAACAATTAAAAAACCCCTCCTTTTGCTTTGGGGTCACTATGTTCATGCTTTAGAGCTTGAAACTGGGAAGGGGTAGACTTTCCTCTGCCATGATAATCCATTAGCATTTGCCCAAATTATGTTCCTGAAGCACTGTGTTGAACATGCTCTGGCCTACCACAGCTGCATTCATACTGGTAAATTAAAATGTCCAGAAACCTTGCTGAGTACTCCTGTGTGATCATGCACACTGTGGGGTGGTGACAATGCTCTGTGCTGCTCTCATGGTCTGTGCCAACCGTTTTTGCATGGCAATGAGTCCCAGGCATACTGAGGCTAAAAACCCTGTTTTTCTCCCAGTCTGTGCCAGCTGGCTTTAGTGTCTGGCAGTGATGTTGAGCATATTTCATTTATGGCGGGATCCTTTTCCAGGTCTGTACTTGGAGTGGATATAAGATAATATTCACTGATGCTCGGGATACTTACTGATTGTTTATTTGAATTCAGTTTCATTCAGCAAAAATAGAAAAAAATACTTCATTTCAAAAAGTGGGGTTATAACTACCAGATTATATTTTAAGTATTATTTTTCCTGTGACCATGTTTTTTCATAATCTTGAAACACAATTTGGATGACTGATTTTGAAAGTCCATTTTTGCTGACATTTATATTTTAAATCTTCATTGGCTCATTTAGTGGCATATGTACCATGTATAGCAGAGGAAGAAGAATAAACCCCCCATTTTTAGATGGAGAACACATAACCCATCATATTTTATTACACTTATATGAAAAATAACAGGCAATTTAAACATTGGTTAATGATCCACTCATAACGTAGTGTTTACTTAACTATTTTCATAATTTCTTTCATTTCTAATTAGCATAATAATTGCTATTATCTCTAGCTGCAATTTTTTATCTACACAGTTCAGGATTTTGTTTGACTGTACAAGATTTTCCAAGGACAATTGGCAACCGACAGCTACAGAATGCAAGACAGGAGGGATGCCAGGCTGATGTCAGTCACCTGGGATGTGTGGTCCATTTCTTTGCCATTGAAAGCAATCCTGGGATTTCTTGGTGATCTCTGCAAAACTGTTTTAAAACAGCTCGGGTGTTTTCATCCTCATTGTGCCTTCTGTTCCTGAGCCTTTCTCAGCACAAAAGCAGAAGCCCTGGATAAATAAAAGTGTGCATTCACCACTCTATGCTACCTTGCTCCTGTAGTTTAATTGCCTTGAACTTTTCATTGTCTGCTATCTTTTCAGAGAGTGACAGTTTCTCGCAGGTTCTTTTTTGTTAGGTGGAAAAAGCCTCTTCTGGTCTCTGACCATTTAGGTTTCCATTTAATACTGCTTATCTGATGACTGATGTCTGCTCCTCAACTACGAAAATAAGCAGTTCTTTGCTGTTTCACTAAACAGTTTATACTCATTAAGACACCCTAGTATAATAGTGTGGATGCAGTTTGACAGATAGTATACTAATTTTCTGTGAGTAACTCAATGGCTGATTCTACTGTAGGGGCCTTTCTTCCACCAGAAATAGTTAATTCCATTGTACAATGTCCTCCAAGAGACAAACTATTTTTCCAGTTCTGTATCTGCCTTATCTATTCATCCTGTAGAAATTATGCACAGGTGTGATAGTGTACAAACAGGATTTTCTATTCTGACATATATCTGTTAAATGATAACGTTTCAACTCCCAGAAATTGCAGATAACATATTTGACCTTGCAGGTGCTCTCCATTAACTTTGTAAGTCTTTAGCTGCCATTTTTTGTTGGTATTTTTCACTAAAATTCTTAGCCTATGCCAAAATCTAAATCAGCCCTTTTCTAGTTCAGGTGACATTTCTCTTCCTAATTTGTTTTCACTCACAGATGAAGAGTAAATTAAGGGCAGTGCAGAAATGCAGACAACATAGAAAATAATTTACATGAAACTAGCCCAGCTTCAATGTTCCTGGCATCAAATAGAAGCTGCATAATTTCAAGTGTATGCATCCAAGAGCTATTTCAAATGTGAGAATTTAGTCCAAGTATTCTAATAGGAAATGGTACTTGTTTTGGGAAAATAATGTAAAAAAAGGGATTACTTTTGCTTATTTTAATGTATTACTCATCAATCTAAAAAAGCCATAAAAAAACCCCAAGAAATGAAACCCCAAAACAACAGCATGATTAAGATAAATAAAGCAACAACAAATAGTGTAATGAAGAAAAAGAAAAAGAAATATACTATCTGAATCTACACAAGAGTGATGTTCTTTATCTGTATGAGAAATCTCTTGGATCTGTATGATATCATGATGAATGACATCATACAAGAGACTGAATATATTTTAATGCATTTTTAGTCTAACTCATGCCAGTTATTTAATTTTAAATTCCCACTATATTAATTTTGTCCCCTGAAGAGAATAAAAATCTGTTTCTTGTAAATATATGCTTTGTTCTCCATGTTACATCTGTTCAGACCTCAACTTCAACACAAAGTTTTATGTTATTTAATCATGAAAATGTGAATAGAACATTCCTTACAATGGATAGAGTTTAAAAAACTTAAGAGTTTAATGACTTTTTCCCCCCCTTTTGTGCTGCTTGAATATATACTTTTTTCAGTTAGTGTTCCTTTGTGGAACATTTTCTTTCTTCTGTGATATTTTTTTTATCATTGAAAGGCTTTAAACTGAAAATTTTTAAATTAAATTTGAAATGCATTGATTCAAGAGGCTGCTGTAGTGAGCTGTAGAAACTGTATTTAAGTTAGGTTGTTCCCAAGTCTCCTCTCCAGCACAGGCATTTTGACTAGGTTATCTTTCAATGTGAAGTGTTTTGGCCAGGTAATTGTGTAATATTTTGCTTTTCTTCATCAGTGGAGAAGACTATGATCTCCTTGGGAGTATATTCTGAGAGGCAGAATTGACCAAAAGAGAAATGGAATATAAAGTACCTGAATTATACATAAGGATAAACGGAATGATAATTCCCAATATCAGTATTTTAGCTTCTGGGTATTTTTCCATGGATTAACTTAATTTTTGGTTGAAAAAAGTGCCTGCTGTCCAGACAACTCTTGCAGCTAGTTTTCTGCACCAACAGACAAGGTCAATTTTGGTTAAAATAAAGGACATTAATCTTCCAAAAGTTTGGGATTTTTTGGTTTTTTTTTTTTTTTGTTTTTTTAAATCAGAATTTCTTCCATTACCCAATATATGTACATCCTTCTCTTGACTGTTAGTTTATACTTATACAGAGATGTTTATAAACTTCCTCATTACTTTTTTGGTTTATATAATGATTTACATAGATGCTTTCAATTAGGTTTCCATTGATCTCTGCTTTACCTCTTTTAGTCATTGGTAGCCATATGCCAAAATTGTTGGGCCTTTCCTTATCAGTTACTCTTGGGCTGCATTTGTATTTTTCATAAGATATAATATCATGTCTGATTTTCATACAGGGGATAACCAAAGAGTCCAGCTGGCTCCTGTGCACCCAGCAGTCAATATTGCAAATGCCCAAATAAATTCAACTTGCCTGGCCATTTACTCTGAGTGCCATAGTCATGCCTTTGCTTGTTCCTTTCATGTCATGAGAGCAGAGTCCTAAAATGAAGTAAGAGGCATTCTGCTCTAAGGCTGGCTTTTTTATACAAAACTATACTAGTTCAAATATCTTCTCTCCATATCTAAATTGAAATGTTTCAGTTTTGCTACATGCTTCTCTTGGTTATATTGATTTTCCACACTCTGTTCATATGCAATCTAAAAGTCTTTGTCCTCTAATGTCAAATGTCAGTCACCTTGGCTCACCTCTCTCATCTTTCACAAGCTCTGAAGTGAATGACTCATGGGTATACTCTCATGACAGCTTGTAATGCAAGCAGGAGATCTGAACGGGAGCTGAAGGACCTGCAAGAGGCTCATGTCAGAACCCCTCTTACTGTGGCCCCACACTTCAGAGTCATGCTCCCTTTCCTCTCTCTGCACTGGGCCCAGAGCTTCTCACTTCTCCTGCAGCACTCTTCAAGGGCTTTAGTTCTTCCAGAGGTCACCAAGAACTCCCATCAGCGAGCTTCATCTCTTTGAACTTTTTGTCCTGAAGATTCCTCTAGTGCAAAAGTCCCTTCATACTTCTGAGATACTTCCCTTTTATTTTCTCATTTGCTCCCCCATCCCTAAGATTGGAAAGCCTTGTTACATGACAGTAGCCTACGCACTAGAATGTGATTGCTCTGTTTTCTGACAAGTGCCTGAGAGAAGGGTAAGGCAATCCAAGCCTGCAAAGCTGTGAAATCTCATAAAAACCATTGTGGGCAAGAGACTTGTTTTCTTGTCTATAAATGTTGTCCTGTGTTTAATGTTTATGTTTAAGTTGCTGTTCAAGTGGAACTTTGGATGTAGTAAGAAAACACATTCAGATGTTTCATCTTATATTTCAATGACTGATTTAATACTTAATGGTTTTGTCTAGGGTTATTCCCTCGCTCTTCCATGCAATGGAGAACTGAGTTGTGTTGGGAGAGGGCAGAACTGAGATATACTGCAGATGTTGGAACAAATCCTGTACATTTTTAGACATAAACCACTCCTGTTAACCCAAGAGTTTCCATGTGCAATTCATTTCACCAAAACACATACAAGATTTTGTATGCAAACTAGCTTTAAAAAACACAGCAGGGAAATGTTCTGTCTTCAAGGCTGACATTGTAATACATTCAGAGAATTAACTTGACTGTTTTCTTAACTACACAAAATTTTGGGAGGTTATGTTGACTGTTTGTCAGGTGAACAAACAGTGCTTCACTTTGTAGTTGTTTTCTTTCATATCAAGAGTTTCAACAGAAAAAAGATTTTTCCTATGATTCAGGATACTTCATCTTCTGATGTTACTTAGGGAAATTCCATGGGGTAAAACTTTCAGTAATTTAGTTACAGTTTCAGTTGCAGAGCTATTACAAAACTCTTTTTAAATATCCATTTTTTTCTGGATTGATGTGCACAGAAATGATGTTCTTTATCCAGGAAATAATGTTGATCATCTTGAGTAGGCAAGAACTGAAAAGTACAGCTGTGTTTTTCCCCTTATTGCTGTTAATAACAAACAAAAATTACCCTGAGTCAGCAGCAAACACAGAAATATTGTTGTGGGTGGCCGAAGTTTCTAAACTTTTTTGAACTTAAAATTTCCCCTTCTGTGATAAAAATTAAATAAAGCATTGAAACAACAGGTTTCTAATGCACAGATATCAAGTGCTTGGTGGATCGGGAAAAAGAAGGAAAAAAAAAGAGAATCTTGCCATTTAACATTTCAAAGAATCCTCTTATTCTTTTTCTTGGAGAGAAATACACAAATATTTCTTCTCAATTGTGTGCCATTTGTTCAAGGCACACATTAGAACCATAAATATATATAGAAAATACATTGAGACAAGAGAAAAAATTAGAAGAGGGCTATTGAAATTCAAATGGAAAATGCCTGCATGGAAAAAATGAAAATCTTGCTTCGGATAAAGAAAAATCCAAACATGAGAATTAAGTAATGGTGAACATAAAACAACAAAAACTTAATACCTAGCAGAGCACAAATTATGACCAAAGTCCTCAGGTGATAAAAATGTGAGTACAGCTCTTTAGTCATTATTTAATTCTAATTTTCAGCATCTCAATATGAAACACATTTTATTTCTTTCTTTTTTTTTTTTTTTTTTTTTTTTTATGGGAAAAACCCCTCGCCTTTCTTTGTGGAAGATTTTCTTACAGACAGAATTTTTTTTAGTTTCAGAAAGTGGTTTTGAATTATAGTAGTGTGACATCTGATTTTTTCTAAAGGAAAATGTTGCTATAGTCTCTACACTCTGGAATGAGGGAAAAAATATATTTATAGTTCACTGTTGCCCTCTTGTGGGAAGAAATAAAAACAAAGATGTGCGTCATAAACATAAAACCCAAACCAAGAATTGATTACTTAGATTCCAGTTCAGAAATCTTCATTCATCTTGTGCCCTTAGTTTGGATTCTGATTTGGTGCTACATTATAACAGTTTTTACTCTTGGTGCACTGTTAACAGTTATTGTCTTTAAACAATTCCCGGAGTTTTGACCCCTGTACCATTTGACCCTCCAGAGTATCTAGAATGGCTTCAACCCTGTACCTGAAAGTCTTTTCAAATAAGAGTGACATATTGACACAAGCAGATCTTTAAAACGTAAATCCTGCTTTAGAAAGGAAGTCCTGCTGCTGCTCTGACATGTTCAGCAGCTCTAACATGAGTCTACAACTGATGTTAAGAAGATAAGTGGCAAGGTTGCTGGAAAACACAAGTGGAACAAGAGATGAATAATGATGGAATTAAGCATAGAAATACATATAAAGATCATTTATGCATTAAAAAAATGTGAAAGAACATGGCTCGAAAATTTAACAAAATTTTCCAGGCTTACTTTACTATAGCACTTTTTAAGATTATACAGACATATTTAAAATGTACTTACGAAAGTGCTGAACTTACTCCTACTTTCTCCTGCTTTCTTTTTCATCTATCCCTCCAGGTGATGTGTCAAGGTCCTTCTAATAAGGACAAAGAGGGCTGTACCTCTAGGACTCAGTCTGTTGTGGTGCCTTTTCCCATCACATGGAATGCCATACAAAGCCTCTCTAGATGGCTAAAGATAGGTGATGTGCTTTGCTGGATGTCTTTCACTCACTTTGTCTGTCTTAAGTTTGGCCATTGCACATTAAGGTGCCACAATACACTTCAGTTTTCTTTTGCTTTCTATTTTAAAAGAGTGGATTCTTAGTGTCTGGAACCACTGCTCTGAGAAAAGAACACTTCCTCATAAAGGTGACACAAAGACAAGATTTGTAGTGGGAGGACTATTTTGTGTGCCATCTTCTCTAGGACTTCATATACTCTAGTGAATCATTCACAGTGGCCAGAGAAATGGTGCAAAGGAGGGTTTATGTTTTACTTAACTTTCAGTTTCAACATGGGAGACAGACTTGAATGGTATGTGAGCTTTTGTTTCCATTATGCGTGAGATAAATATATTCTATCATTTCATTTCCATTTTCTGTTACCAAAAGAGATAATGAAGGCTCAGAAGTTTGGCACTGGGATGTCAGGTATCTTCTCTAGCTTCCACAGGAATCTCTCCTGGATGTAATGTTATAAAAAGGATTTTGGAGCTGGTGCCAGATCCCTTTTAACTACATGATTTAACCCTGCTAGAAATATTTCTCTCCCTGTATGTTCCACCAGTTCCAGAGATCCAGTGCTCCAATAGTCAGGCCTGCACATTATAACAGTTCAAGCTGGAGGAGAAAGTAATTTGGACAATAGTAATGGACTAGCAATGCACTGAAACTGGTCAGATAATCCATCATTTTAAAGGAAAAGAAACTGTCTTTTTGCTTTCTGTATATATTTCACAATCATTCTGACATCCTAGCAGTGGAAGCTTAAAAGTCTGGACTAAGATAAAAAAACCAAAACAAAATGTGAGATTTGTTTTAATATTTACCCTTTACTGAAACTAACTGTGGTGTGTTCTTTCTCAAAAGGTGATTACAGATGGCGATGCTTAGCACTGTAGCTGATTTCAAGCCTTGTTATGCAGTGCAGAGTGAATTCCCAAGCATTAGACAGGGAAGGCTGTTATTCTCTTTGATATTTTGTAGGGAAAAAAGCCAGTTATGCCATGTCACCAAAAGGGTAGGGCCCATGGGAAAGAGCTGTTGAGAGGATGTGGAGGGGCACAGAATCACATCTGCTCTGTAAGCAAAAGGATGTAGGGGTCATCTGACTCCTGAAGCCTAAGCTATGCACTCACTATACTCCTGTGTTTGCAGGCTCTGGTTGCTATTTACTTCTGTGCCCTACTACACCGACAGCATCCAATTTGCTACTTACAACACTGAAACACCTGAAAAATATTTTGCTTGTTTAAACGTGCTGACTTTCTAGTAACAGAGTTGTCATTTACTGAGAAGAACCAGCAAGACCAATGAAAAGAGCCCTTGATGTAGTCCCTAAAATGGAAAGACTCAAGGCAAGTATTTGATATTGGATCAAATTAAAAAGAAACAGGTTGTCCTTAGTGCCTACTGAGGAGTAATATACTGCTGGAGTCTGCAGAAAACAAAAGACTGCCTATCCTTCAGAGTTCACATTTAAGTCAGATCCTGAATGAAGGAGAGACTTTCACATATTAGAAGTCAAATACCCAGCTGAATACCAGTTTTTAGTTTATTAGTATTTAGTTAGTACTTAGTATTAGTATTTCTCTGGCACAGTATTGATGACCTCAGCAAATCCTAATTGTGATTTTTGAAGATATATACAACCATCCTTTGGGCTGGATGGTATTTGGTGTTTTCCACAGGATAAAGTAGAACTGAAAATAAAAAGCATGAAAGATAAAGCAGAAAGCTAAAAGAAAAAAATAAAATAAAGGAAAGAAAGTTAGGAATGCCCCTCTGCCAGTTGATGACACCATAACTGTGATTTTTCTCAAATGTAGAAAAAATGTGAACCACCACTTGATGTCACCATTGGTTTGTACCTGTGCTGTGCAGCTCTTCAAGAAATATTGCTGAATGAACATCACAAAAAAATTATAAATTCAGTTAAAATATTTATAGACCTATTATGATGTTAAGTAATCACCATCTATATTTTGGTCCCATTCAAAATACTAGAAGTACAGGCACACTGGATTTAGAGCAGTAAAAAGACACCATGAGAAATAATTTGAAAGGTGCTGTTTATGATTAAAATCTGTTTTGATAAGGAAATTCGCAATAACCAGCAGAGTAAGTCTGATCACTGCAGTATGTCATATAAAAATTACTACCATCCTGCTGCAGAATGAGAAGGAAAGAGTACATGAACAGAAGAGTTAATGACTCTAGCAACATGAAATTAAGAACTATTAGGGTTAATGAAGGTACAAGAAAGGCATTTGAAATCTTTTTTGAAAAAGTTGGGATCCTGTTTCCCTTTTTAGACATCAAGAAAAATATTCTGTGCTCAGATTTCCTTTCTTTCTAACAAGCATGATGAGACTGACTTGCAGTGTGAGTTCTGAACATCTGTTTGTTTATTTAGGGGTCTGAAGAGGAATTTGGCAGCTCAGGTTGAGGTGTAATTTTAAAGGAATATTACTGTGTATAAAATACTGCTTGGTATTAACAAGTTGTCTTTTCTCAGTAGATGCCACACTGTAAAACTGGAATTGGGTCTAAACTCAGTAGAAGTGGTCACAGTACCAAGACTGAGAGACATAAAGAAATGTTTGGACAACAGTCTCAGGCACAGAAAGTGAGTTGTTCTTGGAGTTGAACTTGATGATCCTTGGGGGTGCCTTCTTTACATAAATACCATGAATCCACTTATTCATATTTCACCTGAACTTTTAGGCTGCTGTAATTTTTTACCTCCCAGCTAGGCATACTCTGAGGCACCAAGCACTGGTTGAACCAAGTGTTCAGTTAATATGATACATTGTTTTGGCTCTGTTTGGATACTCAGCATGCTGCACGTTCTCCTCCCCAACAGCACTGCCTACAGCTTGTGTAGGCCTGTACACCAAGAGATCTGTACAAACATTGTTCCAATGCATGAATTATTTTTGAATATATAAGAAAACATAGTAATTCTGGATTTCCAGTCCATTTTCTGTCTGCTCATCAGTCATGGGCTAATGTTGTCCTTTTCTTCATTTGTGTGGTTGCAGTCTCTGAAGTAATTCTTTTCCAGGTCTGGACAGCAATGACTCTGCTCACAGACAAGGAATATGTTTCTCAGAGAGGTTCCCAAGCAATTCTAGCCCTGGGTACATGCTGAATATGTGAAATTTGCTCTGAAGCAAATGGAAATTGGAAGTACTCAGGAATTACTAGTATTTTTCCTTTCGCAATGCTGAATGAATAAGCTAATTCTATCCAATTTCAAGCTCCTTTCAGCATAATAGTTTCAAAATTGAAGCTCAGAGTTTATCACTTGACTCTAATTTCAATAAAGAGAGGCTAAAAAATCAAAATGGTCAACGGGCAATAGGAATAAATTTAGTTAGCAAGCAAAAATAGAAAAGTGAAATAGAGAGTAAAAAGCAAATTCGGAGTTTGAAATAGGGCTGGCAGAAAAATGGAATAAAGGTACAGTAGAATACATACACATAGGATACATAAACTATTCGTTTGGGAAAAAAGTTGTGAGCTTTTGTAGTCATAAATAAATACTCTATGTTAATACATGGGTTTATATTTGATAAAATAAATAAATTATACTTAAAAAATACTGTTATTATATGACCCAATATAATTTGTGCATTAATTTAATAACACTGCTGTATTCTAAGTAGCTCTCTAATCTCAGCAAAATTAAACATTCAAAAAGCATCAGACTCCATATTTTTGCATATTATTTTTTTCTGTATCATGTGATAGCATGGAAGAACTGTCCTAGGAATTCAGATAAATAAATCTGGGGTTTGGGAGGCAGTATCCCAGATATCATATGTATTCATATGGTTTTTACATTACCTCAAAAAATGTTAACAAAAATATGTGATTCTTAGACCTTACCTTTAGTATAAGACTATATATACAGACACATGCACATTTTTATATGGGCATCAATATGTATGTTTATATATATATATATATAAACACACAGATACATAGATACATATATATATATCCATCCAGATCTAAAGGGCTCCGGTAGTCACTGGGTCAAAATATAATTCTTGTTTTTTATTTTTCAAACAGATTTTTCATTTACTCATTACCCTTTTATCAGGGTCAGCCAGAGGTAAATTCATGATTTTTTGTCTGAGTAACTAAACTATAGTATGGGGAATCTCATCATCTATGTCACCCAGGGACAAGAATTATTCAGCTATGGGTAGAAAACAGGAGGAGCAGCATGAAGTTAGCTTAGGATTCCCCCATTTTCAGCTGCCTCAGAAAATGTATCATTGTGAAATGGAGAGGTATTGACAGGGATGAGCATTTTCAGGATTGGTGCTTTTGTTCAGGGATGAATTCTGTGCATCAGGGCAGCTTCCAGAGGGCTTGTGTCCCAAGTTTAGGGTGTATCTAGCTTTAAAACTGCCGCCCAGAACACCTCAGCACCTTCATTTGCACTGTAAAAATAAATAACATACACAAGGTGAATGCAATACCCCTTTCTTTGCCTTCTAAATTGTGTGAAATTTACTTAAATCTTTTTCTGGTGGCAAGAAGGCCACACAAATATTAGTTCACCTACTATGTCCTTCCTCTCACAGCTGAGCTAATGGATTGATGGAAGAGGAAGTGGGGAGGTCATTGAAGACTTTCAGTATCCTGTTACAATGCAAAGGAATGTGAGTGAGTGGAAGATTTTGTTTGCTGATGGTTCTTCCAAATGGATTCAATATTTTCCACTTCTACTTCCCCTGACTTTGGTTTCTACTACAGGACAAGGTACACAGCCATAACAGAGCCATCACAGTAGGGCGGAACTGCAACTCATATCATTCCCTTTCTAGTTACTATCTTTCTATTTGCTTTTCAAATGAAAATTCTGTTAGTATCATTAGAAGAAGAGTGAAGCCAAGTAAACAGCACTATTTTGTAAGCATTCATATGCATCTAACACAGAATCTGCCTTATCCTGGTACATGACATATATATTTTCTGTGAAGAGTCAGAAAATCATAACTATACAAAGGTTTTGAAAAAAATGGTGTTGGTTCCCAGAGATGTATAAAAAAGGGAAAAAGATGTTTGTTGCTGGAGGATTTACAAAATTTGGAATTTGGTTTCAGCCTAGATGACACCAAGGAATGACCCAGCTGTTCTGATTCACAGATGGTCCGTATGAGTCTTCAACACAGAGCAGACCTGTAGGTGTTCCTGGAAATAAATCATGCCCCAGAACTGTTTGAATTCACCTTTGTCAGAGGCTGCCAAACTGCAACAAGTTACAGAGCAATAAGGACAGGCACACAGTATGCTAAATACAGAGAACTCAAGTGCTTAAATGCCGTCCCTCACTCTTGTGAAGAAGAGATTGTGCTGACCCAGAAAATCTGAGGCCACACACCAACATGAGTGGATTGACTGTTTTAAACAATGCATGCTGTTCTTCAGGGTGCTATTGATTGTGGGAATAGAACCAGTTACTGGAAATTTAGATCATTTTGTGGAATACCAATTGAGGCAGGCAAAGCAAAAAAGATACAGATGTTTGCTATAGGCTCAGATCCCTTCATGGAATCCCATGACAAGCGGTGTGTTGATGCAGGACTGACTGACACACTTCAGCTTACCATGAATTTAAAGAATAACAGAATTGGGTAGGCAACACATCTGACATAAAATGGAAATGCCAGAGGGCTGGGATGCCAAAAGCATTCTGGATTCTGCTTTCTAGTGAAAAAAAACCTTACAATTTTATCCTGAAAATCTGTGAATGAACATGAAAAGGAGCAAATCAAGGATTGTTGGTCCATTCCTTTGTTCTCAGAACAAATATTCTTAGTTCTCCAGGACAAATTAGAAAGATGATTATTAATAGCCACCACAATTACCTTGTTCAGAACATTTTGCCAACCCTGTGTCATAATACTTAATGAGGAAAGGTAAAAGAAAGGATATTTGGCAGAAGCTGGCTGAAAGGAAGAAAAGACACATGGTTGCCATACAGGCTGCCTGTAAGTGCACTAATGATAAGCAAAAAGAGATAACTCAGCTTCCACAGAACCTTGAGCAGCAAAACATTTTCTATATTCTTCAAAACACAAGGGAAGGCATTAAATGTTTTGGACAGACTTGATCAATAAATCCAGCCTAAAAAGAATCTGACATCCAGCAGTCACATACCCTGTCAGGTATGCCAAGAGCAAAATGGAAACCATTGATTTGTTTGTCACTGAGCTTCCCTAGGTAGCAAATTTTTCTGAGTCTTAGATGTGCACAGATGACATTATATAGGGACCAAATAAGTGAAAAGTGAATTTCAACTAGACACAATTTCTGTGAACAGGAAATGTCAGAGAATTCTCCATGTACCACATGGGACATGATGCTATGTGCCTTTTTTTTCCCCCCTCTAAGGACCATCCTTCAGAAATTAAGAGGACGAAGATACTGTAAATCACTTATGGTGAGATATGGGCCTTTCTAAAGTGAGGCAAATATTTTCACTGATTTTAAGAAGAGTTATGTTCACCTTTAATAGAGATTTTAATTACTGACAAAGACTGTTCTGTCTTATCAGAACAACTAAAGACATACCTTTGTATGAGCATCCCCAAGTGAACATGCTGAGTATTTGAAGAAATTTTTCTGACAGGAGGAGAGAGCTCTTACAGTGCTAGTGCTTCAATAGAAAGGACTCTGTGGGATATGAAATACTCAGCATTTTTAATAAAGCTCGGTGCATCATTATTAGAGAAGGTAGCTCATTTAGATCTCAAATTCTGCATTAGCAGTGCTTTTGGGTAGTTTTACATTTACTCATGCTGTTTTGGTTTTTTTCTCTGCCAGACAACTGTCAAATCTAAGTGATTCATAAAGGAGTAACCAATGAGCAGCAGTTCTTTTGTGTCTGAAAACAGTCTTTCCAGCATATGGCATTAGATTTATTTAAATCACTTTGGTCAGTCACAACCATACAATGTATTTATACTTGCACAGAACTTTCACAAGTGCACCTAAGATATCACTATTTCGTTTACTTTGGTTACCCACACATATTGCATCACATGACCTGCCTTGAATCCAATTTCTGCAAAGAAACCTAGCAGCAGAGATAATACTTAGTGATGGAAAAATTACTTCTCAGAGATTCTGGGAGGTAAGAAGGATTTTTTAAAGCAGAAACAAAAGGGGAGGGTTTTTTAGAGGGTACCTATGGCATAAATATGGTGACTGATGAAGGAAAAGGGTGTGATATTGGCTGACAATTGGACAATGTGAAGTGTTCTCTCCTTTATTAAGATGATGACAGTTGTGGATGCTATTTTTGCCCTTATTGGTCTCTATTTTTTCCCAGGAGGTCTTTCTTTTAGCTTTGAACTAGTCAGGAACTATGTAGGAATGAAGTGTGTTTTCCTTTGGATCAGAATGCTATGACAGTTCGCGAAAAGCAAATGCAAAAGAGAGAGGAGCTGTGAAATTTCCATCTCAAAAATAATTGGCTTTTAGAAGAAGAATCTTTGTGGGCAACAAATGGTGAAGATTTAAGTAATAATAGGAAAGTCAATGGTATTGGGAATAGGAGCAGAGTCTGGAAAAACAGGCTTAAGAAGCTAAGGTTTCAACTGTAATAAGATGCTGATGGACAAGGTCAGTCTAATCCTATGTGGAATAAGGTAGGGAAGGTTTCTTGCATCTTTTACTTCTGTTTTTCCTCTTATTAACTTCAGAAACACAATCCCAAATGACAACCCTACTTTAAATAAAATTTAATTTACTGTCTTAAAAGTAAATTCAGAAAAACCTTTTTGAACTGAAATGTTAATTTTAATGCAACATGAAACAGACAATGTGGATGCTGGATTTCTCTCTTGCTTTGTTATATCCAGCCACATCTTAAAGATTTTTCTATAGTGTTTTCTTGTCTGAATATTAATAGTGTTTGATTATAAATCTCAGTGAGTGTATTTAATGGAATAATGTCAATTATGCTGATTTTTATGACCAACAGGAGAAACTAGTGTGTCTGTTAAACTGAACTGTAGAAAATAGCCTGAGATCTGAAAACATAAATATTTTTATCGCCTTCATTCTTGATGTCAAGCTTGAATACTAACTTTGGTGCAGGATGAAAGATTTCAAAACACACAAATTTGGATTCTTGTATTAACTGTTTCAGTCATTAATTACATTTCACAGGAATTTTCCTTCGGCCCTAATTTCATGCTTAATGTCATTTTCACATATTTGACTCCCCTTTGTTCCTGATTTGTAAGATTCATCCCTCCAATCCTCCTGCTGTTATGAACAATATGCTTGGCATATAATTATCCAAAAGCAAGTCCCCAAAGATCCAAAATAATCTTTCAAATTCTTTCTATGCCTTCATGATTTTGTTGAGATTATCAAAATATGAACAGAAAGCTGTGACATGAAGTGTCTGTACATCCTGTGTGGACCACACTGTGAGTCTTGTTTGAATGTTAGCACTACAGAAACACTCATGCTAAACATGCACATAATGTGATTATGAAAACCTGACTCCCAGTTTCCAGTGGTTTCTACTACATGCCTTTACAATTAACCATTAATTTAACACTTGTTTGTGTCTGTGATCATGAAAATTCACAATTCATATGTAAGTTTACAGTGGAGTACTTCTTTTCCACTTCGGTTTTCATGCAGTTACATTTAAGCATCTGGTGTCTGGTTATTACTGTTGAAAAGTCCAAAATTTTAACTCCTTTTTAAAGTCAAGTATGTTTTAATAATGGCATTGAAAAGGACAAAACTGGGCAACTAACATTATTCTTCCTCATTGTGTGGGATTCTAAAATAACTATAATAATGGCATGTATTTTAAAATGCTTGCAAGAAAAGGTATGCCAGCAAGAACAGTAATTAGAAAGATGTGGGGTAGAAGTCATGTCAAGATGAGTGGACCACACAAATTTGAAAGAAAAAAATATGTTTTATATTAAAAAGGAGTCTGGCAAAGCACTATAGGAACTTATTAAGGGAAAATTGCTAGAGGGGCCTAAATAATGAGGAGAAGTAAAATCCAATACTAGTAGAGTGCATGGTCTTGTTACTTTGTCTTTTAGATTCATTGGAATGCAATGATTATCTTTCTGGAAATGGATCAATCACCCCCAAGGCAGCCTATTGTACATGAAGAAAACCATTCAGTGAGCAAGCAGCTGCAGTAGCAATATATACTACCCTTTTCTATGCTAATAATTTTAATTGGACTATATATTTTCCTCAATATTGCATTTTTCCTCCGACTTTCCATTGCATTTGCATTTAATTCTTTATTTCTCAAGCATCATTAGTAGGGAAAGAATTTTTTGAAAGATGTCATTAGGCATAACTTCAGAGATAAAATGACCATTTTGTTTTCATAAGGTTTGTAAGTAGGTCAGCTCTGCAAACCAGCAAGCTTGGCAGAGCCAACTTTGCAATGGCAAGGCTATGGCTTCATTAGTGCCTGAAATATCAGGATCCCATCTGCACAGATAGGAAGCTGATGAATTGGGAGTGCTCCATGTTGCTTGCTAGTATCTTTGGTGTTTCATCAAGAAACCCATGAACAGTGGGGTCAGAAGTGGATACTGTAATGCACGAAGCCCTAATAATTACTTAGTCAAGGGCACCTTAAGGCAATCAATTACATCTCTTAGCTAATAAAGACTGAATAATTTCAACACATTTTCTGTGGGAGTTTGGGAAACTCTTTGCACTCTTCAGTTTGCAAATTATGAGATCTAGCATCTGGGCTTCTAGCTTGTAACGTGTTGCAGTTTCACAGCTAATCTTTCAGTTTAATAAACTATGGCAAATTCCTTTATTGTTTCATCACATTTGGGTTTTCACTAGGAAATTATGGTATGTTTGGTTTAACTGAAGATACTATTATGATGTGCCTGTGATGAGAACAACAATGGTATAAAATTGGTCTTTTTTGTTTAATGGTTTTGTGTTTGTGTTTCTCTGTGTATCAGGTTAAACCAAAACACTTTTATTGGAATTCACAGTATTGATTGTTTTCTTGCTCAGTCTACTTTATATCTTTATACTGAAAAGATAAAGAAAGAAAAACTGTATCTAAATTTTAAGCAGATTATACATTTCTTCAGATCTTTGAAATTCAAATGGGGCTTTCTAATTCACATTAATTGTATCGATTAAAACACTTAGAAGGATAACAAATCATTAGCTACATGTACCAGACTATCTAAAACATTTCTAAGTAATGTAGATCAGCATGTGTTTAGTCATAATGTTGAGAAAAATACCAAAACTGATGTACCGAAAACAATTCTTACAAAAAATTCTTGCATAATAAATCACTTCTAGTCTACAAAAAAATCATTAACCACTGTTCTGTTCCTCTGCTCTGAAGTGTAAATCACCCATAATGTTGGCTTATTTTAAGTCAGTTTGCATATAAAGTGAAAATAAGATTTAGGGGAAGTCTAATGAGACTGAAAATAAACTCCTATCTATATTGTAACTCATTTGATAGAATGAATATATGTTGCAAGACTACATAAAAAATCCCCAAGAAGATAGATCTATCTCAGAATGACTTCTTATGATCTGCTTCTTATTTTATGCACATACTAAAATATAAGCTTTGCAAAACTCCTTGTGTTAAGATTCCATTGAAATTGTAATTTCTTTAGTAAAATAAAACATAGCTTTCATTTAGCCTGACAATGTTGGCTCAGGAATATGGAATATTAGTTTCAGTAAGAATGCATTGGTTTCACTGTAAAATAAGGTGTATTTGGTAACAGCCCTGGAGAAATGTATTGGTTTCAGCTAAAATGTATTGCAATCCTTTCACTAAAACATACAGACATTATAAAACTGTATATTGGTTTCAGTAAAAAATGTATTCTTTCCAATAGATTCATGAGGCTTTCAGCAAGAATGTATTGATTTCATTAAAATGTGCAGCTTGAGATAAACAAAAATTCAGTTAAAATTCATTGGTTTCTGTTAAAGTTCATTGACTGAAGTGAAGAACATTCTACACTGGTTTTGAACAGCCTTAGGGTTTTTTAAACAGTGAGTGGAGAAAGACATATAAGTAATTGTAAAGGTAATTATAAACAAACTCTATTCTGTAACATCTGAAGATGTAGACATGCTAAATAAATTAGATTTTTATATTTCCATCCCATTTGCATCTGCAGCTCAGCACAGGCATAAATATTGATACAGAAAAAGCATGACACCCTTAATTCTGATGAATAGTTTTTTAATCAGGTGTGGGTGTGAGCTCTAAGATTTCTTTAACCTGTTTAGTAATAATTTGTTTTCCTATGACCAGTTTTTGACCAGTTTGCATTAAATCAAGTTTGACATTTTCCTCCTTTATTGGCAACAGATTCTTTTTGCCTTTTCAGCAATGCCAGGCACTCAATGACAAAGACGTTTATAAATATCATGAACCTCTCCTATTGCCAGTCAACTAAATTACGGGCATAAATTTGGTTGCTGTGACACCTTTTTTTTTTCTGAGAAAGTTTTTATATTTTAATATTTTAAATGACTTTACATTATACTTTTGTACAGAAGTGATACTGAGACAGGGTAAGAATTCTCTCTGAATTGGGTGAAGT
>JAHXMQ010000807.1:51480682-51539733 GCA_020466415.1 Ammodramus savannarum pratensis
CTGAGCCTTTCCAGGCCACAGGTACAGCCGAGACCGAGACACTGAAGGGTGCAATTTCAAGCTCAGTTTCTGACTGCCACTGGAGCTGCTGCTTGCTGTGCCATCAGCTATGCAGGAGCCATCCCAGTGGTAAGTCATTCCCATTGCAAGTTTCACAGAAGCTGAATTTGTGTCAGCATTGACCTGCACAAATCTATGCTCCATGTATTGATAAAATGTATTTATTATATTTATTATACTGTTTACATCTAATCTCTTGCAATCTAAAACTTCATGGTTAAGCAAAAGGTATTTTGGCTTAATAGCAAGGCATATATCTCCCTTTGTTTATGAAATTTAAAGCTTTCACAAGAACCTGGATTTTTTCCCAGTAGATAATAACACAGCAGTTCTGTAGACTGGTCAGCTGAGCTGCAATCAAAGGTGTGAGGTACAGAAATACAGCCAAGATATCAAGATATTTTCCCCATAGAAAATATCATCATAGAAGTTACTTTTGCTAGATTCCTAAATCTTTTTTAAAGTAATAGTCAGTCCACCTTGCTGATTGCCCAGAATGAAAATTTCCTAGGCCATTGGATTCACCGAATGTCTGACTTCGTTTATGACAATGTTGAAGGTAATAACTTTCAAGTGTAATTCTACCGTGAATGAGAATATTCTTAGATCACAACTTTGCTATTTTGCTAAGAGCTTTGCCTCTTATTGTTTCTATTTTTCTGATATAAACTCATTAGCAACTGTAAAACAAGTTCTCTAAAATTACTGGGAGCAGAGGCATCCAGAATAAGTTCAGATAATGCAAGTTGTAATCAAATTCACAATTGCTTTGAAACCCTATTCATATGCTGTTTACTTTGAAAGTTCATAGGTTTTTGGAAAGTTATAGCTTTGGTAGGATCTGACAAGTATACAACATTGAAGAACGGTTTGGAAATAGAAAATACAATTTAACAACCAAAGAGATGTATCTTACTAGTTATTTTATGAAAGTCCTTCAGCAAGTTGACGTACTTCCTGGACAAGTGGAAGAATAGGAGCTACTCGATATGTCAAGTTCATTGAAAGCTACAATTGTTTTTAAACACAAACTACTTTGGCAGTTTTTAATTAGGTGTGCAGTCTCCTAGAAGGAAAAAATCCGCAGATCTAAACAGCTGGGCATCTCAGCGGGATGTAGGGTTTTAAAACAAGGACATATAAATATGCTCAACCAGGGGGAAATATTTTTTTTTCCACAGCTCACTCTGGAAAATACACTTAACGAATCAGAGTTCATCTTGTCAGTTCCTGTGCCCTGAGACAATTGCATTGTGTGAGTCAGATCACTGTTATCAATAGAACAGCCATGAACGGAAATTTCCCTTTTACCAGTTATGCAAAGCTATGAAGAGGAAGGTCTTTCTGTTCCATGGTCCAGGACCACCCACATCACCTGCTAAAGAAGAGAGTTTCTTCTTGTGTCAAAATATCTTGGCGGGTCAGCTGTACAACACATTTGCCTCAATCTTACTCCCCTTCCATGTGAAACTTTTGTGTGACTGAGGCTGTGTGTACAGGCACTGCAGTAGAAACTTATAGAACAAGAGTGGTGCTTGCTAATTTTTATTAAAGTAAAATAAGGGCACACAGATGTAAAAAAGCTTTATAACTAATTGGTAAAATATTCCCCAGAGGAGAAACTTGTCTGTGAGGAACCCCACAGCATAGAATTAAAAAAACAAACTGAAACTTCTCAAGCACATTAGGCATCTTTCACCTGCAGGAAAGATGAAGTTCAGTTGCTGGGCACCAGGAGAAAAATTAAGCAAGAGCAACATTGTGCAACACAGTCAGTGATGGGTGGGAAAAATAGCTTTGAGCCAGAAGAGTCTTTCATTTTAATGGCAGATACTGAGATTAAAAAAGTATGGTAAAAAAAGAGAATAATGATATTATTGATAATAATTATAACGATGATGATAATGGTAATAATGCTTAGAAACCCTTAAAATTAAAACCAAACCACCTTCTGTAAAGTGCAGAGCTGCAGTGAAAAGAGATTTTATTTCCTCATAGAATGACTACAGATTCTTTTTATTTCCTGTAATGTACTCTACTTATATTTCTCCCTGGCTCCATTTAAGCTCTTCCCTGTCTGGAGTCTTTGGACAGGTTTTATCTGAAGAAATAAAACAGAATAACCTTTTTCCTGCTGAGGAGATTCCTATACTGCAGTGACATCATTAACCATAAAGCACTCTTACACATTTCACACCTGGATGTCTTAAATAGAGGATGAATTGAATCATGTTTCTCCTGATATTTACATTTCACTGCTGCAGTAATAGGAAGACTGAATCCATTTAAAGTCTCTCTTATCCACTGACTGAATGACATATATTTGCCTTAGAAAAAAATAGTCTGGATTACTGCACTCCTTAAAAGAGATCTCCCACAAGCCCCTGGACAGTGTTTCAAACTCTAGAAATTCATCTGAAAGAACAATTACTTGGATAAACTGTGGTCTCTGTAGTATTCAGGTGAAAAGGGGATAAACAGGCCAATACCTCATAGTATTGTAAAGAAAAGCTTCCCTTTTTTTCTCCCCAACTGAAAAAGATGTACTATTTTATATTTAAAACTTTATCCATTGCAGTTTCTCATGAAAATCATATTATGTAGAGTATTTTTTCACTCAAAACACTACAGACACTCTCATATAAAGAGTAACATGTTTAAGCAAAGCTTTTTCTTGCAGTACCCTCCTGAACAAAATGTCCAGCATGAAACTAGACATGTACACAATGTGGTGGGGGCTCAATTCCCAGAGAGTTGTAGTCCCTGAGTTGACACCTGGCTGGTGTCCAGCCACTTATGGTGCTCGTCCATGAGGGCGGACTTGGTCGGAGTGGGGCTGAGGATACTTGGTTTGTTCAGTTTAGGAAAGAGGAGACTAAGAGGGGATCTCGTTGTTGTCTACAACTTCTTCATGGGAGGGAGAGCAGAGGGAGATACTGGAGGTACTGGTGGATGAAGGATTGGCTGTGAGTTGGCAATGTGCCCTTGAAGACCAGAAAGCCAACAGCATCCTAGGCTGTACAGAAAGAATTATGACCAGCAGGTTGGGGAGGTCATTCTCCACCTCTACTCTCTCATGAGACCCCACCTGGAGTGCTGCATCCTGCTCTGGGCCCCCAACATAAGAAGGACCTGGAATCAGTGGTGAGTCCAGAGGAGGGCCTCAAGGAAGACCAGAGGGCTGGAGCACCCCTTCTGTGACTAAGAGAGTTGAGGTTGCTCAGCCTGCAGAAGAAAAACTCCAGTGTGATCTTACTGTGGCCTTTCAATACTTAAAGGGACCTTAGGAGAAAGATTGGGTCAGACATTTCTGTAAGGCCTGTCACAATATTGCAAAGGGTAATAGTTTTAAACTAAAACAGGGTAGATTTAGACTACATATAAGGAAGGAAATGCTTTTGTAATGAGAGTGTTGAAACACTGGAACCTGTTGCCCAGAGTGGTGGAAGATGCCCCATCCCTGGAAACCTTCAAGGTCAGGTTGGGCTAGGCTCAAAACAACCTGATCTCAGTGAAGATGTCCCTGCTCATTGCAGGAGGATTGGACCAGATGACCTTTAATGGCCCCTTCCAACCCAAAGCTTTTAATGATCCTATGATTTTATGATCTCTTCTTTCTGATGTCTGCTGATATCAGGGAATGGATTAGAGTTATGTCAGGGGTTCAGACTGGATATTAAGAAAAAATTCTTCACTTAGAGGGTGTTTAAGCAATGGAACAAGTGGTCCTAAGCCTCAAGCTTGTGGGTGTTCAGCAAGTGTTTGGAAAATGCTTTTAAGCATATAATTTAATCTCTAGGCTGCCCTTTGTGGAGTCAGGAGTTGAATTTGGATCCTTGTGGGTACCTTACAGCTCAGAATACCCCATGACTATATGATTCTAATTTACCAGGAAATCAAGAATTCACTGCATATGGATCTTCTTTCTTCAAACACTAATAAATATAATTCTGATTTACAAAAATCTCTGAAATAATTTGCAGCCTCATTTATCTTTCTGGAGACATTCATTTGTCTTTGGATGTTTTGCAGAGACCTCAGAATTGTGAGATGCTGCTTAATGTCTTAAAAGGATTGATTTTCTGAAATATTGAATATCTGCTCTTAGAATATCTACCTTATTTTAGGAAGACTGTCATGCTGGGTAGGCAAAATATTCATTTTTCTTTTTAATGTCAAAGAACAACCTTTTTCTGTTGCACTGGAAAGCATGACTGTTTGAGAACAAAAAAAAATAGGGGAAAAAAGTATATAATGAAATATTATTTCTCTTATGGTTTTTTAAAATAATAAGTACTCCATTTTGTATGTATTTAATTTTGTAAGAGGGAAATTTAACTTAAAAATTATATGTAGCCATGATACAACTCTAACAATCTTTTTCTGCCAGAAATATGTTACTAGCATTTTTCTGATCAGACCTAAACAGATCTTTCATTTTACACCAAATAATGTCTGTTAGACTTAATGAAATGAATTCTTCATGGGTGTTAAAAGGGCAGAGCAAGGGCATTTATTTGTCTGGATGTTATATGGCTGCATAAAATCGAGCCTTTGCTCAACTGCTGCTTTTATAGTTAGAGTGGACATAAAGAAGAGGAACAAAGGCCCTTAAAAGCACAGTTGTGCTCTTTGCACTGTGCGCTGTCCACTGACCTGTGTTGACTCCTGGTGTATATTATGCGGCTCTAGAGCCATCCTGCTTTATGTTTTGGTCTCATGGTCTCCCTGATGGGCTTGGGAAACAGAGAATCACCAGCTTAACACACTCTGCACCTTGAAATATCTGTTCTAATCTATGTACCTCTGCAGACCTCAGCCATGGGGAAATCTTCACCAGCAGTCACCTCAGACTGACAGGCTGGGGTCCCTGGTCAATAATGTCAGTAGCATTAGGTAATTCTGAACTATGGTATTATTGAAGAATGTGTCTAGCATTTTTAAAATAGGGATTATTTTTCAAACAGGAAAAAAAAGCACAGCAATAAAGAGGAAAAATCCTATAAATCCCTGGATTGGACCCTACTGCTGACTTTACACTAACATGCAAAGTGTATTAAAATATTAATGTGGGATTAGGAGATACAAATAATAGGTCATGTTGAAAAAAGATCAGAGAAATTCCAGGACATGTCTATTGAATTGTTTGACTTAATAGCTTTGGTTGTAATTTAAAAGCCTTAGTTGTGAGGTACAGACATACATGGAAGATTTATTTTTGTGTTTTTATCTTAGACACAATAGTGATTCCTGCTGAAATGCTTGTAATACATATAAGTACTTTTAAAGATTTCTCAATATATTTGTGAAAAAAGAATAAAATATCCATGTGTTTTAAATGAAACAATATATTTTAATTTTAAATGTAGTTTTTCTGGAGTAAGTAAAGAAATTATGCTGATGCCAATCTTTTTCTCTTTCCAAAAATTGATGATTCTTACTAATTCCACATGCCTTTCACTAATAAGAAAAATATCAATGCCTCAGAAATCCAAGGGAATAATTTCTTTGTTCTGCTAAAGTAACAATGTCAGCTGGATAGGTAAAAGAATGATCATCAACAAATATTCTTCTTTTACAAGTTGCACTAAAGTATTTTGTGTAGATTAATTTCTACCTCATTTTTAAAATATTTATTTCTAATAACTGCCTCAAACTTGTTCAATTATCCACACCTTTCAAAAATCAGTCCAATGGCTGTTTCTTTTCTCAAATTGTCCTTCTTTTCCAGTCTCAGTAAAAGAAACCAAACACTGCACTGAACATTTTTCCCTGTCACTCAGAGGAGGAACATGTGGAGAGGAAAAACTGAGATACTGAAATACAGTGGCAATCAGTTTTATGCTCCTGCCTCAGCAACCTAGAGTGCAGTGTTTTTCACTGACTTGGGGCTGCAAGTTTGGTTTTCCTTTGTCTACCCACAGAATCACCAGCTGGAACTAGCCCAGCCAGCTGCTACACGCAGCTCTGCCTTTGCATGGTGCATGGTGCACCAAGAAAATGAAGCGACACTCTAAACTTTTTGGTCTATATAATACAGAATGTGAAACCCCAGCTATATTGATGCACTCACTGATTGTGACATTTAAACTTTGATGCCACTCATCAGTCTCTGAATGGTCTATTTCCATGGCCATTCAAAAGGTTAAAAGCTGGGATGGATTTAGCAGTTTAAAATACTTAGTAGGATCTAGGAACTCTATGGAAAATGCCATAGTACTCAACTGCTTCCAACTATTACAGCATGCTCTGCAAACATTTATTGTATTTCCATGTTAACCAGGTTTAACCAGTTGTCTACAAACTATTAACAACCTGGCAATTCTCTATGAACTTTGGGAGTCTTTAACTCCCAAAACACTAGTTCTGTGTTTAAAACCACATTAAAGAATAAATTGTGAGGATTTGGCAAACCTAGAATTAAGCTTATTTTTGCCTGCTAACACAGATATATGAAATATTTTCACAGCTTTGTACACTCCTTGTTGTGTAAGACTTTATTTCAGCAGGGAATAAATGGGTGAGGAAATAAGCTGGTAAAATTGCAAGTTGGTTACCTAATTGCATTCAATGCCTGGGCTTTTCTTTTCAGCATGTCCCAAGGGCTTGATATCTTCTTTACTCTTATAACTACTTTTTATCATTCTGCCACTGTCCAATTTTATATGTCTGTGTTTTTCCTTGTTTCTGCCTTTCTGAAGTTCCTTGTCCATTCTCCTTATAACAGACTCATTGTCTTATTCCAGTGCCTTTCACTAAGGCTGTTATTTAGAGAACAAAACAGTCAGCCATCTTTGTGAATTTTTGTTTATCCTGGAAGCTGTAGAGATTCACAGATCAGAATATCTCTGATCAGCTCTCCTTGTCTTCAGACAGGAAACACTAAAGAAAAAACTTAGTCATGTTAACCTCCCAGAGATGTAACACATAACTTATCCAGTAGACAAAATCTTATATAAATGTAACTCCTCGTTTTGGGGTAAATTTGCAGATTATATTTTCGAGAAAAAATTGTATCTCTGAGTAGATTCCATTGCAAGGCTTTCTGAGTCAGCAGCTCAAATGCAGAGGCGCTGGAACTTCAGGCATCTTAATGTGAGCAAAACATATTTTGCTTGTGATTCATTTTGAGGAATAGCCAAGTATTTTAAGCCAAAAGTCTGCTTTAATCTACTTTCAAGATCAATTAAAAATGTGTCCTCAGGCAAACACATGGCATGGAAAATGTCTGCCTTGAGGAATTAAAATTTAGCAATTATAAATAATGAGAAAGAGGATTAAAAATGGTATATCTGAAAGCAGCTGTACAAATATTTCTACCTATGATGTTACATAATTCTTTCAGTGAGAAAAAGTCAGTATTGATACTGACCTGATTGCACTGTTGTCTGTGCTGAATTCATGTCTGTCTCCTATGTATGCATTTTGCAAGTTCAGTTATATCTGGGAACTGACACTAAGCCCACTGCCCACTGTGAAGCTTGCCTGTGTAAGCCCCATGTAATGCCCCCTGCAAAAAAGAGTGCAATAAGAACTTTAAACATCGAACTTTGGTCTCACAGGTTCTTGATTTCACCATTTGTGTGTAAAAATTGAGAAAAATGCATAAAATTCTTGGCTAAATATCACTTCTTGGTATGCTGATGTTGGATAGCCAGTCATTGCCACTGATCAAATTGTGCTGTATCTGAGTTTTTGCCTTGTCTTGTCTTGGAGGTCATTAACCTCTCCATGTGATGCATAAATTATGACATATTCCTCCTCCACTGACTGACACAACAAACAGCTTTGGTTGCTTTTAAAATCTGAAGCAAGATTTAAATTGTTCAGTAATTCTCAAATGTGAAGAAAGCAACTGTTGGAAAGTAATAGAAATACGTATTCTTTTTCAGATTAAAAATATTTTACTTAGCAGCTGTCACCAGCACCTTGAACTATGTAGTTTTTCACTTTTGAGTGGTCTCCTCAAGCAGGTTCCATGAGGTTTAATCTTTTCAGTGCTCAAAAGGAAATTGTTATGGAAATTGACAGAAGCTTGAGAGTCCTTTGGGGTTTTGAGTGACAGAAACCACAGCCTCTCATCAAGTCAGACAGCAAAATCTACTAGGACTTGCAGGAATGAATATAAAGGAGGACCTTGAAGATGATCAGAAGACTGGAGCACCTCTTCTGTGAGGAAAGGCTGAGAGAACTGGGATTGTTCAACCTGGAGAAGAGAAAGATCTGGGGTGAACTTATTGCAGCCTTTCAGTACCCACAAGAGAGCTGCAGAGGACTTTTAGCAAGGGACTGTATTGATAGAACAAGGGAAAATGGCTTTAAATTGAAAGAGGGTAAATCTATATTACATAGAAGGAAAAATTCTTTACTGTGAAGGTGGTGAGACACTGGAACACGTTGCCCAAGGAAGCCATGGAGGCCCCGTCACTGAAAGTGTTCAAATCCAGGTTGGATGGAGCTTTGAGTAACTTGGTCTAGGAAAGGTGTCCCTGCCCAGTGCAGGAGGGTTGGAATGTGATGACCTTTAAGGCTGCTTGTAAACAAACCATTCTATGATTCTGTGAATCTGTGATACTACTATAAAATGCAACAGCTGCAGCAGCAGCTTTAGAGTAGAGAGAAAAAATGGAGCAATTCAAGGACATATTACTGTCTTCATATTATCATCATAACTTATTGTAAATATTCAGTGAAAGCTGTGGAGAAAGCGCACAGCCTCTCTGTTTTTGTACATGTGATGGTATTTCCATGTATTTCCTTAACAAACCAGCCTCACTTTCACTGCATACAAAATATATTTCTCCAGGTGATGAAAACTTTGGGGTTCTGTTTGCTGGAGACATTGGTGTACATCTGTGTCAGTAAGTTAAACACCATCAAAGCACAGCTTTAATATAGGTCAACAATCCAATTTTGACTTATATCTGTTAACACCTTCCCTGGTAATGCAAAATTTACTCTGGGGATAGTCAAACCCGGGTATCATTCATGATTGTTTGAATAAGGTCAGACTATTCTGAGGGCAGCAAGAGAATTCAGCTTCCTGAAGAACTTCTGTTTGCCACCAAGGCCAGGGAGCAGGGGCCACTTTGGCTTGCTGTCATAGACACTGCTGGGTAGGAAACTGAAGGCAGCAGGAAATTTTACATTAACTGGATAATAAAAGAAACACCAAAACATCAGTCAGAAGCTGTCAGAATTCTCTACGCATGTAAGAATTTAGTATTTGTTTCAAATCTCAAGAAATGCAAATCCTAAAACATGATGGAATTGCTTTAGGCTAGCAGGGCTGCTGGCCCTGTGCCATGCCTCAGACAGAAACTGACAGTGGAAATGTGGGGAAGAGTGGAGGAACAGGGAAAGCAATGCGTGACCGAGGGACTGTCTGAGGCAGAACTGAGTGTTCAGCCATGACAATCCTTCCACCACAGATCCCCAGTCGCTTGTGAGATTCTTTCAGCAAGGTCACCACCTGATGCTATACATAATGTCCTTCAAAAATAAAACAACAAAAAAATCTTCTGAAACTTCTTAAAAGGAAAACCTGTCAAGAATTAATAAGGGCCTCCTGTCATTATTTATTTTAGTGTACTTCTAGACCCCTTTATAAGGCTCAGACCACAGGTATTCCCCCAGTAATTTCTATAACTCCCTTTTCAACCCTTCAAAACAGGACATCTGCTTTAGTGCCACCTGAATTTTTATTGTGCTCTGGATAACCTAGTTCATGCATAAACAACTTCATTCAAAGGTAAACAGGTTTGGAGCCATAGCATTTTCTTTTAATAATCCTAACACAAACTACAGATACTCTGGTCTCCTTTTTTTTCTGCTGGATTCAAGCCATTTTCTATTGTTTAGGCTATGTGATCTGTGGAGCAAATGAGAGGTGACTTCTTATCTACAAGAAAAAGCTGTCTGATAAATCAAAAAAAATGAATAATTTATAGCACAGGAGCAGAGAAAACAGCATTTCACACTGTTTTTCATGCAAAATGTCACATGAATTCCAAATAGACCAAGGAATTTGTGTGTTTGAGACTAAATTCATTGGCAAAAATGAAAAGAGGAGGGAGGAGATGTCTCAGTATTGTTGTGATTGTAGTTTACTCAAGGAAAGAGGTTATGATCCAACTGTTCTTTTTTCTATATTGACTTAAATAGAGAAATAAATTAAAGCCACAAAAATCAATGCAAAGGAATACTTATGAAACTCAGTCAGACAGCATTGGTACTGCAAATAAGGCAGGGCTTTCCTGTGTTGCTTTTTTGTCCCCACACTCAATTTCAATTTGGTTAGCCAAAGACTATGAAGTTATTATTATATTTTTTCATAATCAGACATCAAAAGGACCAGCAACTGGAGAAATATGATTGAATATTATTGTCACTGCTGTGGCCCCATGTTGCCAATTGATTTACATATAACCTTAAGAAGATGGCTCAAAGGCTCTCAGAAAATGGCTAAGCAAGTTTAATATGCAAGGGGCAGACACACAGTATCTTTCTAACATAAAAGCAACAAAAAGCAGTAACAATAACATCCCCAGGAAAGAAAAGCCCTGCATACTATTAATGCAACAGGGAGAATGCGTACAAAGCCAGGGGACCTCCAGTGGCTCTATGGAGCACTGGACAGGCCATCACATATCCCTCTCTTCCTCCACCCCAGTAATAATTACCAGTTTGGGCTTGATGTTGCAGTAAGCCTCTGAATGCTGGGCATCTGAGCCAGTGTGACTTGGAGACTCTTGTGTCTGCTTTATTAATAGACCCAAAGACAGTGATCACATGTATTTATATTGGATGTCCCATTCTTTGCCTCTGTCTCTTTCCTCCTGTTTGCAGAATGACAGAAAAATTTGGGTTGAAAGGGACCTCTAAACATCACCTAGCCCCTCTTTCTCTAGAGCTAGTATTTTTTCACTGGGCCATGTTTCTCAAAGGTCCATCCAACCTGACCAGTGATGGGGGATCCATAACTTCCATGGACAATGTGTTCCACTGTCTCACCACCTTCACTGTAAAAATTTTGCTTCCTTATGTGCAGTCTAAATCTTATATCTTTCAGTTTAAGACCACCACCCCTTTTCCTGTCACTACAGGCCTTGGTTAAGTCTTTCTCCAACTTACGAGATCCTTTTATATAATAAAAGGCCCAAACAATATTTTATGGCAACAGTTCTTCCAATTTGACTTCATATTCAATGCATGAAATTACTTAAAGCCAAATGCTGTGCCTAATCTCGAAGACTTCACATAGTTGAAATACACTAAGGATATGGAATACTAACTGAGTCACTTTCACAGCTTTCAGCAGATGTAATTTTTTGTGTATGCTGTGGTAGATTTCTCTGCAAAGAGAGGGTGCTGCCTAATATTTGATTTTTCTTTGCTGTAAACTTTGAAATGATGGGAAAATGTTGGCTAGAAAGCTGCAAGCATTTAGGAAAAACAGACTGTGGGAATTCTGTTCTTCCCAAGTACCCATATCTACCCAATATCTAAATATTTTGATATATCACTGTGACTATTTCACATGCATAATATACAGATAAACCAGTCATATATAACTAAATGAAAGCAAATAAAAAAGTTGTATGAATCAGCCTGAAATTTCTACTTTGTCACAATATTTAAAATACTTCTTTAAGTTCAATTTCACAGTTTCTGAGAGAAATTAAAAGCATGTAGAAAAGCATAAAAATGATATGTTTTTTCCACTCTTCATCAGTAGAGAGCACTGTTAGACAGCAACAATTCTCCAAACCCTCTCAAGCCATGCAGGCACTGAATCACGTCTGAAGCCAGTGGTACAGCACCCTGGGCAACTAAGTAAAATTCAAAATGAGAGAAAAAGGCAAGAGTAGACTTAGCATCATATTTAAAGATGTATGAATGCATTTTTTCACAAGCTAATGTTATAGATGTGACATTAGTCATTGTGAACTCAGATAACTAAACATCTATTCGCATAAACTTCCAGGGAGGGAAAAGACAGAAAACTGTTCACTCAGAACAAATCCAATGAACATGATAAAGCTGTACTCTAGTCCATATCAAGATGTTATCTGTAGATTAATAAGATGGGGTGAAATTAATTAAATCACAGTGGCAAAGGGAATTGAATTAAAGTATGAAATGAATGGTGCACAGTAGTCATTACTTGTGCTGGGTGGTGCACTATGCTGCTTAATTGATTCTCTGGGAGATGAGGGAAAGTCTGACACCATCTACCCTACAGTCTTCATATGAAGAAGGGTAAGACTATTTTGGACTAGTGAGGTCAAAGAGTAAAGCCAATTCTTGTGGACATGGATACCCAAAGCCATCATTAGGATTTGGCAACTGAATTACTATCAGTCTCCTTTGAGAAACAATTTTATAGGTTATAAAATTTCCTGTTGCATACATATATAAGCTTAAATTCATGTCTGACTTATACTAAACTGTAGGTTAAACCAAAAGAAAATCATGAGACACCAGATAATAGCCTCCCCTCTTCCTTAGTATATCACTAATAACATGTTTGTGCATTCATATGGGATACATAGGCACAGGACAGTGTTGTCTCTATTTAATGAGCATTTTTATTGTAAAAACCAGAATTGATGTCACAAATCAGACTGAAACTTTTGGATTCCTCTTAGTTGTCATAAAATGTAGAACTATTGTTTGAGTAAGCGACAGCCACTTTCCAGAGTCCAGGTCAACTTGGATCTTCCCTAAGAGCATACTAAAAATACTGCATGCAAAACCTCACCCTATGAGAAGTAGTTTGTCAACAGTTAAATGTAATTAAGTACCCAATCAACATATCCAACCTTTCCTTCCCTCTGTTTTCTGTGTTCTTAAGCATTTTATGCAATATGATTAGACAGATGTGCAAACAAGAGTATCTCAAAATGTGACTAAAAAGATTAATCACTTGCTCCAACCCTAGTTTAAATCAAGGGGAAAGCTTGCAGCATCTGCAGTGTTTTAGGGCACTTCCTCTAAAAAATCAGGAGTTTCAGAAACACAACAAAAGGCCCAAATTGAAAAGGAATTTAGGAATTTAGGAATTTTTTGTCTTATTTCCCAGTTGCTTAACTGCAAACTGGACTTTTAAAGAGGACAGTGCAATCTACTAACATAGTGATCCAACTGGTATAGCACTGACTGCATTCTGATGTTAATTTTAAGCACTTTGAGGCATTAGCACTTGAGGCTGAGTCTGTCCCAGGTCTCTCTTGCCAGGAGAGGAAGGATCCCTCTGCATGCACACATTCCTACCTGACATCTGCCTCACAGGGCTTACGGCACAGGACAGAACCTCACCACATTTGTGGTCTTGGCATTTGGCCAGACCACTCAGAGCTTCTAGGAGGAGCTAGGAGGAGACAGCTAATAATGGTACTGTTTGTACGTGCTGGGTGACCAGACCCAGATTTATGGCTTCCCAAGTCAGTGGTGGTGAAATGAAGATCCCAGCAGAGCTTGACCCCAGATTCCATTGAAAGGTCTCTGGTGCTATTCTGGCAAGAGCCATGAGTGAAGCAGTCAGAGACTGTAGATTAATATATGCAAAACTGTGCTGCAGATAATGAGCTATCGTCATAAAATCCTCCACAGACATTTCAGAGAGATTTTTTTCCAGAGTTTGTGCACAATATACCACTTGTTTAATTCACATAAGGAAACTTCTTGCATGCACATTTGAAAAGCCTTTTACACTTGCCTGAGCTATAGAAAAACAACAAAAAAGGTCTTTCTTTTAAAGTGAAGACATGGTATTTTTACAGCATCTAAGAGGAAATGACCTTACCAGACCTTATCAGAGGGTATGGTTCCATCACCTGTGTAACACAATGGTGTTCTTGTGGAATTGGTTTGTATGAGAGCAAATTCCAAAGCTGAAAAGGCAATTGCTATCATCAAAAATCTTAGTAAACCTCTCACTTAATTGTAGATATTTTGTTCCATTCCACTCACAAACATAAGGAGCAGATTGCTTCCTCAAGGGCCTTCTCCAGCTGCATCTCTGAGGTTTGAATGCTGCCCTGCTCATCATCTACAGACCAGTGCAGGGTGCCTACCATAGTGGTGAGTGATTAGTACCTTGCAGTGACCATTTCACACAGATCTGCAGAGGTGTATATCAGCAGCACAAGATTCAGTGACAGAGTATCATCAGCCTGGGTTTTAAAATTTTCCATGAAGCTGAGCCAGACTGCTTCTCTGACCTTGTATTTCTCTCTCCCTCCTCTCTCTGCAGAGCGCCTGGTTCTTCACTGTCCCTGCCCGCAATCTTGCCACTGTCGGTGCCAGAGCCTTCCCAACTGCTGCTTCTGCCATCTGGAACAGCCTTCTTATATCTCACTGCTTCATTGCCCCTCTGCTCAAATCTCTATTCTTTCCTCCTCATCTATTACTACATATTTTTTCTCTTTTCCCCTGCTCTTAGTTGTTTTTTAACTCTGTAATGCCCCTTAGACTCCAGCTTCCCTGAAATATGCTAAAAGAAGAAACTGTTTACTCAGTTATGCTTGATATTTACTCTGAAACTAGGTGGAGCGGAGGAGGAAATAAAAAAGGAAATAAATAGATGTTAAGCTGTAAATAGGAAAAAACTAGAAAAATTCTGTGACTGTAGTAGTACTCATTTTAAAAGGATTTCCATTTTTGGAGGGGTGGCTCATTATAGTGCAGGTGGGAGTAGGGAAATCCAATCTTTCTGAAAGGCTGTGCTGTATTAAATCCAACTCACTCCCTTTTCTACTTGGTTTGAGTAATCTTTGATAGCACAGTGTTCTCACTCATCCCAGGCCAATGCTTGGAGAAGCAGGGTTCTAAGCAGCTACCTGGCATTTATATGCCTTGGCTGCTTTTCTTTGCCAGGATTCTGGAGCATGACCGGCATGACAGAGACCCAAAGCTCCTGAGAACATTCTTCCTTGCACTCCTAGCAGCACTAAAAGAGTGCAGAGAGCATTCTGGAACAGTTCTGTTCCTGCATATAGGATTTTGATTATACAGAAACAAATATAAAGATACGATAGTTTGGTGGTGGTGTTTTTTTCCTCACAAAGTCCAAATCTGAATGTGTTACATCTGTGTATTGATTATGTGGCTCATTTTATAGCTCATTTTATCAAAAGCACCTGAAAAAGTGAGTTCCTATAATTATGTAGGTAAACTGTGGAATTCACTGCCGGAGGGCTATATTAACCACCTCAGAATTTTCCATGAAGAAAGGCTTGGAAACTGTTTGCAAAGCTGTATATGACACAGAATAGAAAAGATTTTACTACTTCCACAAGATACAGATGTAGGATAGTATCAAATAGAAAAGTGTAGGATAGTATCAAACAGAAATGGTTCTCTGTTTATGGTGGGGCAGAAACACTTTAGAGTATGAGCTGCTGTCCCTGCCTCTCCCTGATTTCCTGGATAAAGTGACCCACCTCAGTTCTTCTCTGGCCGACAGACCTGTGTATTCTCACAAATCTTTTGGGTGAAAATCCAGTGCATACTATGTTCTCACACAGTCAGGGAATATATCTCCCAGATCCCAGTTTGAAATCTAATTTCTACATACAATATTCATAATGAGAAAGTTAAGGTTTTAAAAACTTATTTGTGAATTCACATTCACCACAAATATGATACATATTTCATTAATATAGATATGTATAAAAGTTCTGCCAACTTCAGTATTCCAGTCTGGGTTCTGTTGCAGTAATTTTTTTGGGGTATTTTTTGAGCAATATATCTGAATAAAATTCTCATTGTTGAAGAGCAGATGCCAACTTATGCCTACATTTTTTTTTCTGATCAAATTTGCAAGCTGTCTAGGCCACTATCACAGTTACAAACACAAATCCAGTATCAGCTCCTAATAATTGCTCCTTAAATGATTACATATCATTGGTATTTTGCACTAATCTTTAGAAAATGCATGCACATGCAGTTACACAAATTGCACAGATGAGTTAAGCTTCTTTCCTTAAAATGTCACCATGTGTATCCTAAAAAATATATTTTAGCTTTGGCACAATTTATACTTAAAAATATCCCATGGATCAGCTAATCACAAAGAAGTGAAAAAAGCACTAATGTGGACAATAAAAATTAGAAGTTAAACTGCTACTCACATAAATGAAAAATGTCTTTTTAATAATTGTCATCATACCACTACTAACTACATTTCATGATATGAAGAAAAATGGAGTGGGTTTTTAGCAGAATGTGCTTAACGCTGGTAATGATGTTATAAAAGCAAAAAACCATGGTGTAAGAAAGGAATCTCTAGTGCAAACAGGTTGTGTCTAAGCAGGAGCTGGGTGAACCATGGTGGCACTCTCAGGGTTAACTCTTGGAGTACCCTGAGTGGGCGTGCAGGGCGAAAGCAGAGACGCAGCAGGGAGGCCATTTCTGCAATGCCACAGGATTGGTGTGAGGAAGCCAAGAAGGAACCTGAAGGCTGCCTAAACAAGACTTGCAGAGGACAGAGATAGTGAGGAAAACAAATGAGGAAAAAAGATCATTATTCACAGGTAGTTCTGAACAGATAACACATAATAGCATCTCCCAGGTGATCGGGTATTACACACTTACACAGGTCCCGTTGAATCTGATGGTGATATTTCAAATGTGTCACACTTAGCTGTCACTAGGAGTGGAGGATGTGTTTCTGTTTTTGCTACCTTAATCATGTGTATATGTTTCAATGGGCAGTTCCAGCTTCTTGAACCTACTTGTACCTGTCCCCCTTCCATACATTTAAGAGGTGAGACAAGTGGCTGAGAATCATTCCTCACAGTGCCACGTTCTCTGCCTCGCTGCTCATTGGTGACATCTGTAAATATGTGACACTCTTGCAAAAAACTTAGCAATGCACTAAAAAATAACAGATTGTTGAAAAAAATGAGCTTGTTTAATACTGCCTTGATCAAAGTCAACGCCTAGGAAATAAAAGGATTTTTCAGAGAATCAAGCCTCAGTCTTTTTAAGTGTCTGTGTTTAATCAAAAAAGCATGTAGCAATCTTTACACCTTTTTTTTTTTTTTTTTCCAAATGTTGGTGAGGGTTCAGCTGCAGCACTCTCCATATATTTGCACTTGTTCCCAAAGTCTACTTTTCAGCTGATTGCACCTCCCTTGTTGAAAGAGTCCCAGAATTAATTATTTTGTCTCTATCAGTAGCATAGCTCTAGTTTTCCAGACTTCAAGAGAGTAGTTAGCTTAAAAAAGATAACCAGACCTAGACAGGTAGTGATGAAAGGACATGAATATTCAGGAGACAATTTAATTTCAAGCTTAGTAATGGGACCTGGACCATTATGTACAGAGATATTTGCTAGAAAATGAACCTACTTCCTTAAAAAAAAAAAAATTGCTTAATTTTTCGACAGAAATATTTTAGTCATGTACATAGCCCAACTTGGACTGGAAAAACCACAGCAGAAAATTCTATAGCTCATTTGCTTCATGCTCCCAGTATCAACTTCATGTCACTTTCAAGTCACTAGTTGTACAAAACATTACCCAAGTAATTTTGTCCTGAATTTTCAAATTAAAGGGTTTTGAGAGGGTTGTTTTTTGTTTGTTTGGGGTTGGTTTTTTTTTTTAAGTGTTTCTATTCAGGAGTCTGCCTCATAAGTGTTGGGATATAGCTCCACAAATTAGTACAAAGGAGGTGTATTTGTATAATTTTCATAAAGTGTTACATGATATATATACATCTGCATGCTTTTATCCCACAATACACAAAGCAGTTCATCTCTTGCTGAATGTGGAGTGTTCTACCTCACATTTTATTTTCCAGAAAGACCATGAAACAGCAGTTGTTTTCCATTGATGATTGTGAGAAAATATACACCCACAATTTTTGATAAAAGGCCACTCTGCCGCAGGCCCTGATTTCAGTGATTTTAAATGAGTTTTGTGCTTGTTGCTTTAGTGAGTTCAACATTTCTGAAAATTTTTTCTTGCTCTATTTTAAAAGTTATTTGACCTGGCTTTTTCTTGCCTTAAAAAAAAAATGTTTTTCATCTATTAGTTAAATTTGACATTGCATTCCCTTTTTAATTTTATTAGCCTGAGTGTCTAAAAATTTCTCAGTTCACAGTTTTCTTACAATACAGTAAGTAACATATCCATTTTTCTTTGATATTTACAAAATTCTTCAGTCTAATTAGATAGCTCCAGAATCAATATAATGAATGAAATGGAGGCTAGCCAGAAATCGGATTTTGTTTCATCACAGAGATGTAATTTACCAACATGAAATAGAGATTTAAAAAAAAGAACAAAAGGTTTCTCACTACAAGCACTCTCTATCAATGAGAGTTATCTACATGAAGTTCAAACTCTATGGAAAAGCTGGCCTTACACAGTAATTGTGACCTTCAACACCATCCATCTGCTACAGTGTAAATTAGAAACTACTAACCAAAAGATCCAGCTTTCCACTGATGAGATAATTTTGATATCTTCAGTTCTAAACATTTCTTCTCCCCTCTTTGGTTCTAATTAATTGGTATCAAGGAAAAAAACCCACAGACATGATGGAGGCTTTTTTTCCCATTTCTATTGCTGCAATATTACAGCTCTTTACAAAATGGGGGACTTGTAACACCTCTGTGAATGGGAATAAGCCAATAAAACTGGATAAAACAAGTGGTGTGGAGGCAGAAATGTAAGTGCTCAGCAGACAGAGAAGGTGCAAGGCAAGACTTCCAGGAATCAAAAATTTTGAAATTTTGGGTGCCTTGGTCTTGAAGAGTCTCATGAAAAGTCTTGCATTTCTTTGGGAAAGGTTTAACAGATGTGCATTACCTGTTATAGATATTTTATGGGAGTCAGTGGAAGCACAAACCAGTTCTGTACTGGTGGTTTTTATGGACAGCAATGGCACTGTGCAAATGTAGGCATTATAAATATTCCTATGTCTCTTCCATGTTTCATTTTTTCTTGACAGAAGTTTCTCACCACAGAATAGTAGTGTAGTGAGGTAAGTACCTTGTGCTACTAAAAAGGGGATGTTTTGCCACCAAACAAGCCCTGCTGGGAAGAACAGTTATTTGCCTTTTCATGTTTACTTCCCAGAAGTTTAGAAATTTAGCAAAAATGTTGTGACAAAAGCACCCAGCTTCTTTGACCCAACACGTACACAGAGATTACTGGTACAATGTTTTACATTACATTTACTTACATGACTATGGTGTCCTGAGATACACTGAGTGCTTCAGACAAAAAATTTTCAAAGAAAAATCCAGAAGGTGCACCTGATCTAACTGGCCATAAAGCCTTTCTTGAAGCATTTTTCCCTTTAAGTAAAGAAAACAAACAGACCTCCAGTTGAGTCTGCTTTTCAGAGGCTCATTCGTGGTAAGCAAAGAACCATTGTCACACTGATAAGTGACAGCAATAATAGCATTGCAAACAAAGCATCCAGAACTATAGTGAAACATACTGAAAAGGAAAAAACAAACATATTGGGAGAGGATGGTATAACAGAACACATGCCCACTTGTTCAAGTTATTGCCTTGGTTTGTATGTTTGTTTTGAAAGAGGGTCTAAATTTCTGAGATTTAGTCACATTTGAAAGCCACTCATCATAAATAATAAAGAAAAAATTCCCTTTGCACAGTTTTAGAGTAATGATGGATTTCCATACATAAAATTCACTATATAGTAAAATTAATGTAGGCTTTAAATGGATAGTTTTGAGTACTGAGACAGTGTTGAGGAGTTGTGTCTTGTCATACATTTGTTTGGATGTAGGCAATTAACTGCTCCACTAATTCCCTAGTCATGTATGAAGAATCTCTTTTTCTTAAATGTGTGATACAAGCTATTCACTTACTGAAGAACTGTGATAGAGAGACAGTTTATTTGGTTTGGAATCTCAATCAAAACAATGCTATTATTTCCATGTGTGTTTTACTTGAGTAAAAGTGTTATTCTGTAGGGAAATGTTGGCAAGGAAAGACAATAGAGCTTGAAGACTCAATTGCAACATTGATGTTATTGCAGTGTCTGTTGCTCTCAGCAACATACGGTAGAGTTTTCCTTCAATAAAAAAGTATATAAAACAATCAATTTCTGTCATTTAGTTGTTATATCAGATTATAAATCAGAATTAATGTGAATGACATACTTAATATCTCCGCTTATAAATTTGAAGTGGCAATTTAGAATTAAAACATAGACTAGATCTGTGAATGGCTCTTTAGCTCACATTTAGTAATTTGGATTACAGAACCTAATCAGCACTTTAATAATTTATTGGAATTACTCAATAATGAAAAAGGCACGAAGAGGGAAGGGGTGCATTATCAACCTATATTAAGCAAAAGCATTAGTAATTGCCCTGACCTAGTAACTTTTTATTTTCTACTGTGATAAATACATTTTCTTTCATTAGTATTCTACGCCAAAACTTATCAGTATGACTTTCATTCTCACTGTATCAAGTAATTTCTTTTTAAAGATGTGCACAATGACATTTTTCATTTAGCAACCAGCTATCTCACTGACTTTGCCACCATTTTATGTTCCCTATTCCACATGATCCACTTTGTTGGCATCAATGTAAAATATCACAGTTGAAGGTTATCACTAGAACCATACCTAATTCATCATAACTAGTTTGATAAAGTATCAAAGTCTGATTTGGCACACATCTTGTTTTTTCACAGTAGTATACAGACACATAAATCTTTCAAGATTATTCCTAACAAACAACTCCATCTTGTTGCCAAGTCTTTTGAATCCTATGTTTTGGTACTTTCAGGTCTGCAAGTATTATCAAAATAGAAAGGAGTAAATGGAAAGTAAATCACTGGAAATTAAATCACTGGAATAAGAAATAAATTTGGATTTCAGAGCTGCAGAGAGTTGGAATATGTAGGATCTTGGTAACTATTGGCCCAGTATAAAACTTCAGCTTAAAGAATTCAGAATACCTTGGAATAACTTGGGGGCTTAGTGTCAAATTTACAAACATTACTGCCTCAGTCAACACTGATGTGGCTGAACTGATGTGGTTAATGCAAAAGTCTTATATTTGAAACTGCTATTGAATGAAAACATTATAGCACCAATGAGTAAGATAGAAGTCTGTGAAAAAGATTTTTCTCAAAATGTAGTAACTCCTTCACCATTTCAGATGGCAATCTAATTAGACACTTCCATATGCAGTAGTATAAATTTAACCTGAACCTGAAAACTAAACTCATGCGACATCTGTGTTAATTATACTGTGACAATTATTCAGTTAGTAAACAGAAGCAAGCAAATTAGTTAAGGAAAAACATGGCAAGAATTGCACTCAGTGAAAATCACTGCAAATAAAATATTTTAAATCAGATGTAGGTTTGTAACATGTATTTCTAATATGGCTAATATGTCATGTGATATAGATAACAAAGTAATTTTAATGTCATAATTGGATACTTAGATTATATCAGAAATCTCATGAAGTGGAAAGCATTTTTTAGGAGGATTGCAACTGTAGTTATGTAGGTTACATAGCTGATATCGTAGTGTTTTTATTTCCTGGTTTCTTATGAATGTATTTTAATCATAGTATACAATGTAAAACTAATAGATGGTAGAGGTTCCCATGTTTCTGCTAATATGAATTTCATGCTCAATAAGAAACATAACTGAACCTATGAGCCTTTATAACCAAATTTCATAAGCCTGGGCCGTGTTGTATACTTAAATGTAAACAAACAAATCCCATCACCCAGTCAATCAGCTATTCAGCCCATTTGATATGTTTCATATTGTGCATTTTAAGCTTTGTCAAAACATAAAATGGATATCAGCAACTAGAAGATAATTTTTTGGAACTTTCCCAACATACTGAAAAACCAGATATGTTATCAGGGAAGAGTGATGCCAACATGAGAAAAAGTTTTTCTGTTCATGGTTTCAGAGTTTGATAACACTTAATTTCCAAAACTAGAAAGTGGTTTAAGAAAAAATCTTAGTACAAATACTGTCCAAAACACATTTATGTCCATTACAGAGATGGTTTAGTCATTACACAGATATTTTAGCCATTATAAAAGTGGCATGTAGGAGGCAGTGAAGGACAGAGGATGTGCTGTGAAAGTGAAACCTTAAGAAAATTCAGCTGCCAAAACTTGGTCATTTTGTACTGTACTTACACAGATATTAATCTGGAGGCTTGTAAACTCTCCAAACCTACGAGAATTTTTCTGCAATGAATTTCTAGCCAAACATGAAGCCTTTCAAATCACAGAATTCCTTGAGTCCTTCATAATAAATTGTTGTAACTACTCATTTTAAAAAGGGATCAAAATGTGATGTTTCATTTGTATATTTGAATGGCTTCTACTCAAAACAAACATTAAAATCAACCAGAAATCAGTCTGAAGCTGACCCCTGCTCCTGAAAAATTCATCCAATGCAACTAAACCCATTCTAAAGTGTTAAAGTCGTACTCTAAATGTTGTCTATAATGCTGATTTGGATATAGGGTTCCTTGGTTAACACAGTAGCAGTTGCAGCTGGGAAATTGTGACTTTCCCAGGCCTCTTTCATGGAGCTGTAATCCACATTGTCATTGTGGTCAAACGCAAAAATGCCACCTCAGCCCCTTACTGCACTCAGGGAGTGCCTGTGAATTACCCTGACTGTAATGGCCATTATTAGGTCTGGAAGAGACTGTTTTGGAAAGAGTCAGTGACAGAACCTGGCTCCTGCTAAGGAGACACAGGTAAGCTTTAAAGACTTCTAAAAGGTCTTAATGAACAAGTATGAGTAAACAATAAATTCTTAAAAATAATTTACTTATTATGTTCCTCTGATGCCAAAAACTCCAGGTAAAGTCTTCTTTGATAGCCCTGGGTGCCTTTAAAAAGCTGGGAGAGCAATTAAGAAAGCTTAAGAGGGTGAACAGAACAACTTTCCAATACACAGTTTGGGAAGCTTGGGCAGAAGCTGATGTATGAAAGTGAGAAAGGAAACAGAGGGACTCTCTGTCCATCTCCAAAATGCTGGTTTCAAACTGGGTGGAGATGTAGGCTTTCCTTGACAGTGTCCATGTCCACACTGAGATGGGGCACCTGTCAGAAAAACTGGAAATCCAGATTGCTTCATCATGTGGGACCTGACTGGAGCATTTCACATTTTCTCTCTGGACAGCAAATCTGCATCCTTCCTTTGAAATCCAAGCAAGGCAGAGGTAGGTGCCTGACAACATCTCCCTTTGATACCAGAAGTGGAAGCGCTTACTGATGTGCTCAGAGAGGCTCTGGTGCAGCTTTGTTAGATCAAACAGAGAATGGGAAAAACATGTTTCAGAACTGCTATAGGACACTGGGAAATTATTCTGTTTCACACAGCCTGAGAACATGATGAGAAATTTGGAGTTGTGTGTGTTTCCAAGTGAAATCTAATTTTCTTTGAATGAGTGCACTCTTTGAGAAATGAGCCCTTATTTATGCAAATTGGTTTTAAATGAGAATATTTAACGAAAGGATTTGATCCCCACATAGTGAAAGTGCTTATAAATGTGCATCTAGACAGCACAGACAGCCTTACTGTCTGTTCAGGCCCTTATTCTAAGGATTTTTTCCCCCTCTTTAACAAAGTTTAGGCTACATGCTTTTAATTAGAATGAAATACAGTTAGATGAAGGATATTGTTAACTATTCTTTGGGTGTCCTTATAAATCTAAGGAGGGGTTACTAGACTGACAGGTGGCAGCATGGCCCAGTGGATGTTAAATTACTTAGAAACATTTGGGCTTTTCATGTTTTAAAAGAAAGAAAAGGTTCCAACCTTTCTTTGTTTATATGTCACTCAGAAACATTTGGTTGTTAAAGTTCTGACCTTGTTCTACACTTAATACTCCAAGGGGGCTGGTGCACAGGGCATATATGAATAGATTTGGTTAAGAAAATACAAAAATTAAATTTTGATCCCTTAATATTCAATTATGCTCAAACTATGCTGAAGGAAATTTCAAGGAGGTTGTAAGTTCTCTTGGCATGCTAATGTAACAGCTGCGAAAGCAAGAATTAACAGCTACAATGGAGCGCTGCCGGCAGGTACTGATTTGTAAGCTGATCCGAACTCTTGAAGGTAATTGAGGAATGACTTAGAAATGACTTCACACTGAAAGTAGAAAGATATTTTTCTGCCCTTAGTCCTGTCAAAAACTTTCTCAGAACTCTTATTTTGTGTTGAAAACTGCTGCTGCCAAAATAGTTTTTTTCCTAAAAGAACGCCATGCCCTTCCTGACTGCAGAACTGCGTGAAAGCTTTGTGGTCACACAAAGGAGAGAAGGTGTAAAGATGGGAACAAGTGCCTGAAGATGGAGATGCTTATTTTGTTCACAGTTAGGCTGACTTCTGGCACCCTTAGAGTTATTGTGAAACTCTACGGTGTTTAGGGATTTTGCCACTAGCTCTCCATTTAGGACTACTGCACATCTTGTCACAAGAATTTTGGGCGACTTTTCAAACCTAACACAAAACAACTCATTATTTTGTTACAGAATTTAAGAACTACAGAACAGCTGAAGTTGAAATAGACTTCTACAGGTTATCATGTTCAAAGCCTGTTCCATCTGGGGCACTCACACCTGGTTAAGCAGTACCATGTTCAGATATCTTTTGAATGTATTCAACATGGGGACCCTACAGTATGCCCAGATGACCTATACCACTGCTCAATCAGTTGTTAAAAATTGTTTCTTCATATTCAGAGGCAGCCTTCTATCTTTTAGGTTGTGCCCATGGCATCTTTCCTGCCATTGGGCATCATGAAAAAAGCCTGTCTTCATCTTTACATCTCCCTTCAGGTATTTATGCATTTTTATTTGTCTTGCTGAACAATCTTGTCAGGTATTTTTCTTGTTGATCCATCTTTTTTGGCACAGTTGAAGCTGAACCCTGTGACCATCTCTGCTGTTCTGGCCTTAGTGCGCCCCTAAGGCATGATGTGAGACTTCTCACAGCCTTGTTCTTTTCACCACAAAGCTGTTTTATCATGAATATAGACAGTTCTCTTGACACTTGCTCTGCTGCAATTGAAGACTCATGATTGACAGCGATGGAACTGAGTTAATATGTGACTAAAGAGGTCAGATATCCCTGGCAGATGTGAGACATTGATCTTGACAAAGTGCCAGCTTTGGCCCAAGTGCTAAGAGCAGAATAAAGAGAGATAGTGTGCCTCAATTCTGTTGGACATCCTGCATTTTCTGAGCCAAAGAGTTATTCACAGGCAAATAAATAAGGTTGTAATCTGTTTACTCTGTGTGATAGAAATGAGGGGAGGTAGGGATGTCTGGAAACTCCTGGAGAAACCATTCCACATAATCTCAGAAATAAACTCTTCAGTTTATTAGATGAATCTGATTTTCAAAAGTGCTTATTGTTTTCTTAGTCCTTCCTATTCTGTTCAATCTCCTTGATTTACCCAGGACAGTATGGCTTTCACAGTGTCCTTTCTTAAGTTTTTAATCTGCAAAATCATCTTTTGTTTAGGATTGCAGTGTGAAGAAAACAGTAAAAATAGCCTTGTTTCAGTGATAATAAAAGCTACTTTACTAATCCTGACTTCCTTTCATTGGCTCCAAAACATTGTTCCTTGCCTCTAACTTGTATCCCTAAAGAAAATGTGCAACTGTCATGGAGAAAAATGAAATTCTGGTAACGTGTTCCATGATCCTCTTTCAGCACCATTATCTGTCACTGCTGACAATATCATTTTTTCTTTCTTACTGGTAACAATCCTCATCTAGAGTCTATTCCCTCTGGTTCAGCTCTTCAGCCTTGCTATCTTTATACCTAACATGTGATACCTTCTTCTCCTTCATTCATTTCCCACTTCCATCTTAGTTCATCACCTGTTACTTTGATTACCTCTCTCATTCTCCAGTGTGCACAGCTTTCTACATTTTACAAGTGCAATTTTTATCTGCTGCCACAGCATCAGATAAAAGCAGGAATGAGGTCAGCAGCTGAACTGCTGTATCCTGTCACTAAATCACTCGTGTACCTAATTTTCACTTGAGATATCAGAAGGGTAGGAACTGGAGCTGAAGTGCCGTTCAGACTTCCATGGCAACCTCTAATAATTTTAATTGTTTTTGCTTTGTTTTGCATTGAATGTTGGAGGACGTTGCTTTTTTCCTTTAAGCAGCTGAAAAGAGAAAGACCCAGATCTTTTATTTTTCTGACACAATAACAATTTACACGAATCCCTACACTCTTGAAAACAGGAGTTTACAATGAAAGCACTAACAGATGCTTAGTGGTAGAAAGAAGAGGAGTGGTTGCCATGGAATCAGGGCAACTGGCAGGGAAGGTAGCTCACTTTTTAAACTCCCTGGCAGTGAACACGTAGAGCCAGCAAGTGGACAGCAATGCTGGCAGACATTTATCTCTGCACAGCACTTTGAAGGGCTGTGTGGAGGCTACTGCTGCGACCCAGCACTGGAAAGTGGGATAGCCAGGCACTCAACAGCAAGGGGGGCAGGGTGGAGCAGGGAGATGGATGATGAACAAACATCTGCATTTCATGTAGTTTATGCATTTATGGTTTAAAGGGATCAAGTCCTGCTCCTTCTTGCCCCACAGAGCAAGTGCTAAAGAGAGCAGGAGGATTGTTGATATTTTCTGACAGATGAACTAAATAATCTACTCTCTATCCAGCAGAATCATAATGTTCATACTATCAGCAAGACAACAGCTGACTGAGGCGCTAAAACTCTTCACATAAAGTTCTCTCCATAAAAAAATCTCTGTAATAATAATTTTTCACTATAAAAAAGTGTATCATTAAACCAGTCATTTTATGTTATTTTGAGAGCAAACAACATCCAACATAGCTGAAAGCCTGGTGGGTAAGATATTTCCATGAGATGTGAGAAACAGTGGGTCTAGTCTGGGAGAAGACAGAGCAGGAACCTGAAATTTATATTTTATGTGTCAGCAGTGTGCCTTTACCCAGGGGCTTGAGGGTCAGCCCCTCCCATCACTGCTGTCATGGAATGAAGGACTCCCAAAATAATTTGTGTGGGAGATACAGTGTGAGATGATGAAATTTCACTCAAGTTAAAGCTGCTTTATTGAAACTGAGCATGGCAAAAAACCTTAGTAAAACAAGATATGGAAATTCTGTTAGTTCCAGATAACAAAAAAGGTCAGTTGCTACTCACTTATTCCTGGGACTGCAAACTGAAAACTTTTGAGCACAACCTTTTTCATGCCACTTTCTTGTTTCTCCTTCTGGAGGAGTAGATAAATGGAGATGTTAAGAAAACAGTAGGAGCCGCAAATGTCCTTTGATTCAAGGGAAGATTCTTATCAAATCTACACACTGACAATACAGTCCAGAACTTTTCTATTATAAACTTCGAATTCATGAGTGAACATTACATAGAAAATACATAGTCATACAACTCCATTTTTTTTGTGAACAGCTCAGAAGAATTCTGCCATTTCTGACTAGAATATGGAATGCACTGCAAGAACTACCAAGAAATTCTAAACAATTACATCTTTTATCTTTCTATAGATGCCATTCATATTTGCTTATCAATTCATTAAAAATATAATGAAATGTCACAGATTTTTTTCTTTTTTTGTAAAATTCAAGTGGTTTAACTTAATTTGATTCTACAAAGGAGTTTTATTAAACAACATTTAACAGAGTTATGAAGTGAAAAATAGATCCATCTTTGTTAGAACTAATATTCGACCCAGATAAATAGTATTCAAAAGTAATCTTATTTTCCCATATTTACTTTCTTTTCAGACTCATTCCACTGTTGGCTTGCAATTTCTATTTTAATTATTTTCTTGGCATGTTTAAAGGTAAAACTTCCTTAATTTTATGCAGGATTTTTCCACACACTTTTCTCCAAAAGGCTTTTGTTTTCCGCACCGAGTTTTAAATTATAATTCTCAACCATGACTAGGTCTTCTAGCTAGTAGCTGGCAAACTCTTTGTTTATGTTCATAATATTTCAATTTGTCTTCATGTTTAGTAGTTTTTTATCCACATAAGCAGTATAAAGCTGTCAGACCCGCTTACATTCTGTAGAGCTCTGGATGGAAGTTCATTAGACTTACATATAATATCAGGGCCAAATAAGAGAGAATTTAAAAATCATGAAGAGGAGAAGCCAGCATGTGGCAGACAAACCACTAAAGCCTTGTTCCAGCTCATCAAAAAGACCCTTAGTATTGGCAGACCCATCTGAGTGGCAGCAGAATAACATCTTTCAACAGCTAGCAGCCAGAACATTTGTGCCAAAACCCAACAAAATACTTGTATTCACAAGCCATCCTTTTTAACATCCTCCTTGTGTGTCTACCAAATAACAAGCAGTAATGAATATTTACTATCTTTTATCTTCCAATTTGCAGTATTTTTGTCTCACCAATTCTCTCACTACAATCTGACCATGTCAATGGAAAATGTGACTCTGTAAGCAGAGGGAACATGTAAGGTCTGGCAAGAAAGAAAAAATAAAATAGTGAAATGGTATGATGCACGCAAAAACTGAACTCATGGTATTTTTTTAATCATGCTCTCCTTCTTTCATTGCATTATTGTATCTCTTCTAGAATTGCAATAGATCACCTTCAGTCCAGCTCTTCATGGATCAGAGCACACATGTGTACATGAGGTTCCTACATAAATGTATGTAAGGTTTCATGATTGGACTATCAGACTGGTCTTTGGGAGATAAATTGTGCCACTTCTTTCCCATGAAGAAAGCTGTTTTTATTTGCCTATTTCTGATAACTTGGTGGGTTTACAATATATTGGGGTGATGTGCTCTTTATTTACCATGCTTAATTTTGCCCTTCACCCTTCCCCTCATGCCCAGTGTTAAATGCAGGTTTCCAGACTTCTACCAACAGCTGCTCAAATGCTCCTACAAAACTCATGCCTTCCAGGGAACCTGTGAATCTACAACAGGACAGCAAATGATCAGAATACAGAGTTGCTACTTGGGGGAAAATGTGGACTTTAACAAATCCCAGAAGCCTAAAGTCAGACAGAAAGTTGCTTTGATCTGGGCTTTCCTTGGTTGGTCCTGAAGGCTCTACCTAAACTAAATATATAACTTTGGTGAACATAGTATATTCTGAATGTGACATAAGCAATAATTTGAGGTGTATCATGGACTAAAATATTTTTATAAAGCCTAGAATGATGTGTATCTAGGTTTTGAGGTAGCAGGCACATAATTGTTTCAGTGCTGTACACTGATAATATTCTTTTTCAGTATGACCTGTATTTTCCAGACCATTTCTACTGTTTCTGAAGATCACCTCTGTTACATTTGAATACATTCCTCCATAGTCTTTTCTCCATGTTTAATCAGTGTATTTTCTATTTTATGGTCTCATGTGCTAGAAAAACATTCAGCTTATCCTCATGAAGCAGCTCTTGAACAACTGATTATTGTGTCCTCAATATTTTTATCCACCTCTTGTGGCATACACGCTCCAATTGTTCTGTTTTTGCCTGACTTTCCTAAGACAGTGGTTTGCAAAATGGTGCCTGGGGTCTCCATGAAGAAATTATTTAATATGTGGTGTCCTTAAGGCAACCTCAGCCCTTTTTGGTCCTGCTCAAATGTGAGACTCCCCCATCTCAGCCCCTCTGGCCACCAGCCTCTGCCCCATCCAGTGGCACCCCAGGATGGCACATTTCCAGCTCCCACAGCCCCACCCTCCCTCGACATGGGCTCTGCTGATTTAGGCCAGCCTGCATTCCCATTTTCCTGCCACAGGCCTGCTCCTGTCCCCAGGGAGATGCCAGATGCCCAGGGCTGGGGCTGCCCCAGTGCCCTCTGTCTTCCCGGCTTCCACCTGGGAAGGTGGGATGGGCCCCTTCCTTCATGGAACTATGGATAGGCCCCATGGGCCCTGGCCCCACAGAGCCACTGGCACTCATAGACCTGGGTGTGATGCCCTCTTTTACTTTCTTTAAAAACTGGCATTTATTTGGCAGCTCTCACATTCCCTGTTCTAAAAACAATGGTAATGGTTTCGAGGTTGCCTCAGGCACATTTTTTAAGTACCTAGGAGTAAATTTTAGCAGACACAGTTGATTGGAAAACATTTAACATAGTATTCCCTAACATTTTCTCTTTTTTATTTTTATTGCATTTTAACCTTTGCTGGTAGTTGACTATGTTTAAGTAAATTTTTTAAACAAAGATGACCACTAAAAGACATTAAACATTTTTTACTTCTGTCATCTTTTTGGATCTTTGTTTCTTGTGTCAAAGGATTTCCATCTCTTCTGAGTCAGAGTGGATCAACACCAACCAGAAGGAAAGGAGAAAAGTCTCTTAGAACTAAGTAGAGGATCTCATGACTGGGCATTATTGAATGAGAGCACATATGAATTGTTGCTTCATAAAAGGATTGAGATAATAACTGACTTTGGCTGCCTTCCCAAACATTGCTCTTCCTTCCTCTTCCTGTGTCTTCTACTCGTACACAAGAGATTCCAATGTCTAGTTTTTATTTTCGAATTCTTTTTGAATTGCTCACAATTTGCTGATTCACACATAAAATGTCACACTGAACCTTTAAGCTCCTTCTAAACTGATTTAGCACTCAGCTATGTTGGATACTTCAGCAGAAAAATAATCTGAAATCAAGTGAAATTTTGATGCAAAGTGTCTTTTTAATAGTTAATTGTATGAAGAACTCTGTGAGGGTCTGGCCATCACAAAGAGGAAGATGGTACCATGAAAACAAAAAAGCAGCACTACTGAGATGAATGATATGTATTGTCTAAGAAAAAAACACAACAATCTCTGAGTATTTATTATTTCAAAAGAACACAATGTAGTTGAAGTAATATTCACATTTCAAAGTGAAATTGAGTACTTTTCAATTATTTGAGATTTAGCTATAATTCTTGGATTGAAAATGGATCCTTTTATCTTTTTTGAGGAGGTGTCTAATTTCACATAATTTCACATAAATAAAACAAGTAAAAGGAGCAACTTTGAATTATCTTGGAACTTAAGGGATAATTTCTCTCCAAATGCAGCTAAATCACATATATTTCATAAGATGCTGTGGCCAAATAGTAAGAAGTCTCATTAATATTTTGTATTTCAAGGCCTTATGTGTTTGAAATGTAAGCAATTAAAATGTTTAAATAACTTTAATATTAGGACAGAAACTGGTGAAATCAAAGGATTGCAAAGTCAAAGATGACCCTCTCTTTCATCTTTAATTTTTTCTTTCTTCTTTTAAGTACAACCTTAGCTCATTAAAGAGATTTATACACTCCAGGCATATGGCATTATTTGTGACTCATACCCTTCCCATGTCAATGAAGAGATGAGCATTGGCTTCATTAGACTTAAGGTCAGAGTCTGCGTACCATATAAACTGTTTGAAGACATAACTCCAAGCTATTCTCAGAGATTTCCTATCACTAATGGCAGTGGATTTGCAAGGATAATTATAAAGGAATATATAGGTGTTTCCATTAGCCCTGGCTAGTTCTGTGTGCACTACCTATTCCATGGTAGAGTGTAGCCCTCTACATTTGGTTTAGGGTTGTATTGACTACAGGTTCCCCATGTCTATTATCTCATGTAACACTCATCAAAATGTTCAAGATACCCAAAATATGGAGGCATGTTTTATGGCACTTTAAACAATTTTCTGTCCTCATGTTTTCATTTTGCCTTTTATCAGTCTGTATTCATTGGTCACTTGGCCTTCACCAGAGAGGGTCTTTTAATTCCTAAGAAGTTCAGTTGTGCTTATCAAGAGGAAAGATGTGGCAATATGTGGGTTTGTGTGAGACAACGTAAGGGTTTTAAAGAAGTGATTAGAAGACACCCTAAAAAGATTTTAGAACAGAAGTGTGACAAATGGAAGAGAAATGGTCCACCGTTGGTCTATGATAAGTTCCTCTTCTCCAATAATACTCTTATTTTTTTGTTTTTCCACCATCCTTTCAAAGACAATAAATAGACAGAAACATTCTAAATTCAATGTTTCCATTTTATTTTATAGAACTTGAAAAGTTCTCCTTGTCTAAAACTCAGCTGACATGTCCCCTGCCTGCATTCTGTCCAATCTGCCATACCCTTTCCCTTTGGTCTGATAACTATCTGCTAATTAATCTTTATTTGTTAAAATCTTATGTTAAGATGACAGATTCTTTTCACTTAAATATAGGTTTTTTTGCATTAAAACAATATCTGCTTTGAGATATAATGTTGTTATGATCATCTGGTGTGTACTTGCTGTTTTGTTCCTCTAAATTAAAATTTCTTTGCTTGAATATTCCTACAATAGGACTTTTACCTCTCTCCCTTGAAAAAAAAAGGAGAAAAGACAAGAAAATTAAAAATTTGAGCCAATGACATTAAAATATGCTTTTTGATAACTTTTTAAATTAATGTTTCCAGATAGACATTTCATTTGCTTAAGATTTAGAGGGGAATTATAAAACCATAATTGTGTAATGATTAGACAGTACTATAAGCTAAATAAATATCAACTGATTATTAAAAACATTCTTTGTAATACTGGCGGTTAATCTTCTTTAATGTGTTTTTAATAATAGTTTTACATTTAATGTAGGATGAATGACTTATTAAAAGTAAATTTTATGTGTTTTATATTCTCCACATATAGCATTAAGCCATTAGCACTAATGGGATTTGAATGGTATTGAGTTCAGGATAGCCCCCAAGTACAAATGTGGGAACCTTAATTAAGTTTTTATTAAAATATTCAATTAAATGCAATGCTAGATTATTAAGATATTTTTGCATATTGTTTAATGTCAGTTAGTTATTAAACATTTTCACAGGCTTCTGAAAATGGTCCTAGAGCATGCTGATAGCTAAAATTTATATGAAAAATGTTGATGATCAATTTTCTAATCTTGTGGGCAAAATTGGGTTTTAATGGAAATTCTCTAGCTAGCTGTGATGCTGAACTGGAAGAGAACCTAATGAATAGGTTAGTGAGTAAGAAGCTTAACTTGCAGAAGGAAAGTTTCATGTGGGGAATAATGAAAAACTTTCTGATTCCCAGTGTAATGGGGTACTGAAATGGTGTAGAGTGTAGAAGTTTTGCAGCAAAAAAAGCTACTTTGTTCTGTGTTTTCATACTAGCTGGCTGAGGAACAGGGGGACAATGAACTACTGAGTTCTAAACTGGTAAACAAGATTGATTTCTGTTAAAGTCACTGAGTAAGCCATCATCCTTCCATTTCTGCCTTATTTTTATGCAATGTGGGCCATAATGACAGTTGTTATGGTTTAAGCAGGTGAATTAGTATTACTAAACTCTTTAAGAGAGTGAATTTAGACGGTGTAACTCACAGATAAGAAAGAATTCTTTTTAGGCTTGTGTGTGAGAAGTCCAAACTGAGGCAAATCCACTGTGCAGAGGCAAAGGATAAATTCTGTATTATAAATCTCAACAGGACATTGGGACAGAAAATAAACTCAAATATTAAGTGCTGTTACTCAGACCAACAAAGCCAGAATAACAGATACTATATTATTATGTCACTAAACTAAAAAAGAAACTACTACTTACATGAATTAAGGGGAAGGAAAGTAGGTGATGGATTACAGTACTATTTCTCTGAGGTACAAGTATTCCATTTTATTAATGCTCTACTGGGAAGCTTATTTTAGCTTTATATAAATATGCCAAGGTAAAGGGGTTAAACCCTTCCAATGCTTTCCCCTACTGAGTGTAGAAAATGTCCATATGGTATACCTTTCATATTTTTACTGGACAAATATGTTTTGAAATAAAAGTTGATACTAATATGAGCTACCTTCTTCAATGATATGTTAAGCACACTCTATTTATTTTCATTAACCTCAAAAGCTTCAGAAGACCATTACTTTTCACAAATTACAAAGATGTTCAGCAGCTGAATCTATTTATCTATTTATACCACACTCATTAACATGTTATCTGATTTACTTAAATTCTCCAAAGCAGTTTGCAAGCAGTAACCCCCACTGGAAATGAGTTCAGCAAGTGCTGCATAATGAATGACTCAACTCCAAAAAGCCAATAGTCCCCATAGCTACACTGGCAAAAGATGTTGCTGCACTAATTTCTCTCTTCCCACTGTCACTTACCAAAAAAAGGATGTGGTTTAACTGCTGTGCACAGCATAATAGTTGACTATTAGGTTTCCAGGATGATTGCAAGCAACCAGCAGAGAATCCAGCTTCACATCTAAATCTGTATAGGCCCCTAAAATTTCACAGTGAATAGGTGAAAGTGTTTCTTGCTACAGCATTTTAAATTTTCCTTTTAAAAATTCAAATTTTTGCAAGCATGGCCTGTTACAGCCTTGGGACAAGTATGCCTTGCAGTTGAGGGGGCAGACCATAGGTGCTCTTTCAGCTGCAGGTGAGGTTTGCAAACACACTGTTTGAAAACAAGAAATTCAAACTGGACTCCATCTTAAAGGCCAAGATAGGCTTCTGTTTTGGAGAAAAAAAGAAATCGCAGAAGGAATGAATAAAAGAACTCTCAATCATATGAGTCCCTAATGAGACAGAAGACTGTGTTTACAGATTGTGACCATCAAATACAAGATGACACTGTGGTTTGGATAACAACATAAAGGAAGTTCATATTACATTCCAGACAAATGCAATGATTTGGCGAACAGCGTTCTTAAGACATGGTCTTTTCTAATATATTTTTCAATGTTAGCAAGTATTAGGTAAGAATTTGCAATAAAATATCTGAAAAGGATGCAATACATAAATTAATTGCATTTCAGTGTCATATACAGTGATGAATGCATAGTCCCATCTGTGGTGTTCTGTCAGTGCTTCCTCAGAAACAGTCACTTTGTCCTCTTACAGAGAAGACAGGAGAACAAAATATTCAGGAAATGAAAGAAGTTTTAGAAAATACATCTGGCCAATGGAGAAGTAAAGGGATCAGCTTGGCGATAAATATGTCCTCCAAAGTGTTAATATCTATGATAGACATTTATCTATTATTGAACTTAAAGTCTCCACAATAATCCAGTATTCATTGTCCTTTTTATTAGTCTTCTTCCTAATGACTAACCTCTCTTTTTCTTGCTGAAATATAAATCCATTGCCTCTTATTTTATTCAGTAGCGACATGGAGAAAAGATTAATTCACCCTCTTCTCAACATACTCTCCCCTTAGCCTTTTCTTCTTTAGTCTAAACAGTCCTCATAGCTTTCCTCATCGATAATAGTTTTTGGTTTTTATTTTTTTTTTTTTATTTTTTAAAGATTATTCTAATTGTCCAGACTGTTTCTTGACAGGGCACAAGAAGAGAGAGAGCACAAGGCAAAAAAGAAGTCAGGGCCTTGCCTTGGACAGCTTGCAGACTGAATGTCCTTCTAGTATGGATGGAAAGACCTTTTTTGTAAAAAAAAACGTGATATTGTTCAATCACATTCTGTTGATCTTCCATACTAATTCATTTGGTAGATGGACAAGTGTAACACAAAGATCAAATGATACCACATCACATAAGAAACCTATGTCAAATATGCAAATGAAACAATTATCTGTTTGGTTTTTCCATCTCTTAAATCCTAGATTCCCTCAGCAGATTCAAAGCATAGTAGCATAACTGTTTGAATAGCTATTCTACACTAAAAGTCTACAGAATTAAACAACCATACTGAGACAAAGGGAGGGAGGTTGACTAATTGCAACATTCTTTACTCCCTTAGAATTTGAAATAATCCTCAGCAGTGTTGTCCCCCTTGGGGAAAAAGTGGACTCATTCATTTTAAAAGAGAAGAATAAATTAAAGGCAGTTATCAATCCAATTTTAAGTTAAATATCCCATAGGGATAAAAATGTGATGAAGAAAATTAAACACAAGAGGGAAATACAGCAGAATGTTTAAATAGGGAAGGGGAGAATTAATAATGAGAAGAAAATTAACTGAGATATTTCTTCTGTGATATTCACTTATGTTTTTCCCTATTGATTACATGTTACAGGTACTTTTAGGTCTACCATGTTATTACTACTTGCAACATCTGGTCCCTAACACGTTCTTCTTTGATCAACAGTATGTCATGTGTTATAGTGAAGCAGATTGCATAGTTCATCCTTACTGAACCTTCACCCCCAGGACGTCATGTGAAAGGCAAACTCCATCTGCCTCAGAGAAATCAAAAATTATCTGAAATATAGAAATTCACTGTGGTTATGTCAGGAATCAGTATTACAAGCAGGTATAGGAATAAAGTATTGCTACTTTTGTAAAAGCAGATCAAGCTTGAAATTTTTATTCTCTTTTGTATGAATTTTTCTCCTTCATTTCACAAGTTTTTGATGAAGTGTGTGAATTATTGCATGAACCTGGGGCCAGGCATAACATGCAGCAGGTGCCGTAGAGTCTTGTTTCTGTGATTAGATTGAACCTTAATTACACACAACTCAATAAACACCTTTCTCACAGCTTCCAGAACTTGAAGACCTGTATCCTCTCTTTCTTTGTTTCCGCTCAGAATAAATTCAGAGGAAAATCCAGAGATAGGTCCAGTCCTGGCCTGAATGGAAGCCCTGATGTCTCTCTCTGTGCTGTGCCAGGCCAGATGGCAGGGGTGTGTGTGCCCCTCACCAGTCATATGGTGCCTTCCTAGTGCAGGCACGAGCCAGGGAGAAAGCCTGGGGCTGCCCCCCTTTCCCTGATGTCCTGGAGCTGACACCACTCACATGCCTACTGTGGCACAGCAGTTCCTGCCGTTCCTCCGTGCCTGGTGTTCCAGGTCAGAGTGCCAGAGAAGAGTAACACTGAGAAAGGGAAACAGATGGGAGCTAATGCTTTGCTTCCCTGCAAAATATCCAGCTAAACTGATCTGGCTTATTTTGCATGCTGGTATGTCAAGAACACTGTGAAGCAGCCTGAAATACAAAACTAAATTACAACAGCATTGCAAGTTCATCAGGTGAGCAGTAGCACTTACTGGTTTGAATGTGCTCAACCCATGTCCATTCTTGGCACTTTGACTTAGATCAGTTTTTAATGAAATAGGAAAAAAATCCATGCACATGAGATATACCTGGAAATTGGCTGACATATGATGACTGTCTGTCTGGGCTCATCTGCACAATAAAGAGCAGTGCTTGAGCTCGTATTCTATTATATACTGAACATGGACTTAGTGGAATCCAGTGAATTTTCCCCACTACATGAATGAGATGTGGTACAAAGTTATTTGCTTTTCCCACACATTCTTGAGTTGGAACCTGCTGGATTCCCTACACTTTCACCAGGCTCCCTAAATGACATGCCTAAATGAAATTACATGTTTCCATCATTTGTGTGAGGTCTAATTTGCCCTCAGATTGCACAATTTCTCAACAAGTATGTAGGAACACTTGTTAGGGAAAAGGAGACACTTGCAGGATTACTCACTGTGTGTGTCCTGATATCCAAACCTCCTCTTCCTCCTGCCTCATAAATGATGCCTCTACTCAAGTGAACAAAAGCCTCAGCAGAATGAGAGGTTTCCTTTGGATATGGGCCCCTGTGAAGGGCTTAAGTTAAAACTTATTTTCTAGTAGGAGGAACCTATTATTTCCCAGTAAATATGATTCAGTTATGAATTATCTCCATAACAGAAAAGTCAGTGATTAAAAAACTTTGAGAGATTAGTTATGAATTTAAATGCTTTCCAAAACACTCCCATTAGAGAAAAAAAGTGATAAAATGTGATACAAGATCCATTTCAGAGTGTTTTAATGCAAGACTAATGCAACCTTTTCACACGAGATTTACTAATCAATAACTACATTAGCAACAACTGTTATGTTTCATGTAAAGCTTATAAATATTTACACAACTGAAGCAGAGGTATAATTTAATCTCATATTTTATGTGGTTTACTTTTAATATCCTAAAGGAGATAATATGGTGCTTGCATACTTCAAAAAAATTAAATTACAGTGGATAGAATGGATGGAAATAACCCAATACTTCAGATTTTTATAAATATCTGTAGAACTGTAAGATAGATGAAATGGCAACTTCAGTACAGGTCTGGGTTCCATAATATTACATTCTTTTCCACAGAATCGTGTGAGAAATAAAAAGAAAATATTTTATCCTGAACTCAAATAGTTATAGTGGTAACAAAGTCAAAAATAAGGATTGTTCACTTCAAATGTTTAACATTTTCTTATTTGCTTCTTGTATACAAAGTGGTGATAGCAGAAGCAGTTGAAGAGTAGAAATTTTTATGATCAAATTCAGAATTAGAATAATTCATGCCAGACTAAAATTATAAGCTCATGCACTAGGCTGAAATGGAGTTGTTAATAATTTCAATCAGTTTCTCATTACTTTATTTGTCAATGGACCAGTAATGAGAACACTCTTTTTTCCTGTACACAGGTCTAGTAAATTAAGTTAAACAACAGATGTTGAACAGCTGTTCTCATTATTTTAGTGACTTGATTTCTGATTAGTTCCCAAGTTGTTTTACATGGCTAAGTGTTGCATCACTCTTTCTGGGACAGATGAAGTATCTGAAAACACTAACACTCAAAATCTCATTATCAGAAACAGTTTGAATGGACACAACTCTCCTGAAAAAAAAAGGCATGATGTATGCAATGGTAGCATTATATGCTTTCACTTAAATGTAGCATTCCAGGACCAAAGTTTCCTCATATCACTCTATGATTTACAATCTAATAAACACTGAACAATTTTCTTCAGATTTTCCTATTTATCAAGGTCATAGAAACATTCTGAAGTTATAATCATGGTGATAATATTGTTCTGTGAATCACAGTATAAATTAGACAACCACTAGGGCTGAGGAGGCTTCAGTGATCAATACTCAGAACAGTTATTTGGTGTTACCCTGTGATGAACATTATTGCATCATCTGCAGTTTTGGGCACCACAATACAACAAAAAATATCAAGCTGTCGGAGAGTGTCCAAACGAGGGCAACAAAGATGGTGAAGGGCTGTGAGGGGAAGCTGCATGAGGAGTGGCTGAGGCAATTTGGTCTGTTCAGTCTGGAGGAGACTGAGGACAAACCTCATTGCAGTTACAGCTTCCTTGTGAGGAAGAGGAGGGGCAGGAGCTGATCTCTTCTCTGTGGTGACCAGTGACAGGACCCAAGGGAAAGGCCTGAAGTTGTGTCAGGGGAGGTTTAGGTTGGATATTATAAATTTTTTTTTCACTGAGAAGGTGGCTGGGCACTGGATTAGGCTCTCTAGGGAAGTGATAGCAACATCAAGCCTGACAGAGCTCAAGGAGCATTTGGACAATGCTCTCAGGCACAGGGTGTGACTCCTGGGGAGTCCTGTGCAGGGCCAGGAGCTGGACTTGGTGGTCCTTGTGGGTCCCTTCCAACTCAGCATGTTCTGTGATTCTGTGAAAAGAATTTAATGAAGGGTCTACAGTCTTATTAGTGCCTCATCCCCATCTCCCCAAAGATAAACCTACATCTTTCATTTAAGATTGCTTTTATTGTAGCCCTTCTCCCTGATAAGTACCAGCAATATGCTGTTTGGTTTCCTTTGCCTGCTCCTAGCCAGGATGCCAGTTCCTGCAGCTGGGGACCTGTTACTTTCCTGGAAAGTGGCTTGGCTCAGCCCCTGCTGCTGTTACACCAGTACTGGGCAGAGCATTTATATCTGGTTGAGCACCTTGGAGAAGTGGTGGTATATAACAGCATATTCTCCAGCAGCAGTTGCCTCTAATCACACCACCACTGCTATTGTAGCCCAGAAAATATAATTTTGTCATGAGTTGTAACAAGTCACAGGCTCTGTACTGCTCCAAGAGTGCAGGGACCCAAGGCTTACCCAGGTTTGCCATTTCCAAAGCTGTATTTGGCCTGGTTTGGGACTTGATAAGAGGGGCAGTGGCTGTAGCTCCTCTGTTTTAGTTTCACCCTGAGATCCATGGCATGGCACCATTCTGACAAAGTCAGGAAGTCAGTGGATGAAACAGCAGCCCTTGAGGGCAACTAGGGCTGGGGCAGGCAATTTTACCATTTACTGGCCTCAGAGGGAAGTTGGGACTACAAGTGAAAAAAAAATTTGAAAATAAACCCAAGGAGATCCCAAGACTGGGGATGAAGAAAATCCCATCACAGGCACTGTCAACCTCCAGCAAAAATTCTAGGATGCTGACAAACTTGCAGGAAAGCCCTTGTCCTGGTGTTTTTGGGAAAGACTGAACCATCAACCTCATGACCCAAAAGAACCCTGGAAGGGTGAGCATCACAGCTGAGAAAAGGAGGAGGGACTGGTGAATGTTTTTCAAGAACCATTTAAAATCTACTACTAATGAGGGTTTGGTTTCTTTTATTATTAATTTGGACATGGCTATGTTGACATTGTAACTGAACTAATAATAGTTTATAACCTCCTAATTACATTTTTCATATTTAATTCAGGGCAATAATTAATGCTTGTCTTCATACAGTAAGATTTGTTGCCAGTTATCCATAACAAGAGTTTCGGTATGGAAGTACTCAAGGATTCTTTCTTTATCCAAAATCCTTACTTTGTCTACGAGGTATGGATACATTTGTGCCCATGTCATGACCATATGCACTGGTGCACATCTCTTTTTCCCAGCAATTGGGATTGGTTCTTGGGTCTTGCGTGTCATACTTCCAGAACTTGAGAGATCTACTTGTGTGCGCAGGGAAACACCTCACATTCCAATGTATACATTAAATAGCTGTCAAAGCCTTGGGGGCTTTGATACACATCCAAAGACTTTTGTCATATAAAAATTCCCATTAAGACAAAAAATGTGAGGCATTTTTTTCTCTAAACCCTTTATTATTTTCTTTAGAATGTGCTGCTACCATTTAGCAACAATTGTATCTTCCTCAACTCTTAAGCATACTATGTATTATGTACTTAGAATTCTCTATTTTACTTGCCAAAATATCACCATTTCTGAAAACTCTCTGTACATTTTTCAGGAATTAATATGACATTGTACAATTATCCTTTGTTAATAAAAATTAAAAATTCCTGAAAAAGGCATTCAGCACTTCAAGCTTGAAATTTAGTTGTGATAATGCAGCTGAAAATAATGAGATACAATTAATAATCACAAGGATAAAATACTGTATTGGTAAATCTACTCTTAACACACACAATTCCAAAACAAGCCACAGTTTTCAGAGTCAGCTGTGCTTAACTGCCCAGAGCCAAGCAATACCTGAACATAAACGATATTTTTTTCAGTTTCTGAAAAGCGTTTCCTCAGGTACCTTTACTTCTCTCAGCCTCAGACCATCTGTGCCTATAATTTTCCATTTCTCCCTCTGGCCTGTTACTGCTTTACGAGCTTTAAAAGCAAATGGAAGGTTTGCAACCACTATTTCTGGCTGGGGGTTAAGTGGTCCCCTTGGTTTCTTTTTCTACTTTTCTTGCTGAATTATTATAATATTTCCTGTTCAAAATGTACATTCTTACGTTATATGAACCAGTGAATTAAAAAAAAAAAATCATGCTAGTATTACAAATATAATGCAAAAATATTACAGAAATTAAACTTAAATTAGCCCCAAACACAAATACACACTTAGGAATGAACTTTTGTTACTGTCTAATTCTAATTAAGGGAAATATATCTTCCATAATCACAGAAATGTTCCGGGTCTGTTTCATGGATCGAGCTGCTTAGAACAAGCAGCGAAAAGGAAGGGCTACCACATAGAAGGATCAAGTGAGTGAATAGATTTTCTTGCTGCAGCACTGTTAAGCCAGTTTCTCAATTACATGAAATTCAGCAAAAGCACAGTCAGTGTAACCATGGTTGCAGAGTGTTAAAATCCAACTTTGCCAAGGGGCTCCAGAGAGACAGATACTTTTTATGAGTCCAAACTGCTGTGTCATGCACAGAAAATTGATGTATAGCTTAAGAAACAAAGTTCATTAACTTCAAGAGAGAAAAAGGTAACAACTGAATTCAATGAATGCTAACATTCAGATGACCAAAATGCTTAAGGACACAAAACAGAGAGACATGCAGGTCATATACATATTTGTCAGAAGCCATCTCCACAATAACAGATGAAGTGATGTCAAAAAGTTTGGCAAATATCAGTGCATGGCAAATTTCTGTTTTAACACGCAGTGTTCTTTTGTCTCAGCTGGAAGAAATGTGCATTACCAGGCTGTCCATCCAGGTTACAGCAAAGACAATTCCAGCAGAAACAAGAAACACATGCTTGGTTGTTTTTTTTTTTTTTGACAAGGGATACTCCAGGATAAGGTGAAACCTGATAATGTCCTTAGGTGAATTTACCAATTAATTTTCTTCCATTTTTATGCTGTCACTCTGATTTAATTTCACCTAATTTTCCAAGGCTGTTAGCAGAGAAAATACAAGGAGTAATGACTTGTGGAAGTAGTGCTTAGGAAGCCCTCATGATAACCAGAGGGTATGTGGTAATGACCATATAGAGCTGTCATTAAAGTGACCTCCTCTGAGAAAGCAGGTGTCAGTGAACAATTTACTGTGCCTTAGGTAGCATTTCAGGAAAGGGAATTCCCATGGGAATACTGCTCCCCTGCTCTAACCTAAGATTGTAAAATGGTCAGTATTTTTCAGTCACTTTCCTTCTTGGACTATTCTTAATTTTGTGCTTACCCTTTGACCGAGGGCATGAAAAGGCTAAAGGTGTTTGATTAAATCACACAGAAACAGGGGACCTGAGACCAATGAAACCAGAGCTATTTCCTTTCCTACTCACAGTCACATGTACGTATTTACATTAGCCAAGTATCAGATGATGTCTGTGTTAAAAACAGAAAGAGCAGAAAGGCTTATCTCCTCTTGTACATTTCCGGTGTATGTATTTTCAAACTCAGGATCCAAACCTAACTGCAGGCCTGAGAGACTTCTCAAATAAAACCCAACCCATTCCAGGGTGCTGAGAGTGGGTTATGTCTCCCCTTTGAGAAGGGAATGTCCCAAAGAAGTGGGGAGACAAATGCACAGGTTTATGCATGCTCATGTAGCCTGAATCTGGTGGTGTATCATCTTTTTCTTGGCGCCTGAAGCTTGGCATGATGATTCCACAGAGGCTGCAGCATCCTGCTGTGTTGTTTTCAGCTATCCTACAAACTGTGGCAGAGCAAGCAGAAGACTCATGCTGTTTCAGAGACTGCATAAACTAATTTTAGAAACAGCTTGGAAGGGGAGGATGAGGTTTACAGCAACAACATTGTGTCGTTTCACTACTCGAACACCAACACATTATAAATATATTTCAACTTTTTTAAATAAAGTAAAATCTTATGTAATACTGACCAGCAACACAGTAGAAAAGAATATTGCAACAATAATTTTCAGTGAAACGTGGTAATTTTGAATCAGAAGAGGCTGCTTCTGAGAGGAAAATAAATGCAAATACAATCAAAGAAGGAAATAAATACAAATCACAAAAACATATGTCATGTTGGCAGTAAGCAAACATTGGCATGTTGGCAAACATACTGGCATTTCCTTTGGTGCTACTCACTTTCCTCTTGCTATGAGCTTTGTTTCTAAACAGTCAATCAGGGAGAAATCTGTTGCCCTCTAGATATATCTAGATTTTTCCTTTCCTTTCACCTCTTCTATTAAATGCCTCCTTCAAGACAAGTGGGTGCCCATAGACCCCTTTCAGCCCGAATGAAAGCATTTCACAGGTACTCGAAGAGCTCAGAGAATACAAGAACTTCCATCCCCCTCAAATTTAATACCTCCAAATTATCTGCAGCTGATGAACTGACTGCTGAAAAATAATCTCGTATTCATTAATGTATCTTGCATGTTTATTTTCTTTTCCAAATTAGTATTTTATGAAAACATCCAGAATGCATTTTAGATTAGATGAAGCAAACACAATCTCCCTTTTTTCTTGTTGTTGTTGTCTGCTTCAATATTTATATTTACATTTATTTGAAATATGGTATTTTGGCTCAAGTAAAAAATATGTTTGGGACTTGACTGACAACTAGTTTAATTCTACTGAGACATATCAGAAAAATAACATTTCCACACTTGCCACATAGCTAATCTCAAATACATAAAATCTATTATTCATCTCATAATTACTTGTGACAGTACCTGTCACATACAAACTGTGTGTCAGATGCTCTAAGCTCCTGGACTGCCCAGAAAATTGTGAAGTAATGATTACTCAGTTCTAAAAAGAACTAAAAAGATAATTTTTTAGAGCCTATGTTGCACAAACAGCATAGTTCTGCATCCCCACCCCATGCTGTGGACAGAGGTTACTTCCACCATCCATCGTTATTATAAAATTGCCTTCTACAAACTGAATCTTCTCAGGCTACTGTGCTGACAGTACAAGCAGAAACATTTTGAAGGTAATAAAATACTGAATCTCCACTCATGTTATCCCTTGGTCCTGACTGCTTTACAACCACATAATATATTGTACAACATAATTAACTGCTCTTACACTGCTTTCAGTATTTTATGCCCTGTTGCTTCATTTATTCATCGAAAACATTTTTATAATTTAATTATTATGAAATCAAATGATGGGTTCTCACACATCTGGAAAAGAGGCAGGTTGAACACAATTTTTAATTAACAAGAATTAGTTGACTCTTTTATGGTGCTTTGTTGTAAGCCTAAACATGGTGATTATTTTATTCATATTATCATATTACCAGGGGACTAATCTTGAGGTTTTTGTCTGGAGAGTGTTGAGAATTCTGACTCCAGATTTTTTTTTTTCCTAAAAATAAATTGTATAAAAAAAGAGCTAATTGGCCAAAGAGCACTTTTAAATTGCCCAAACTAGCTCCTGATATCAACACAGATCAGGATTGAAGACAAGAAACAGGACATATATTTGCTTTTGAACAGAGGTAAGTGCACAAGCATCTGACTTTACTGTGTTGGTTGCAGGACACCAACAGAAAAACCTGATGTTTTCAGTGTCCTTGGATGCTGCAGCTTTGCCTGTTAATCCATGTCTTCTGAGAAACAGGGGCTTTCAGAACATAAGCTAAAACCATTGGCAGGCCAGCAGGGATCTTCTGAATTACAGCTCTTGGGATTTAGTCTGGAACTCGTTTTTCATCTTTATAAATTTTTTTTTAATTGGTTGGCAAGTGTGCCCAAAGAGGTAATTATAACAGTGAAGGCTCTTTTATTAGCTGATGTACCAACTCTTCACATTACCCAAATAGAATACAGAAAATTGATTCTCCTTATTTGCCTGAGGACAGTCAAACCCACAAATCCTTGGGAAGGGTACAGCTTCTATTTTGGCAGCGTTTTTGGAAGCGGATGAGATCAGCTTCTCCTCAAGGAGTTATGTTTTGGCACACTAATAATTCAGAGTCCTCTGAAAGAGAAAGGGGAGCAATTGAGGTAAGTATATCAATAAACCTAAACCTATATAACTAGCTTTTATTAATTCACCCTGGAGGGAAGACAGCTGATTTGGAAAAAAAGAGAATTTTACCAAGCCATTCCTCACTATGGCACAAAACACTAGCTTATGGTGAAGAGCTGAAGTGCCACCTGTGCCTGTTTTCTCTGTTGTATATGATGCTCACTCGATAAACTGTGGTAAATATTTTCAGAGTAGGCTTGTCACGTCAAACAGATTCCTGAGCAGAAGAGGAGTTCATTGCTGCTTCATCTGTGAATCCTGAAATATGGAGTGTGAGACTTGCTCTGAGCTCCCAGCACAGCTCGTGCTGGAGTGTGGCAGAGTCAGGAGAATGTCAGGGTGCCTGGGCTCCCTGCAGGAGTGTCTGCAGCAGCTCCTTGTCATCGCTGCAATCAGTCTGCTCCGGCTGCGACCCTGCTGCAGAGTGAGGTCTTGGTTGTGATCTCAGGTTCATCCTACTCTGCTCTGCATATGTTTAAAAAGTCTAGCTCTTTGGAGCTCCTCTGTGGAGTGTTTGCAGTAGCTCTGACGTGGCTAGAAGAGATCTACTGCATCCTGGCTGCCAGCCACCTCCTGGACTGGGAGCCCGTGATTTGTGGTTGCAGCGACTTGAAACACTCCTGAGCACAACTCTAGGCGGCTCTAGGTAGCCCAATAACTTTTAATGGTGAGTATCTATCAGGTATAAGTGCCTCTAGAGCAGGCAGTAGCTGAGCAGGGTGTTTTAAGCAAGGTTACAATTTTTGCTTGGAGCTTCTGAATAATTGCTTGGATTTGTCTTCTGCTTCTTCTCAGCTAAGTTGGTATTTTATATTTTAAGATGCTCTAAAGGAATCTTAGATTTTATTTTGGGTAACAGATGAATTGATTGAAGCGACAGTAGAACTGTGGGTAGCTAAATCATGAGTCAAGAAGTATATTTGAAACTGTACCTGATATAATCATTGCACATTTTATCCTGTTTTTAAAAATATTTTCCACATTGCCTCATTTAATACACTAAAAAGTTTTAGTAGAACTGAAATGGTGAATGAAATTCAAAAAGCAGTTACAAATTAAATACTTTCTATCAAGGCAGTGATCACTTCAGTCTTTAAAGATAATAAGTTTAATGTTCTAATCAGAGGAAAATGGCATAAAGGTTCACACGCAATGCTATATAAGCAAAGATTTTGATTGTTCTCCACAAAATAATCACTGCCCTAGTTAAACTGATTATGGGCTGTATTTTTCAAATAGCAGCCTCATTTTGGAGTTTATTAGTAAAAATTTGGAGGTTTTTATACTTTTTGTCTGCTGTCATGCCAACTGAATTCTCATAATTAGACACTACCACATTGCTTAAATATATGTGTATATGTTTCACAAATACTTTATGTACCTTGCAAAATATATATATATATAGAAATGATTTATGTTAATGAATTCAGTTTTTAAGTAAAGCAGAAATGAATTATTGTATTTTTCATTGTCTTGAAGTGAGATGGAGAGAGATTAAACAACTTTCTAAGACTTAGAGGTAGTTGTTAGGGGTCAGCCTAATGCCTTTGATAAGAAAAATCCTTCCTCTCTGGTATTTTCCTGAGCCATTAAAGTAGGAGTAGTAATGAGCCACACATATATCTAATTTCTTGCCTTTCTGGAATAAAAACTTTGCCAATATATTATAAACAAAAGGAAATATCTCTAAAATGTGAATTGCATCTAACTTAAAGGGCGCTAAATTGTGACATCTTCTCCAGGCACAACAGCTCCAGCATCGGATCCTTACTTCCTTAGGAGTTTGACTCAACACGGATATTTTCATTGAGTTGTTGCTCACAGTATCTAGGAAGAATCAGCAACTGAACCTACATTGCTTCTATAGGAAAATAAGTTGGAACAGGATGGTCCAATAAAGTATTCATTACTAAAAAGGAGTTGGTTATGATGTTTTATGCCTATGACAGTGATCTGCATGAATATTTCATTAACACGTTTTTTACAGCTATCACAGAGCTTATAGGTAGCTGTTGATTAGACCTCCTGCAACACAGTGATTATGTTTCGAAAGCAGCCAGATATCTCATGCCTGTGGTGGGCAATCACTGTTTCTGATTTTTATCAGCTTTCAAGAGTAATCAAGTGACAGTTACCAAGTAGTGTAGCTGCCTTGCTTACTCAGAGTTGCCTTCTATGTATTTTTATGATGTTATGATCCCACTCACTTCTTGGGGTGCCAAAAAACCCTTTACTGAATTTTCAGTGCCTGCTTTATTAGGTATGTCAATTCAGACACAAAAGCTTTTCATTTACATGCACACCAACAGGTAGTAAAGACCTTAATGATCATAGATTTTAAGCTGTAGTCAGTAATGAGTGTAGAGTGCAAGAGAGGGCATAAAACTTTGTAGTAGTTAAGATTATTTTTACTCTGGGAATGTTTTAATTTCAGGAGTTTAAAAAAAAAAAGTTCTTAAATTGACTTTTTAAATGTCAATTTAACTTTAATGTACTGCTACGTTTTTAAGTGGGAATAGAGAGGGTGGGCAGAAATGACATCTGAAGATGAAAATAAAAAGTAAATACCAATTATTTCAGTTTTATACCCATCATAAAAATATAACATAGCAGATGCTTCCATGACATCTTCTAAAAGTTGGGTGTTTATTGTGTGCATATGTTCAACATCGAACATAACTAATTTTCCTTTGTTCATCTCAAATTAAGGGAAAAGTTGAGCATCAGCAACTCTATAGACAATGACAACAGCAAGACCTAAAAAATGCAGGGAAATGCAGAAAAAGAAGTAAGTAAACCAAAAGGGGTGAATATGGAAGAGATATGGCAAGTTCAAAGCAAATGGAGATAAGAATAAAAAGCTGTGCAAAATAAATGGATGAAAATGTTGGATATTGACTGAGGAAAAAAAATTCAAGTACACGAATTTTTTTTATTACGGCTAACTGGGCTCTGTTGTGGTGGGAGCAGAGCTGCCAAATAGTGATTGCCTATGACAGATAACTGATACTGACTTCTTTTCTCCCTGTGCTGTCAGGAGGGAGTTGCTCATGAGTTGTTTTCCTCTGCTATTTGAAGGGTTTGATCCTGAAATGATGGGATTTACATAAGAGAGAAAAACCAGCCTGATGAAGCTTTATCTGTGTGCAAAGGAGGAAAATGTTTGAGACTGCTGAACAATATGAAATGTTCATCATTTCTGGATTCAGGAGGCTCATTCCCTCCCGGTAAAAAGACCCTGCAAGTGTTGCCTCCTCCCTGAAATTTATCACCAGAGGCTGACATGTAACAAAGGCACAGAGCCACAGAAACTGGTCTGATACCAGCTTCTAACTGTATCTAAGGCACACGGATCACTGTCGTGTTAAAAATCTTGTCATAAAACTAGGAAGGGTGCTTCAGTGCTGGCTCTCAGACTGTCACAGCACTGCACTGGTGAGGTGGTTATGCTACAGATGATGTCTGGGTCCAGTCTAACATCTCCACCCTTGTGCTGTGTGCTGTGTAACATCCCTGCTTTTCCAGCTATTGGGAAAAAACTGATGCTGCAATGTGTTGCTGCAGCATCAACTACCCTCATAGACAAAATTACTCTGTGATCTAGCACTTCTCAGCAGATATAAATCTTCTACAAGGACATTAGGAGCTTGCACATGTACCTGGACATTGCTCCAGTACCCCATTTCTTTAGGGTCTCAGAAGCATGAGCGCAGAACTCTTTAGTATAACTTAGCTTTTTGTCTTAACATAGAATTTCACTACTCTTGCTTTTAGGTCCTTGCAAGAAAGAATGTCTCAGTTAGCCATAAAAAGAGAATGGAACATATGGAACCAGTTTTTTTAAGTGATTTTGATGGACACTTAACAACAGTCTATATTACTATTTACTCCCCAACAGGAGGAAGGCAAAGATGTGTGGGTGGATGGCAGTCAAGACTGTGGGCTTCTCAGCTTGGCAGACTGCAGTATGGTGCAGTGCTACTGCGGATCACCTCAGACAGGCTCATTCACATACTCAGGTTTTAGCCATGGCAGTGTGGAACAGAGCATCACCCCCTCTTCCTCACAGGGAAGTGCAGTGGAACACTCTTGACCAAACTGGCGCAGGTGATGCATTGTGGCTGGGCTATTCTTGCCTCCAAACTGGTGTGGGAATCTTACACTGCACTGCCAAGTAAACATGCATGACAAAAAGCAGAATATCAGTGATAAGAGTCACTCAGTAAAGAGTAGGAACATAGAGGTGAAAAAGATGAATTTTACTTGAGCCAAGATTTGAATTATGTGGTCAGTTTGATTCCCAGGTAATAAGCCTCCACAGAAACAAGTGGCACGACTGGTGTACTGTTCAGTAGCCTAGCAAGGACTAATGACTAAAGGCATCTTGAACATAGGATTACCCACAATCCATTTTGCACATTAGGCTGACCCTTCTGAAATAAGGTTGATGGAGCTTGGAGGATGCAGACAGTGATGCTGAGAGACTTGGGATTTACTCCAGGAAGGACTAAAAGGGCTTTAGTCTGCTCTGGGATGCCAGTCTTTGACCTTATGTAGCGATAAACGAAGAGAAGGTCAACAGAAAGGAACGAGGGACTAATTCATGATATTCAGCAGAGACCTGGAATAAATACTGTGTTACTGATGTTGCTCGACTGCATTCACCCTTATTGAGAATTCTGCATTCAAAAGATAAATATATACAAGACTTCTGGGTCTGAGTGTATTACAAGCCATTTGTTTCATTCCCTTGCTAAATGTTTTAAAATAAGATTAAAGACTCTTTTTAAGATGGCTTTTTACTGAGCTGATGTATAATTCCTTTCAGGGTGTGAAGTGCCTTGATAAGCTTCTGTGACAAGGGACTTTATAAATTAGATTGTATTATATACAAATACAATACAATTTGTAATGGAGAGGTAGTTTTGTCTCTTTGCTTTGGTTATACTTTAGACTTCTTTTAAGTTCAAATGCTTTATTCAAGCCAACTCCAATATCAGAATTAGGTATTGTGACACATTCTTTTAAGAACATGAAAGCTGTGCTTTTTTATTCAGTTAATTTAAAACAATTGTCTCAAAGGCAATGTCAGAAGATTTTGACAACTAAAATTGACATGAAAAAGCAGTTAATTTTGGGGCCTGCATATAATTATGACATTTTATTTTGTCAAATATATTTTGCTTCTTATCTGCTACCACATCTGTTCTAGTATGGGATTGGCAGTAGCAGCATGACCAGTATGTCAGTAAAACTGAGTTCTGTATTTAAACTTTGTATGCCTTTTCTGTATATTCACAAGGTAACAGCATCTGATGTGATGAGATTTTTTTCACTTGTTTCATTTTTTGGAAGGGAGTAGGTTAGTTTTTCAAGTTTAATATCTCTACAGTCCTTGGAAACATGGATTTCCATTTTTCAGTGGAAACCAATCCTCAAAAGAGAGACTTGAAAATTAACTCTGTCAATAATATTATAAAAAAAAAAAAACCCTAACATTTTTCCTTTTCCCTGCATAACTAGTAAGGATTGAAAATTGCTTTTGCATGAATTCCATGAATTCTGGGGTCAGCATTCGTCAGACTTATAGCTTCTGCAATGTCCCAGTTTGCTGTCCCATTTTCCTTCGAAAATGTGTTTTAGTGGTACCTGTGAGTAATACTGAGAAAGTGGTGGAATGTATGGCTGATGACACTGTTAAAATACCTTTTCCCATTTTGTACGGATAATGCAGATGAGTGGGGGAAAAAGGAGTACTTCCAGTTTACAGAACAAAGCCCAAGGTCTTAAAGTCACCACGTTGTGGGAGTAATATGAATTCTCATTTATCTACTTCTCCACCACACTAAAAAGCTGGTATCACATTATTAAGCAATGGCTCCTAAAATTACAAGTCTAAATAGAGGACTAATTGGTTTTTTGACTTATTTTGAGGCAATAGACAGGTGGAAGATCTGTCAAACTTCATGAAAAAAACTGCCAAGGTTTCAACATTTGATGCCTATCAAAGTAGGAACTGTAGACACTGACATTTCTGAGGGGAAATTTATCTTTTCTGGACCTTCCTTTGTATTATTTGTCCCATGCGAGCCATACAATAGAATTCTTAACCAGTAAGTGTGATGTGTGACATCCATCATCATCATCATCTGCGCATTTCTGAATGTAAACCTCTTCAGTCAAAACATAACAATTTGTAGTGGTAGAGAGTCTTCACTTCACAGTCCTTATTCTGACCATTCAGCTCCTAAGTCAGCACTGTAGAGAGATGTCACAGCATCATGGCTGATTAGTCTTTTCTGCCTGCAGCTGCTCTCCCTCTGCTAACGTGCATGACAATCACATGTTTAGGTTTTCCTTCTGCATATGGCTATGAAAAGATAACATCGTGCCAACTTTTCAGAAGATGTTGAATGGTGGTGTTATAGAAACTACAGGATTTCTGAATCTTATAGTTGAGATTTTAAGATGCTGTGATAAGTGTCTGTGCTGAATCTACCATTTGTGTTTGGTGAGACAAAGTAATAATTTGAATAATTTGGTTATTCTTGGCCTTTTTTCAGAATTGGTTTGGACAGCAAAAAACTTTATAGCCAGTCCATTTAGATTTGGGTGGCATACTTGAGTATAGGAAAACAAAAAGGCCTTCATGCTCTTAAGGAATATTGAAGAATTTCCCACTTTCTCAGAATACAGAAGAATGTGTCAATGTTTGATTTTGGTAAACTAAAGTAGGAAATGTTTTCCTGGCTTACCTAAAATGGAGCTTCGGTGCTTGAAGTTTTGGACAGTTGGTTTAAAGCAATACTTTTCTTTCATACTCTACGGAACAGATCTCACCTTTGATAGTGTGTTCTGTATATCTTTCATGCTCAGAGATCTGTGCAGAAAAGGTGAGCAGAGTAATGGAGTTAAGATCAGCCATGTAGATCTGAAAGAATAATGTTGTCCTTAACAAATGCTCTACCCTGGTTCCATTTTTTATTTGCTGAGGAAAGAGCACACATTAAGAAGGCCTGACTTTTTTTCCAAGATGATGTATTTTCCTAAAGCCTTAGCTTGTAGATGTTGAGCTCTTGTTTGTGTAATTTAAAATGCAATAATGACAGAAACAGAAGAAAAGAGAATTAGCATACATTGATTATGCAGAGTCAATAATGAACTTTAAGCACTTTGTGAATAAATGTGAGATAAATGTCACACACAGAGCACTTAGTAACAGAATGCTACAATAAAGGAAGAAAAAACACTAAATAGGAGTAAATAGAAGCAATGAAGGACATAAGGTTATAATTTAAATAATTGATTGGGGGATTCAAGGTATTCCATTTAACATACAGAGACTCAGGTTTAATTGAGTCTCTCTTTCATGGGAAGGCTATGAATTTAAAATGATCCCAGTGTCTTGAATTAGTAGCCTTTAATGAAACCTTAAACAAAAAAAACTTTTAAAGAAGTACTTGGCAAAACTTCAAATAATCAGGAGAACTTCCAAAATCATATACTTAAGATCAACTCTGATAAAGACAGCCATGGTAGATGACTGACTTAGAATATTGCTTAAGCTGAATTCAAGTTACACAGACCAGAGAGACTTCTGGAAGATTTCACAGGTTGCAAACCCCTGTGGCTGTAGAACAGTGAAAAAATTCAATGGACATAAAGGAAGGTTGATATCTATAAAGTGACCTCTGCTTTCCAATTGTCAGTATCACACAATTCTGCCTTAGGAGAGTTGTAGGAATATTGTAGGTGGATATGAGACAGGTGTCTGCAAAGATTTTTTTAAAAGATTGAAAGAGGGCATTTAGTCCCTCTCTGCTCTCTGGCCATATATAGGAATAAGTGACCATTGTAATTTTTTTTTTTTTGCTAACTTACAAAAGGCCAAAGAGCTAAAGAATTATTATGATTTTTTTTTTTTTGTGCACACTATTCAAGCTGAAGTCCTTATATTGACATTGATATCAGTTAATTAAAATATCTGTATTTATATATATGTAAAAGGTTAAGTAACTTTGTCTAGGCTGTCTGGCTGATATGAAACATCTGCACCTTATGTTTGCCTCTACTGTCTTGCTGCAGAATCATGTGGCTGATCTTTTTTAATTCTGGGAGCTACTCTAGAGCTATGTACTTTTTTCCTTAGATCTGTAGTCCTTTGACATTTATTTGATTTTCCCTCTACTGGTCACATTTGCATGTTACTACTTTCATCAAAGTCCATCAGACACCATACCATTCCTTCTTTCATGAAGCCTTATTTCAGTTTCTGACTTTGTCATTCAAAATACAGGTACTTCCCATTCACAAGTTTTATAAGCACATTGAGCAGATTAAATTGATTACATCATTCAGAAAATATTAAATTTATCACATTACGGCAATTTAATTTTGCATATGGTTATGAGCTGTGATGAAAGGAATTTGGAATTTTTTATGAAATTTTATGGCAGTTAAGATTAATATCAAATACATTCATTCCAAGAATACCATTTATTTTAAAATTACAGTGTAAAAACTTTATATTGACCTGTGCAAGGAATAAAAGAAACACATTATATAATATTATTGATTGCTTAAATTTTCCTTCATATATTTAAAATCATTCAAGAATAGATTTTAGTTAGTTTTTGAAATGGTAGCTGAGTAAAAGACCACAGACAATAAAATGCTAGTAATTTACAGTGGCAGGTGTCTCTGAAAAGGTAAGGATGTTTTGTCACTTCCTTGGAAATCAAAACAAAACACACAAAAAAGGTTATTTTTCACTTAGCATACCAGAAAAATTTGGAGGGGGTGGGGGTACTAGAATGGAGGAATTTTGGTAGGAAAATATAATATGAGGTCAATAGATTTTAGTAACAAATGTTTGCTTTATTGTAAATTAGAGGAGAAAAAAGTTTCCTGAACTATCATCTCACACATACAATTTTTGAGGAAAGCTGTAATTTGTGAGCTCTCTATTTCTAAGTCTCCCAAGCTTTTCCTGCATAAAATCTCTTCTATGACAAAATTTGATGGGAAGTCTACATGCAGTGATGCCTTTTCTAAATACACCAGCAGGTAATTTCTATTGCCTAAAACACCTCAGAAAAGGTGTTTTAGGCAATAGAAGTTGGCAAAAGTAGATAATGTGTTGTAAGGAGATTAATGTTAATTGTATATAGTTATAGTATACCTATAAATCAAAAAGAGGAGCATAGAAAGATGATTTATTTTGACAAAAGTAAGTAGTTTTTAATCTGCTAGAGATGCGTGGTTCAGTGGAAGTTAAAAATTAAGCAGGAATTTTTGGCTGGAGGTCCTTCAAGTAAAACAGTCCCTATGGATTTGTTAAACTTGAGGGAGAGAAATATTTGAAGGCTGCAATTCCAAATTCAATTCTACAATAGTAATAGCTTTTCAAGTTGCAGGAAGTTTGTCAATATATGAATAGCTTCTATCTACAACAGGAATAAATTGAGGAAAAGAAATACACTTCTGAGTGCCAGAGTAGCCTTTTTTCTTCCATGAATTTTTCATGAACTTATTTCGAACTAAAAAGAGCATGGGTAGTTTTGTCAATCAAATTTTGCCTTCCACTCTGTCCCATTTGGTATTTCCAAGGTAACTTGACAAAAAGGAAGGCTATGCAATTTTGTAGATGTAAAATAACAACAGCAACAACAGCAACAACAACAATACCATCACCACCAATCATCCCCAAAAGAGTCTAATCTAATGATTATGGAATCTAATTACAGGAGTGTTCAGCATTAATAGTCAGTTTTTAAATGAAGCATAGAAAACATATGTATAATGTGTTCCTATATCAGTAAAAATATGACTTTATGCGGCTTTTATGTCTTTTTAGAGTACTGGGGAAAAAAAACCAAAACCAACCTAGAAAGAGGAGCAATTGTACACAGAGAAGATAACTGTAAATTTCAGTGATTTTGAAAAAGAACATGGCAAAAAAGAGAAAATTGCATGAAGAATGGTCTTATTTTGTTATTATGAGTTTACTAAAAGCTCTCTTTTCCCTCTTTCATACCCTGGCAGGTCAGTGATAAAAGTGTCTGTATCCTAATGCTCGGGTGCTGCATTCTTTGTTACAGTAGCCAACACAAGATGCCCTGAAGCGCTATTTGGACTGTATGACTGTACCTTGGTACATAATTTGAAATCTAATTATTGTGTACCGACATTTTAATTGCTCAAATTTACAGTTCAGCTCTTCTGAAATTTCTGGTTCAGGAGAATGTTCAGAAGAATCACAGCACCTTCTCTTTATGCAGGGTGAAGCACCACTTCTCCTCAGTTGCCTAATTTGTTCTGGATGACAGCAAGTGATGGTTTTGTGCCCTGAAATGAGAATTTACTTAACTTCCAAGTGTTTATTTGGTCTAAAACACATATAAAGACACCTGTGGATTAATGTTTTGAAATATCTGTGAAAAAAACCTTTTGCCTGCTCAAAAAAAAATCCCCGAACAACCCAACAAGGAATATGTGTGCGAGGTGTACCTGAGTAAACTGAGCCAAGACTGAAAATTATTTATGTGTTTCTTATTTGAATTCAGTGTAAAACACTTGGCTCAATCAATTGCCTAAGGGTCAGTTTTTAATATTCTCTTTTGTAGACTTTGCTTATGTTTAGGACAAACTAACATCTGCTGACTGCTGCTGTTTTGATCATCCTCAAAAACTTTTCATTTCCAGTGATATCTAACTACAGTCAATTCTGTATTTGCACTAATCTCTAAAGTGCATTGCAAATTCAGAGACAGCATCGTTTTGTTATCTAAAGAAACCATAAAACTCTTAAAGGTGACCATTATAGATTGCACACCAAAATGCTTTCAGTTCCTATTTGTGTCCTTGTTCTCAGCAAAGATGTTTTCAGAAAAACAATCAATATTAGGCCCTTTAATCCCCACCTTCTAATTATCTAATTAGGCACAGAAATGTAACACAAACCACCAGGCTTTTTTTTTTCTTTTCACAGTTACTTATTTCAGCTCTTCTCCCTAAGTAGGGTTATCTTGCTCCCGAAATTTTAATTGATTAAGTGCTTCACCTGAAAGCAATCACCCTTGCAGTCAATTCCCAGAATAAAACATCTGCCTTTTCAATTCAGACAGTTTATAAATGAAGAAATACACCAGGGACACAGTATCATGTTCTCTTTCAGAATGTAGTGGTGTTTTACTCAGGTGGTATTCCAGCACAAGTCAACTTGTTCTGAATTATGAATAAGCTTATTATTGAACTGGGCTATGGAAAACACAATTAGCATACATTTTTTAGCTCACTTCCTGAGTTTCTCATTTCATATTTTCTTTATCAATTCTTTTTCCTATACTAATTGACCTTTACAAAGGCTACTTGAGACTTATAAGTCCTTTCACTTCAGAGTATTTCCAGGCATAAAATTTCCTCAAAGCATGTTTAATCTTTAATGTTACAGTTGTGGTTTTAGTGCTATCTGAAAAATTATATCTTAAAATTCTGTGAAGATGAATTCCTAATGAATTATTCCTATTAACACCAGAAGGTTATATCCTGCATTTGAATGGCTTCTTAAAATTTTAAGGTAAAATTTGTAGTCAGGACAAATTGTATAAAAGCAAAATAATCCAAGGAATTAATTTTCATAATATAAAAAAATGACATTTACATGTTAGACACGATTGCAATTTTCTCTGATTTACAAATCAATTTACATTTACAATCCTTTTTTCTTCTCTGTGCATGGATTGAGAAAAAACAGGCAAACACCTTACAAATACAGAAGTACATATTTGAAGAGGAAACAATGTCCAAAACACAGAGCAATTTCTAGTAATTCTTAGTTAAATCTGCTTCCATCATTTTCATCCAAATGCACAGGAAATGCTTTACTTAAAGCTTTTACTTACATTTACAATTTTTCCTTCTCCAGTATGGATGGCAAACTTGAATTTTGCAAACAGGAAATAACCGTTTACATATATTGAGACCAACTGATATTAAAACATGCCATGATGTCAGGATGAAACTTGCAATCTCTCTTCTTCTGGGGAGGCGAATTCCTAAAATCAGTGTTTTTTATTTATATAGCAGATTTTTACTGTTACTTTCTGTCATCTTTGTGAAATGGTAGGAGCTTTAAGGACTTATTTCTTTCACCTTTCACCATTATTGTCCTTCACATACTCAGTTATCCAGAAAAATTTTTGAAAGAAAGTAGATGGCAACAAGTATGAGTATTTTTTGACTAATAGGACTTGCGAAATATGACATGAAGTATTAAAGCAAACTAAAAAAATCCTGTTATCAATATTATCTGCAGCTACATAGTTTCTGGGGTAGATATTATGGTTTTGGGAAAAAAAAAAAAAAGACAGAAATATTTAGATAAGTCTTTACCTGAGCAAGACATTCAAATTATAAAATCATGCAGGTATTGCTAATCTCACCCATTTTTTTTTTATATTTGGTATTTCTTACCTACAGTGAAAAGCTGTGTGAAATAAAATTATAACTATGCAATTGTTTTTACAGGTATCTGATTTTGTATAATAGAGTAAGTCTTTCCCATCAGGTGATTTCAGACCAGTTTTCCTGAGAAAAAGGAACAAATAAAACTGAGTAACCTGACTTTTCTTTCACTCTTACCAAAGGAAATGTGGAATCAATGGAAGACCAATAGCAGTAGTTTATTAGAGATTTTTTATTCATTTTGCAATGGTTTCTGAATATCTTGCTTTTGCAGAAGCTCTCACCAGACAGTCTGGTTGGATGAATAGAGGTTGAATTCCTGAAGTGTTCTGCCACTCCTGTGGATATAACCAAAACATCATGTATATGTGTGCATGTATCTTTCTCTTCACACTTCCTTACTTCCACACCTCCCCTCCTCACACCCTCAGATGCATGTAAACACCACCTAAAACCCTCCAAAAAGAAATTAAATAGTCAGTTACAAATGTCTTCCGTGCCTTAACTTGCTAGAATATTTTCCTCAAGTGCCATTTGTGAGCAAAACATGCTGTTCCTGCAGAGTTATGCAGAGAAAGGGAGAATATTGTGCTCACACTTCATGTCAAAGGGACAGACATCAGAGTTTTGGTCTTTTTGGAGGTTCCCATAATAAAAAAAGTAAGATTTCTCAGTTCTGATGAAATTGCTTCTAGAAACTACACTGCAGAAGGTCACATGCACCTCTTCAACCAGTTATGAGTCACCTAGGAGTGTTTTCCAGATATTTTTATTTTAGAAGCCAGCCAAATGTGTTTTATTTGGTATTACCCACGAGTCAGTGTTGACAATAAGTAGCCAACGTGGTGTAGAATCTCTGTGTGCCAACGTATTTCCTTTACAGTGCTGTTTCATAATGACAGATACAAATGAGAGAGTGATACTGAGTCATTGACATGCCATTTGACACTTAATGGATTAATACCAATATAGCCAGATGAGATGTGCCTGGGCTTATCCGGCCCTTGCTGCTTGACCAAAGGTGCTGTCATGGTTTAGGCCTGGCATAAAGCCAGTGCCTCCATGAGAATACCCTCTCCCTGGTGTCTG
>JAHXMQ010000807.1:51539833-51726466 GCA_020466415.1 Ammodramus savannarum pratensis
GGGAGATCCGACCTCTTTCCCTCCAAGTCCCAAGAGAAATTCCCAGGGCCCAAGCTCTGCTTTTAACCCCTGTGTGTTCTCAGAGGTGTGTTCAAACCCCACTGGCCACATCAGGTGCCAATATCAAAATCTGAGCACCCATGGGTTTGACCACAGCATCTCAGAATTCCCACTTCTTCCTGGTCAAACCAGCAAAGGCAGCAATTGCCTTTGTGGTGTTTTCACCTCAGAGACACCTTTGGCTATCTGGATGTTGCAGTTGGGTGCTTGGAGGCAAGCTCAGACATCCAGAATTTCAGTTTTACCTTGGTGGAGAAGCTTTAAGGCAAGGTGAAGGAAAAAGTAGTTGGGTTCTGCTGGAGGGTTTCGATCCAGAGCTTTATTCCTTGCCCACAGGCTTCTGAATCCAGTAACAGCTCCAACAGGGCCTCTCGAACGGCATGGTTGCTGTTTCTTGTAACCTCAAGGAGAGGGGGAGGGAAGGGGCATGGAGGGCTCCCTTTCCAAAAAAGTGGGAGGGGGAAGTCTTAAGAGACAAATGACACCTGGATGGCACAATGCCTCTGGGGGTGAAAGACATCTTTTGAAGTCTGCCAATCACTCGAGGCCCTTTTGGAATGCCAGGACTGACAGACAGCACACAGCAGCGGTCAGGTGAGGGAAAGGAGAGGCGATTGGGGAAGGACTGGGATAACTGAGGCAAGGAACAGACATTGAAAATTACAAAATGTGATTTCACCCTATTAGAACATGAAAAAGAAGTTCACAGGATAGCTGTGCTACCCCTTCAAAAGATACTGCTACACTGAAAATTCTGTATGTTGGGTTTCAAGGCATGTAGCATGATGTCAAACCCTACTATTACCTAATATTGAGCACCACAATGCTTTAACATACACAGAAGAGTGAGTCTGCATGATAAATGTAAAACTGAGCTTCTACTTATCTTAGTATTGTGACTTAGCCAATACCAAACAGTAATATTGTGCATTGCTGGTGTTCACCAGCAAGCATTACCTTAGCCTCCATAACAACTTTATTTTACAAAGATTTTGAGAATTGAAAATCTGTTATATTGCAATAAGAGTGAGCCTTTTACAAGTGTTTCCAAGGGAAAAAACCCTCAGGCATACAGAACAAGATGGATCACGTAGAATAGCTCATAACATTTATGACAGTCTTATAGAGCTTGGATCATGGTCTCTGAGTTAAGTCTGTCCTCTGAACTGGTAACTCACCCATGGTGCTTTTACTTCCAGATCCTGAATCTCTATTTATTAATTAATTGAACCCATGCAAATATGATTTAAAAAATCAAAGTTTTATGATAAATGAATGTCTTTAAAAAAATACTTTTCTGCAATGGATGAGTGGGAAAAATATAATATTTTATTTCATAAGGTCCCATACTGAAATTGGCATGTTTCCCCCCAGATTTGAAAATATATTTTATCACTTAGTCCAATGATCAAGTATGGAGATAATATTTTTTCTGCCAGAAGAACATTAGCGTTTTTAAAATGGAGAGATCATGGAGTGAACAGTCTAAGAGAGGTAAAAATAACCCTGCTCACTGAATAAGGTCTGGATCAATAAGATCTGGGTTTTTTTTCAGGGCAGACAGACTAACAATATACAGTATTTGTAGGGCTTTGTTTATATGGCTCAGATAAGCATCGACAGCTTGCCAAATGTTTGAGAAAGGAAAACAAAGTTGTATCTTGGATTGAAAGTGATTTTCCTTCTTTTATGGTAATTGTGGGAAGGGAAAAATTCTTGCGGTTTCAATGGGAACCAATAGAGGAATTTTTGGTGCATGTCCCTGCCCTTGATGGCATGACATGCCTTTTGATGGCTTTGACTTTTGGTAAAGATTTTTTTCTTTTTTTTTTTTTTTAAGTATCCATGCCAAGTCCCTCATATCTTCCCCTCCAAGTTGTGTCTTCCTCCTTGATTATTTCCCCTGCTTTTGCAACATCTGTTAGGTTAGTTTAGGCCTGTTTTGGTCCTTGCACTGCAGCTCATTTCCTCCCAGAGCATTTTCTTTTTGTTGCTAAATGTCCCAAATTTCTTTTTTGTTTAATTACATTTAATTTGATCTTATGTCTGTTGCTGATTGTTTGTCTCTTTTCTTTCTCTTTTCCCGAAAGTATTGCATAGGAATTTTTTTTTACATTATCCATGCCATCTTGCCTATATCTTCCTCTCTATGTTCTGTCCTCCTCTTTACTTTTTTTCTCCTGATTTTGCAGCCTCTGTGAGGCCTTTTTTTGCATGTTTTGTTCCTTTTCAATGCAGCTCATATCCTCGCAGAGCATTTTGTATTTACTAATTTTTTCAATTTTTGTTTGAATTGTATTTTACATTTTTCATATCTTTTTTTCAGTGTGTTTCTAAGTCTTTACCTTGTGTTTCTCATGATTTTTTTTATTCCTGAACAGTTTTCTCTGTATTTTTGAATTTGGATTTTATAGGGTAGTCAGCATATCTCCTTTCATTCTCATAATTCTGCAGGCTGACCTTGGCTGGATGCAAGGCACCCACAAAACTGCTCTATCATTCCACTCCTCATGGGGATAGAGAAGAGAAAATGTACCAAATGGTTCATGGGCTGAGATAGGAACTGGGAGAGATATATCAAATACTGCCACTGGGGAAACCAGCTCAAGTTAGGGATAGTTATTGAATTTATTACTCACAAAATCACAGCAGGATGATGGAAAGTGAACTAAATTTAAAAACTCTTGCCCCCACATCTTCTTCCTTCCCAGCTCTACTTCCTCCTCAGTGGTGCAGGGAGATGGGCAATGAGGGTATGGCCAAGTTGTCACAGGTTGTTCCTGTCACTGCTCAGTGAGAGGAGTTGTTACCCTGTTATCCTCCAGCTGGGGTCTCTCCCACGGGAGGCAGTTCTCCATGAACCTCTCCGTCATGAGTCCATGCCATGGGCAACAGTTCTCCACAATGTCAGTCACTCTTCCATGGGGTGCAGCCCTTCAGGTGAAGCCTTCTCCTGTATCCATCCCCCTACAGGGTCACAAGTCCCACCAGGAAACCTGCTCCAGCGTGGGATCCCCTCTCCATGGGTCTGGAGGTCCCTGCCAGGAGACTGATCCAGCACAGGCCTTGCATGGGTCACGGCCTCCTCTCACCTGCTCCAGTGTGAGCCTGGTCCACAGGCCACAGATGGATCTCTGCATCCCTGAGGGCCTCCATGGGCTTCAGGGGCACAGCTGCCTCGCCATGGGCTGCAGGGGAATCTCAGCTCTGCCACCTGGACAAGCTCCTCCTTCTCCTTCCCCACTGACCCTGGTGTCGCACACGTTCTCACCCTGGTCTTCCCTGGCTGCAAATGCATCTGCGCAATTGCTACTTTTTCTTAGGTATGTTATCACAGAGGTGTTACCACCACTTCCAAGTGACTCAGCCTTGGCCAGCCCACCGGTCTTGCAGCTGCCTGGCACTGGCTGTGCTGGATATGGAGGAAGTTTCTGGTAGCTTGTCACAGAAGTCACCCCTGTAGTGTAGCCCCCCCACCACTATCAATGCAAATCCAATACAGTGGCATCTTTAGTGATAAATTCATAAAAATAGGATAAGACTCAGAGAAATGGAGGTAACCTTTATTAGAGTTCTGGACATTTCAGGCAGAGCTGAATACTAAAGTTCAGTGATCCAGGATTTCCAGAGGAAAAGGGAGTATAACTCTGCATCTGAGCAGGTATTTGAGAAACATCATTGCAGTATTCTGGGGAGCCTTGATCTATGATACCATGCTTGAAATTAATTTGTGAAAGTAAACAACCATTTTCATGTAAAACATCCATTCAAGTGTAGCCTCTGTCCTCAGAGTGTGTAGCAGCAATTAAAGTCTGAGAAGACTTTCCTGTACTTGGATGTAGGTTTGGGTAGGAGTGAATAGTCACAGACTGCTCCAACTTGGTAAGCTTGGGAAAAAAAGACTTCACTGGAAGTACATCTAGAATTAAAATGCCGGCTTTATTTAACAGTAGAGTGAATCTAGGCTGTGACACAACAGTGGAGTTTCTGCAAGTCTGAAGGCCCTTTTTATCGTGAGGCACTTCCAAGGACTGTTTAGTCTGTCTCGACTATTCTCAAAGTGAAAAAAATTGGTTTAAAACAAATGCTGGGCTCATTTATTCTGAGCTGTTACACACATCCCAGCTTTTTGCTGTGTCATCATGAGACGCACAGAGAGCTTGGACCTGTACAGAAAATGTCTTTAATAATCAGAACCAGAAAAGATGCAAAGTCTGAATTTTCATTAAATAATGCAGTGTATTTCTGTGGGACTGAAGGTACTGAGAACAGGAATTTCCAGCCTACTACTCCGTAGTACCTATTGACAGCACTGAAAATTTTACAGACCTGTGGAATTCCTTACTTTAACATGTCTGACATATATTCAGTGTTAGAAAAATAATTAGATGCATATCTGATGTCTAGAGAGAAAAGGTGAGCTCTGAGGTCAGAACATCTTCCCCTTTACTTTGTTTTAATATTATTTTCAGGTTTGGGTTTTTCCTTAATAACTTCTGTTTCTCTAAATGCTTTCAGAGCCGTCTTTTCTGATTCATGAGTTGTCCTTTCTCCTCCATTCCTGTCTCCTTCCCTGGAAATCAACTGCTGTGTCTGTAGTAAGAGTAGTGTACAGCCTTCGTAGGGTACCAGGGATAGGCTGTGGAGGCAGACCAGGGAGTCCTCTTGGTGTGTAGATCCAGTCTGCTGCAGAAGTAAAGCATGTTTTTTCCTCCTGCATAGGGTGAGAAGATAATGTTTACATTCCTTTACCTTTTCCATTTGCCTAATTTCTCTCCTTTACTTATTCTCACTATATGTTACAAAAAGATATCATCTCACCCCCTGAAGTCACTGCAATTTCATGTTGGGTGAAAAGATTCCTGTGTACTCTCTCTGAGATTCAACACATTGTTTAAGGTGGTGCAAATATCTAAGATGTCATATTGGCATGAAATTTAAACCCTTACACTTGTAACTACACTAGTTTTTACACTGTGTATATTCTCTTGATTACGCAGCTTGACACTTGAATTTTTTTTCCTGTTCAACATACAGACAATGTCTTTGAGCACCTCAGGAGCAAAATTTGAAGTAGATATTCATACTTTCCTGAATGAAAATGGTTATACAGGCAAGATGCCCTGCAGCAAACACACTAACTTGCAGTTAGCTCCTGATCTCATTGTTTTATTGTCAGTAGTAGTAATAATTGCAGAGCCTGTAATACTATGGCACTTAGCACCCTGACTGAACAGAACAGAACCATTGTTTTGGGAAGACAGTAGAAAGCTAAGCTCCTGCCTGACTTCCCTCTTCCCACAAAAAGGTATCCTGGTATTACCCTTCTCTCTCAGAATTCTCCTTATTAGTGCTGGGAATTTTTTGCATTTTGTATTTGAGTACTCTGGCTTATGAGATATGTTGTGATGTCTCTAGCTTATGAACTTCCATACCAGTCAAAACAACTAATTATTTATTCCATTATTCCTTTATAGCTATGTCAAGAATTTCAGGACATTTTGAGAAGTGACCAACAGATAATTATAGAACAATTTACAAATTAGCTAGAGATTCAGCTGAAAATTTCTGTTATCCTGAAATCCTTCAAACCACAAGATCATTTCTTAGCCAAATACTGAATCTGAGTGTCTTGTTTTTCATACACATAATTATGGAATGTAACAATTGCAATATTCATAAAGTTTCTAATTCTAAATAGGTTGAGGTGTTTGGGGGGCAGTTGGTTTTGGATTCTTTCTTGGGGTTTTTGGTTTTTGGTTTTTTTTTTTTTTTTTTCCCCACTTCCTTCAAAAATATTACATAGTTTGTCTGATTTTTCTCTGCATGGTTTGGAGATAATTGTTTGCATTTGCAATGTGTGCGGGCATAACATCTGCCTCAGAGTGAGTTGCTGTGCTCACTACTCAATGAAGCAGTGAAGCATTTGAAATGCAGGAACATCCCTCAGACATCGTTGCTAGTTAATGATTCTTCATGCTCTGAATGTTGCATCTCATGCATCCTGTGTCTATTAATCTTAAAATGACACACCTCACCTTATCAGTAGTCTCACTAAGAAACATATCTAACAAAACCTGAGAAGAGCCTTTTGAGAAAAAATAAAGTATCTTTATCATTCAAAAAAGAAAAAAGATGTTGAGAATATTGTTCTCCCTGTGTTCCTCTGTAAATCACCAACATTTAACTTGGAGCTACTCATGCCTAATCAGGCTTCATAGAGGGAACTCAAAATTAATAAACATCCTGCTGCTCTTTTCTGACAATCTTTTATGGTTTTTTTTTTCCCATATCCATCCTGGTGTCTGGAAATGAGGCAAGCATTAGGTCATTAGTCTGAACAGCTAAGCAGATGTGAATAAAAATCAATGATAAATGCAGTGTTCAGGAGCATGGAATAAATCTAAAATGGTACATTTACAAATTTAGATCAAATTAAGACAGAATTTGCAACCTGTTCAAAATCAGTGAGCACATCAAAGAGGAACTTGCCCTTTTTGAAAAAAAACAATACATTCTTAAAAAACTATTTGGGATCATTTTAAAGACAAGATATTTTAATCCAAATTTTAAACAACAATATATTTGTGTTTGTTTTGGCATTTACTTGGAGCTCTAGTTAAAATATTGCCTTTTCTAACTGATGCAGTCTTTCTACAGTCAAGGTTCTTAAATCACAAGATATGTTTTAGTGATTAAGCCCTTTGTGTGAAACACTGCATGGTAGTCTCAAAGAGGAAAAGTGGGTAGATTTGCAGTAACCTGTTGTACTATAGAGCTTCCCAGTAGGATTTGACAAGCTTTTCTTTTTTATGTCCTGAATGCAAACTAGAGTGACTTGCATTAAATATATACTTAAAAAAGAAATCACCTTGAAGGCTGCCATCAAGAAAAGGGGAAAAAAGAGAAGGCAGCAGGGAAACTCTTGCACAATGAACCATAATCTCGGTAAAAATGACTCGAACAGTAAAGAAAACTCAGGGTCTCAGTGCTTCCTGAATCTTGAAACAGTCTAGTATTATATTTACTTTTAATTACAATTTTTCTCTCAGAATAATATGCAACACTTTATACCACACACATTCTAGAATAATATTAAGCCCTAAAAAGAGATTAAATAATGCAGAAATTGAAAGATTAGGAATTTTAAAACCCACTTATCTGTATCAAAGAGGATCATAATGAATTTCAAGTGGGACTCAGAAAGTTCTTATTAAGCTAAAACCTGAATTATATTGTTTGGGAAAAGATAATTTAAATTATTATTTTTATTAAGGTCATACAACACAAAGGAATTTAAGATTTGTGTGTCAGAGTACCAAAGAATGTTAAGAGGTACCAAGCATTAGATCTTGATTTCATGTATCTGCAAGACTTTTCTTCCTCAATTTTGAGCTGGTTTAAAAGCCAAAATGACCATTAAATATTATTCTATTTTCTAGTTTGCAACTAGTCTTTCTCTAAAAAAACATTGTGGCTGGAAAAGAATATTAAAAGAATGTTAAAAGAATTTTGAAAATTTAAGGATAACACATGTTTTACAGAAATATCCTTCTCAAACTAACAGAAATTTGAAATCTTCTGAAGGTCTTCTGGACTTATTTAGATTTCAGCTTGTTAAGGACTGAGTTGATGATGACATATTGCATGACAAGTAGTTCAGAAATTCCTAAAATAAAAATTTCCTTGAAGTATAAAACTGAAAAGTAAAAGAATACAGTTTATCAGTCTTCAGAGTAGTGGATTGATTTTTCCATTTAAAAACATGTTCTAGGGTGGTTTTTATTATGTATTAGGAGACCATCCTTGTTTAACAATGCTTATTTCAGCTAAAACAAAAGAAAAATAATTTGCATCTAATCCATTATGGATCTAATCTGGAGCTTGTGGAAATCAGCCATTTAGTAAACTGGCATGATCTTTGGGTCAGGCTGCATATGAAGAAGAAAATGCTTCTGGCTCCAAGAATTTTTTTTTTTTATCATCCTATAAATCTTGCAGATCTGGAATAGCAGCAATATGATATACTGACAGAATTTAATTTACATATTAAGAATGTGAAGCTGACTTATCAGATGCTGAATCACAAAATAAATAAAATGGTGAGACTTAACAAAAAATATTTTAAGCTTTATCTTAAGTTGCCATATACATGAAGTGTAAGGAAGTGGCCAATACCAGATTTAGGATGACTGCATATTTTTATTTCTACTTATTAATTTTTTTTTATGACAATATGATTATAAATGGCTTTGCTTGGTGGATTGCATACAATGGAGTGCATTCTACTTTCAGATGCCTATAATTGTTTTAAATATATATCTATTTAAAAGGAGATCAGCATTATTCAATTACACTCTATTCACTACTTTCTACCCACTGCTTTAATCAGCATCCTGGAAAAAAACATGAGATGTTTTTGAAGACAGCAGACATTCACCCTACTGAAGACACAGGGAAGGATATGCCTAATTTTCATCCCGTTTAAACAGGAATTTTTAACAATGACTATTTGACTATTTAACAATTACTAAAATATCAGGAAATAGTTTTGAGTAGTACTCAGCTTTTCCTTTATATTCATGCTTAATAATTGTAAGTTAAATGAATCAAGCAATTATCACTTAAGTGTTGGTATTAGCATCCAGGTTTTGAGAAATCTTCCCAAACCATCCAGAATGGAATTTACCACTTGCTATTTTGGAGTTAAAAGCAGAGTAGGAAACAAACCTTCAGCATACTGCTAATGAAACAGAGTGGGATCGAAAGCATTGTAATAAAACTGCAAAGGGAGTAAGTTCTCAAGCAAATCAGGCACTGTTCAAATACTAAATCTTGTTTTGCATTCCAGCAAGCAGAAAAAACAGGGAGATGCAACAAAGAAAACAGACATCATCTTAGATTAGTCCAACCTAAATGAAAGAAAGAAAGCAAGCTGAAAATTGTAGAAGAGTTGATTTCACTACATGTTTATGTTAATAGGGTATTTGACTTTTGAATGCTTCATAAACCTTGTTATGTTCGGTGCTATTTGAGGTAGTAAAACAGCTGGAACTCTGCCAGAAGCTTTAATTGGAATCAGCTTAGCAGGCACTGACAAGATTTCCTAGTGTTTAGTTTCAACCTTATAATAAAAATGCAAAATTATGTGCTATGTATTTTCTATTCCTCTTTGGTGTACGCCCATAAGGGTGAGACATAGCTGTGCTAGAAAATAGAATTTTTTTCCTCACATGCCTCAGGCCAGTAACAGGGCAGTGTGAGTAGTATTGCTTATAATTAGATGTTTCCTCACAAAGGAGGCTGCAGAAACTCACTACAGCGCTCTCCTTTTTTGTACATCTTGGTTATTGATTAGGCCAGTGTGTCAGATGGCCACAATAACACCAGAGGTGTTAGCAGTATGACTAGGGGATGGGATCAGAGGGTGTCACCAAAGAAACATCAGAGGAGCAGTCTGATTACACTCTTCATCTAACAATAAATTAGAGGGCTGCAGACCAGGGCATCTTGCCATGCAGAAGAAAGGGATTATTGTTTTGTGGAGCCAGCCCTGCAGGCTTGTCCATACAGAGGAATCTTAAAAGCAAAATTTTGCCCCAGGAAACAACTGCACTGTTTGAGCCTTTGAAACTGATTAGAATCTTTGATTCAGGACTATTAAAAAAAGATTATTCGTTCATTATCTATAGCTACAAATTAATAGATTAAAAATCTTTCTCCCTTCAGATTGTCTGCATGATCTCTTGGAATTCTATACTTGATAAATGTAGGTCATAGAGATATGTAACAAATATAGATAAATGACTTTCACCAAGGTTGTTAAGACAGAAATAAATCCCAGGATAACATTACATTGTCAGGAGGCCAAAAGTAGTCAAGAAAGTCATGTCTGGGAAACACAGCTTTCAGAGTTTTAATAGAAAATCTTCACCTTGGGAAACTTCTAGTTCACAGAAAATACCACCCTCCCTGTCCATCCCCATCACATGAAGCCATTCTTTGTGTCACTTTGGACACATTCCAAAGTGTCACTACCAAACCTCACTACAAACTACATTCAATGTAGTTCCTCATCAGCTTCAATGTTTAAATACATAAAATGAAAGCAAGAATAAGAAACAGCAAAAGACATGTTTGTTTGCTATTTGTAGTTTGAAATATTGTGGCTGAGTAGCGCAAAGGTACTGACTGAGATAGAAATAATTTTTCCAGGTCAACAGAAGTTTTATAAACTTGCTCCCAGCCACAGGTTCAGGTTTTGCAAGGATCTGTAATCTCAGACCCATAAAAGTTTTTGAGTTCCCTGGCCTGGGGGTTTAAGGGAAAGGCAGATGATTTGACAATTTGTCAGTAGCTCCGTGCTGCAGTCCAACAAATACACCTGTAAGGAGTGCAGTGCTTCAGGACTTGTAGGGGCTTCCTTTGACCTGAGCTTATTTTCAGCTTGCTTTAGGTATCATAGCAATTGCCTACCAGTCAGGTGCCTACTGCCTAAATTTGCCTTAGTTTTTCAATTTTGCACAGCATAATGCATAATGCTGATTAATAGAGAGTAGTAGTAAGTAGCAATTCTATGCAGACTGAATTCTTTATGGCCCTGGAATAAAAATGGGCCGTGAGACACCGTAGGCATAGGAGGATACAGAGACTTTAGACTGTGAAAACCCATAAGTCTTCATGGTCACTCACTGCTTATTAAAGGGATGCAACCCTGAGAGACAGGTGAATCTGCTCTAAAGTTAGCAAAAAGGACAGAAGAACAAGTATAATGGGGAATTCAGAAACCAAGGAAAAAAGTGAGAGAGGCCATTCTAGTAGATAAAGTGAAGAACTTAGTGACAAGTGGATAGAAAATTGAGAACAGAGGTAACCTCAAATCATAACTGTGGATTGTTTCTACAATCATGCTATCAGAAGTTGGCATGCTGAGGAATCTTTGTATTTCTCTCCCTGATTCTTTTTCAGTAAGCCAATGGGGCACTGGAAAGTGAACACAGAGGAAAGGTACTTATATGTTCAAAATGTGTAGCAGTATGCTAAAGACTTTTTTCAGTAATAATTAGGTAATTCAGACTATGACTTTTAGTTTAATTACAACTGCAATAATAACTGTTTATTGTTAATTTATTAGGCAGTTAAGACTTCAAATAAACTAACAATACATTTTGACTCTGCATACAAGTTATGGCTCCTTTTTTTGCCCAGAACAACATTTTGAAATTATGAGTGAATACCACATGTATGCACCTTTCTTTCTCTGAAGAAGTACACAAATCTGTGAAAAAAGGAAAATAAAGAATGTATTTGGAAACTGGTAAGAACATATGGCTGTATATTTATCATACCTTTGACATTAAAGATCATCCACTGGCTATCACAGCTGCTGTTCTGTTCAATCTCATACTTGTTACAATTGATAATTTTACATGTTTAGTTGATTCTCAGGAATCTCACTCTGCAAGAAAATAAAGTGAAAGTAAAGCAATAAAATACTCCCATCGCCTCCTAAATTAGAAAATAATTTGTCCCAGTAGTCTGTCTTTTACTAAAATGCTGTTCTTAGTGATTACTGAAGCTCCACAAAATAAAAGAAAAAATATTTACGTTTCTCTTTGCAGTTTCCAACAGATGTCCTGACAGACTCTCATGGTAAAAAATGGTTGTAAGAAATCAAGTCTCACCAGCCCTTGTGATCCTTGCATGAGGTTGGTAAGCAAGCAGTAACCAGAAGCTAGGGTTTGTTTATGTTCTGTTTGCCTTGTTTAGTGCAGGCTTTTTACTTCCCTTTCCAAAAAGGCAATTAGGAGTAACTGATATACTGGACCCACTGTTTTTTGTTCTAGAATGCTCTGTAGAGAACATGGAAGCAATCTTCTGTGTTCAGCATGTGTCTGATGGAGTTCAGTATTTTCCATGGTTATAGTCATACTTAATTCAGGAGTGCCTTCCTTGTGTCAAGTAGAAACAGGAAGCAACGTTGTTATCATCAGTGTCTAATTCCATATTACATCACTTTGTTTTCAGACTCTCCAGAGATAAATGTTATTAATACACTTTTATCTGCAATGCTATAACTGCATTACAATGGGAATAAAATTTCCCTTTAGGTGGCAGAAATTATTTTAAAAACAAGAAAGGGTTTAATTGATGGCCTAAAATCACCTTCCTGCTTCAGAGAAAAAAAGCTGAAGAATGCTAGAAACTCTAAGATTATGAAAAGCTGAACATCTAGTATCTACCAGTAGATAGCTGACAAGGTTAAGCAGTAGGAACTGAATGAAGGGGAAGAAAACAGAAAACAAATTAGAGAACAAGTTTAGCACAAGTGCAGACGAATACATCTGAAAGGTGCTGCTAAACTAAATAAAATACACTTTGAACTCTTAATAGTTTGTATTTGCTTATTCTCTTTTTTTTAAGGAAAGTAATGCAACTCCTAAATATTTCCCCTCCCTTGATATTGTAAGAATGTCAGGTGCACTAAATGAAGCATATTTGAATGGTGGTAAATTATCAGCAGGCACTACACCCTGATTCTGACCAGGAAAGGGTTGATTTTTGCAGCAGCCAGGAGGGACATGGCCAGGACCCTGTGGTTATTCCATGCTGCCTCGCACGGTGCAGAATGGACAGAGAGAGGGTGTGTCCCTTCCAGGGTGGGCTGGTGGCAGAGTGTGTGGTTGTGTGGTGACAGGTTCCACACAGGGAACATTGTGTGTGAATCGTTTGCCTGCCTTTTACACTCTGTTACTAATGTTTTTGCTACTGCTCATTTTCTTATTTCTTTCCTCTTTTTAGTAAATTGTTCTTATCGCAACCCATGGTCTATTTTGTGTCTCCAGTTCTCCTCTCCATCTTGCTACAGGGTAAGGGGTGTGGGGAGGAAATGAGAGAGCAGCACACAGCCTGCTGTGTTCCAGTGGGAACAGTAAATTGGGGAATGCCATTCCTTAACCATGGCACACCATAGTGCCCATCTATGGAAACGTGTTTGGGGGAAGCAAAAGCTTGTGAAAATGGAAAAAAATATGATTCCTTTGTTTACTTCAGATTTGAGTGCTATTCATCAAAAGAGTTTTGAAAGTTCATTGTGTGCAAAGTTCATTAAGTTCACCTATTAAGAACCTTATTTTTGCCCCTGTCCAGACAGTTAGGTTACACAATGGTGTAACCCATGTGTCTGATGTGTCAATCATACAAAGCGATTGAATCAAGCCGTCCACCTGCTGATCAAGATTAATTTGTCATGTGAGCATTGCTGATCTGTGTCTGTGCAACTGCAAGTGCTTTTGTGACATGTACTGTGTTTACTCTGTTGCTGCTGATTACACATGGCTCTGTTGAAGCCAGAGTATCAGGACCATAATTTTGACATATCTTTGGCTCCAGCCAAAGGTTTTTTGCTTGCTCCAACTCACAAAATTCTAAAAGGAAGGCTATATTATTTGGGCAACCAAGCTGTAGCTATTCCAGCACATGTGCTAGGCTATACTGTTTCACACAAGAATGACCTTTGTTACTAACTTGGGTTATGAGCATGGTGGAGTTTCTTCATACAATCCTCCTTTAGCCACTTCGTACCTACCATGCACTAGAAAACCCTACTCCTTTCTTCTTAAATCAATCCCATTATGTCTAAGCTAACCACTTTTTATGCAAATAAAAAAGGAGTTGTAACTTTTCTAAAGGTACAAAATATTTGAGTAGGTGATATCTTTTATAATTATTAAAATGTGGTAAATTGGTCACGCAGCTGATGTACAAGCATTTGATCTTTCTGCCATTCCCTTCAAAGTACAATGCTCTAAACTGTACTTCAGCTTCTGAGAAATGTCACAAGGTTTTTCTTACCAAACTCTCCTTCCTGTAAGGAAAACTGACTGTTAGCAAGGTATTCCTTATTTCTAATCAAAACCTGCTTTTAAAATATTGTGACTATATGAATAATTATTCATATGACTAGGAAAGGAGCTGTGTGCATGACCATGTGTGTGACAGAAATCTGATTGCTACCAGCATCTGGCATGTGTTGGGTATTTATAGTTTAAGTTATGAGGCTATATCATACTAAAAAAAATGAGAAATGTAGAATCTATAACTTACCACAGGATTAATTTTGCTAAACAAGAACATTTAAAATGACTCAAGGTGTAGTTCAAAGGGATTTCTATATTTAAAATGAGTTTTTGTTCTCAAGTGGGCAATATAGTTTAGAGATGTTACATTTTGTAACATGCAAGTTACAGGAAGGGTATTCAATGTACCATTTCATGTATCACTTAGTGCTGTAAATCATCTATGACCTGGACAATCTAATTGTTTGTTCATCACTTCCAGCAGGATGAGGCAGGAAACTGATGCCAGCTGTTGATATTCTGTCTTTGTTTTAAAACTCTGTGCAGAGGAAACAGCTGCTTGCAGTGGGAGTTTTGGGGACTGAAAGGTGATCTCTAGTCCTAAAATCTGTGATAAATTAGTAATTGATGTTGTCTGAGTGAACATGTTACTGCAAGCTGGTTAAATAAAGGAATGTATGTTACTCAGGTAAAGTTCACAATAACGATTTTTTTGTCTGTGCTTTACAGATCAATTTTGTGACAGTATTGCTGTGCATGAGCACACATCTCAAACATTAAACAAATTCTTGAGGAGTTTATTCCCCATAGACTTGAAATTTTTCAGTCTGTGGTGTGATATATGCCAAACCTGAGATTATCTCCCTGAATTATCACAAGCTGCAAATAGGTAGATGGGGTAATATATTACCTTTTTTTTTTACACAAAATTTAATCTTTTTAAAGTAGAGAATTCTAATGCTGCTCTTTCAGAAGAATGTAAAGAAAGTAAAGCAGAAAGGACAGCTCTGTGTAAAAAGGAGCAGATGTGAACTGCTGGTCCCGATTCTGTTTAATCAAGTAGAGACAAGGTCCTGATAGACAGGAACAAGTCCAAAGTAAAGACTTCCCAGGTTAGAAATATTACTGCTATTTCCTTGTCTGGACATATAATGCAATGAAACCAGAAAACAAATTTGACTCTGTGTATCAGCAAGGATTTCCTATATTATAAGGGAACCATGAAAGAGGATTTAAAAGCCAATCTTTCTTTCTTCCTCTTATCACAGGGGTTGCAGAGGCATTCTATTTTTCTTTCTTGTCCAGTTCTAAAGGGACTTGATGGCCTTTTGCATTCTGGATGGCAGAGGTGTAAATACAAGTAATTTAAACCTGTGTCATCTTTCAAAGTTGCCAGGAATTGTTCTTTTCATTATTCTTACACACTGCTCACAAGCACTTTTGTCTGGTTTCTCTGTAATTTTCTTTGGTTTGCCAAAAGACCATAAAAATAATTGATATTGCAACAGAACTGAGCTATTTAAAAATATTGCATATTTACCAGTAATATGAATAGGCAATTTTGCTACAGTCACCTAATGCTAGGGTTTTGTAAACGATGTGGAGAATAATTCCTTTAGACTGCCTAGAAAATCCCAGCCTGGGATCTTAGCAGCATACAGAATATTTTAAGAATACAGATATGTCAAGAAATTCTCACAGTTATATACAGGCTTTATAAAGCATTTTGCTTTAGTGGTTCACAGACTTTGCAAGGCATAAATTGCACTCAGAAAGTAAAGGGGTTTTTTTTCCACAATAATTTTCCTTCTTGGAAAATATCTTTAGTGCAGAATGAAACTTAACTGCATAAGTCTCCCTTTTGTGAATCTTCCATAAACTTCAGACAACCCTCTTCTGAAATAATCTTATCTCTTCAAAAGTGATTGTTATAGCCCTCTGCTGGGGAGGAATTATCTAACTTTCTCATCAAATCTCATTATTTTAACAGATAGGGCAGTGCCTAATTGTCTCCACACTAAGAAACCTTGCTAATCAAACATTTTAAAAACACTTGGCTGATTCTTTGATAAAGACTGAAAGAATCAGCAAATCTTTGGGAGAAGTCAGCGGGTATAACCAGTATGCTTATTTTTCAGGTTTCTATTGAGACTTATCCTTCCTGCACATCCATTTCATGAGCATCCATGTGTGCGCTATGTTATTTTGATCAACATTTGTCAGGGTGAGAACAAAGATATAAACTACACAAAAATTTACAAAAAGGTTATGTTGTACAATAGCTGTTACTTGAACTCAAGATGTCCTTGACATTTAGATTCAGTGCTCTTTTAAGGTAATAGAGGCAGGATTCCCAGGGAGTCAGTCCTATGGTCTACACTGGTGGCACAAAACTACAGATCTACAGCTGTGGGGTAGGTGTTAGCTGGCACCCAGGGACTCACCACACTGACAGTGAGGCCTGGTCTGGTTCCCAGGGATTTTCCATGATTTATGACAGTTTTGTCAATCATTAGTTTCCAAACCACTTGCCATACAGCTGACATAAAGCCCAACTTGAACCTGGGATATCCTAGTATAAGCTCTGTCCCAGAGGCTAAAGACTTTCAGATTCCTTTCTCAAACAAAGTCAGAAACATGGTTTTTCTCACTAGGATGGATTTCCTAGCTCCAGGCGATGCTCTGGTCTACTTCAGAGCAGTAGGTAGGCGACTCTGGCAACAGCTGCAGGAAACTCTGTGTGAAAAAAAAAAGGTCAAATATCTAGGCCCAATTTCCTCTGATGTAAACCAGAAATCTTATTACCAACTTACACACTTCTATTAAAGCTCTGTGGTCCTTGGATGAAAATCTCTGCATATTATTACATTATCTTTGTTCCATGCATTTGTCAAGGCCTGAATTCAGTGCAGCAGCACACTTCCTTAAACACTGACAATTGCACAGTGTCTGGTACTCTTGAATTAAGTCAGAATTTCTGTTTTTAAAACCAATTCCTCCCCACATTCATAAAAAAAGAATCCTAAAAACAAAACAAGAAAAACCCCCTCACCAGGCAGTCAAAAGCCTTAGTACCAAAAATGACAAATACATTTGGAAGTAGTGCTAGTCAAATTTGGATTTATTGGCTGAAGAACTTAATCTAAGAAAGAAACCCTGAGGAGACATGTGGGTGACTATGGCAGTGGGTCTTTCATCCTGCCACATAAGTTTAAGGAAAGCTTCATTTTTTTGTATGCTCCTTGTTGAAGCTGCTGAATAGAAACAGCCTGAAAAGGGAATAAATCTAACAAAATTATAATGTGTTACCAGGATTTTCTTTAAAGATGTATTTTTTCCTTTTAGCAAGCTTATCCTAGAGCTCTTTTGTCAACCAGTATTGCCACCGTTCAGCTTCACAACCTTGTTTTGTAGGGCTTGTCCAACACTTTCACTTTATAACATTTTTTAAATTAATGAAACTCATTAGTTCATTCTTAAAATCATAGCCATCCAGTGCTTCACTATGATCAGTATACTTTATCCTCATGAAGGCCTTTTGAAACAGATAAATAATCTGGATCTTTACTAGGGATGGGAAAGGTCACACAGACAATACATATGGACCATGTTCCAAGACTCCTAAGTTAGCACTGATTTAATTGTACCCTAACAAGAAATACCACATAGAGCTAATTGGCTGGTCCCAGTGCAAGAACTTTGAGTTGCAGAACCAGAAATTATTCTGTTACCCATCATATTGTTATCTGGTATGAAGGGTACTGGTTTCTTCAGTTGATTAACTCCTGAGTCTAATTGAAGTGGTCTTAAATCTAACCTGTGATGTAGACATGCCTTGAGATGTGAAAAAAAAAGACTTAGCTCCACAAAGGAGCATAGGACATATGACTATTTAAGTGTAAGTTAGGCACTCACAACCCTGTGAGGATCAGTGTCTTTCTGATCTGATCATGGTCCTATAGGCCAAGAAGAGAGCTGGTTTTCACCCCTGACTCCTGAAGTTATTGCTGTTGCCACCAGAACATCCAAATGAGGTTCTCCTTCCAAGCTGTTTTGGCAGAGGAATCTATCAATGGAGGAGCTTCCATGCTTTTGACACTCTCCAATTTGACTGTTCCTGCTGCAGCTGAAGTCACCCCTAGGAATGTGTCACACCATGGACACTTGTGAAGAATGCTTGCACATCTTTCCTCACATCAGACATGGGCTGGTTTGGTAGCATTGCATGGAGAATGTTTGATCTGAACATTTCTGCAAATAGGTACAAACCAGTCAGCTGGAATAATAAAAAACATGAACACACAGTTTTGCTGGGTCCACCCTCAAAATGTACGTTTATGGAATAGCAGCAGAGCAAAGAATAGAGCCTAAAATAATAATACACCCCCCTGCCCCCCAAGCCCCAAAGCATATTAACTTTGATTTTTTTGTTAAGTTCAGACCCATTTTTTCTGAAGTCTTTTTTTCCTTCTCCAAAACAACATTGCCCTTATTGCAGTGAAACAAAGCAAATGAAAGATTACTAAGAAAAATTTGGCAAAAAAATTCCCTAATTTTTTTTTTTCTACTTCTTAATATAATAATTTCTCCATGTGATCTGGATTTAGTAAGACTGCCAGAGGAATGACCTTGTTCAGTACTTCAGTTTATGTTTTCATCTTCAAGAATTTGAGGTTGCTTATGAGCCAGGAAATATAAAATATGAGAACACATCTTAAAGCAAATACATTTCTTTTACGGAATAAATAGAAAATTGCAGCCTCTTATATGGCAGTAGCCCTAAGTTATAAGAGTGTAATAAAATCAAACCTGAAATTTCCAGTTTTATGTTATATTTTTCTCTTGTCAGAGAGAAACCTAATAAGAACTGCCTTTGGTAGAAGGCATCTAAAAGAAAAGCAAATGAAAGGGGAAAGTGTGGGCTTTTATTTATTTATTTATTTAGTATCATTGTGAAGACTTTCATTATTTACATCCTTTTATTGAGGGCAAAAATGCTTTTAAGTACAGCTAGAAAAAAGTGCCTGTCATACCTGCTCTTTAGGTTCTGTTCAGTGCATTCAAAGCCAGAGCACAGGAAGCCATACAGATATAACAGACCTTCTTCCACAAAACTTGTATTTGGAAATATTTTTTAAGGTGTTAGGAGAAACATGGAGTGGATATAGGGAGTTAGATCTCAGTATTTCTTTGCTGTCTATTTTTCCCAAAAACATTACTTCTTGGGGAAATCTTTGATACAGAGTGAAAACCTTCTAAAATTACTACCCAGAAAATCAAGACGTGGACTAATGTCAAGACTTGGCTGACCATCATAGCTTTATATCTAACTTTATGCAGGGTAAAGGGATCCTTGATAATTTATGCTTATGTACCTTTCTGTACGGGGACATACATACCTCAGCCAAATTTCTACTTTTAGATAGATACCTCTCATGATAAGTTTTCTGTTGCAAGATGTGCAATATGCATTTGGAAAAATGTAATAAAAAACATTCATATGCCATAAGACAGATTGTACTTATTAAAAAATACATTGTCTGTGACCATTTTTAAAAGGAGAAGAATATTTATACTTCCTCTAAATATTTTTTATGGAAATAGTAAGAATAAAACCCATTCAACTTTTATTTATGCTCCTGGTGACTCTCTCTGGTCCACCATATGTTAGACAAACTATTGAATATTTTCTGGTTTGGTTTTTATAAATGTGACATGTCATTTTTTTGGTTTTAAAGGCAGCATTTAGATTTTGGTTTGTGCCACTTTCAGCAGAAATTTGGGATGATAATCGTACCTCCAGAGTAAAATTTCTTTTTGCCACTAATTAGAACTTTTTTCCTAAAAATTCTGTTTCAGAAACATAAATGGTAGGATCATTTTATCATAGTATGTGAGGTGGTTTTTAGAATTTTTTGATCTAAACTGAGATTACATTCCAGATAAATATAATATATTCGCAAATGGTGGGCCTTGACAAATGAAATTCTAATTCATATAATTCTACATAGAAAGCTAGTTAAAATGCCAGAAGAGAAAAAAACCCAGGACATCAGAAATAAAGACTTTAAATTAATCTGCTAAAGCCATGCTACAGAGTATCTCCTTTCCAAGCTATATGGAAGAGAGAAAGCTGACTGGTCAGAAACATAGGTGAACAAAATAAGAAGGAATATTTGGCGCAAATCACAATGTTATTAAATAGGACAGTGTTCAATAAAGAAGCCACATGCATTTGAAGGAGTTGCAAGCTTTTAAGGGATTTAATAACCTTGTCTGGTATGGAGAGAGAGGAAATGGTTTGGGCTTTATGTTTTGGTGTGGAGCAGAATATGACATGAACTCTTTGGCAGGCATCCTGCTTCCTTTGAGCAGCAATATTTCACCGTTGCTTAAGCAATGTCTTTCCACTGAGAGGCAAAGCTTGAGTTCTGACTCCCTTTTAGTTAATGCCATCAGTTCTTGGGAAGACAGGCTTTCATATGCTGCCAGCCCCAGTGTGGGCATGCATCCTCTACTCATCTCAGTGTTTTCATCTCGGTCAGATGTGTAAGGCATTCTTATGATGCTGGTAGATCTAATGTTGCAGAAATGCCCAGTGCTCTGTCAGGACTGAAGCTAATTTGTGTTTCAACAGCATTTCACTGAGGTGATAGTTCTAAAGAAAAATTGTATACCAACCTCTCTTTTCCTTATTCTGTTTTGTACCAGTAATGACTCTGGGTGAATCTGACAAAAGAGCTAAGGGAGGTGGAGCTGTGGGATGAAGCAATAAGCACACCATGTTGTGCAGTGAGGGAGGTAACATCTGTCCCGTGACAGCTGATCCTGGCCCTGTATCACCACTGGATGAAGTTATCTTTGTGAAAATTTTATCAGATTTATAAAGGATGTGACAATATAAGCATGAAACCAGTATGGGATGCTTTTTTTTTGTCCCCACAAGAATATGTAAAACAGAGAAAAAAATTACTTTCTTAGCAGTGCTTGAATCTTGTTTTAAATATGAAATAAAAACAGAATTGAGAAAAAAAGAGAGATAATTGTTGCAATGTTTTAATCTCTATTACAACCCATCACATCTACCATGTCGATGAAATTCATGATGCAATCCAATTTAAACATAAGTTTTTCTGTGTATTGATAAAGAGAAGGTTTCTAAATGTGTATATTTCTGATCATATACACCAAAAATCTCTTTCCCTGTTTTTTCAGAATCACAGAATCAATTAAGTTGGAAAAGACCTCCAAGATCGTCGAATCCAACCTTGCTCAATCACCACATCAACTAGACCACCACATCCAATACTTCCCTTAAACACCTTCAGGAATGGCGACTCCACCATCTCCCTGGGCAGTTCTTTCCAATGCTTTCTTGACAACCTTTTCTGTGAAGAAATTTATCCTAATTTCCAGGTTGAACCTTTCCTGGCATGGCTGGAGGCCATGCCTTTTTGTTCTGTTTCTTGTTACCTAAGACAAGAGGCCTCTACTTTGCTAAAACCTCATTCAAGCAGTTTTGAGAGTGGAAAGGTTACTCCTGAGCCTCCACTTCTCCAGGCTAATCAACCCTAGATCCCTCAGTTGTCCCTCACAGGACTTACCCTCTAGATACCTTCCTCCCTGACCAACTTGAGATTAGAAATCTGAAATTTCTTTCCCAAAATAGTTTGTCATATTAGAAAGTCACTTCTGAAAGTCACAGATGGAATATAAAGCATATCTTCCACTTTTCTGACATGCATACTAGAGCTCTGGAAAAGTAGAAGACTGCCACAGTAGAAAATTAATTTCTTGATATGACCTTGTTGTAAAGTTTAGACAGCCCTTAAAATAATTTTCTGTACCTTCTAGTCATCCCACCTTACCTTGTACTAAGAGATCTGGCTATATTTTCAGAGTAGTTTATAGATGGACCTTTAAGTGCAAATGATTTGATGCTGGAACTGTGTGTTTGTCATTCCTGGTAAAGTGGATGATCTAAGATTTCAGCTTAAAGGTGATATTGCAATAGAAGACTGTACAAATAATAAATGATAATAATTAGGCATAACAGCCTGAGCATGAAAAGTAGCCCTAACACAGCTCCCCCAGGTGCCTCTTCCTGACTTGAAGAGTTCACCTTGAGGATGAATTGCCAGTTCATTCTCCATGCCCATGAAATTTCCAGTCTCTCTGAGAGGCTCTATTAGCAGCAATTGTGTTTGTAATTTGTAGACATGTCAATCAACTAATTTCATATAGACCACTGAACAATTATTAGAATGCAACAATTTGGATTTTTACTGACCCAGGCTGAATTTCAGCTGGTAATTTACATCTGAAAGACTCCATATGGTATTACAAAGTCCCCGAGCCTGCAGTTTCCAACTGTTTATTTAATTCAGGTATGCTTATTAGTTTTAACACATTCACACAGTCTACACAACTTAGTTTGTAGATCTGCATGGATAAATGCCATTGACTTGCTAATGCATGTGGAAAGCATATTTTGCTAAATTAATTTGGTGAGCTTAGGACATTAATCAAAAGTGGTAGTAATTTCAGAACCTTCAATTTCTTTCCTCTTTTGGTTGTTCCTTGTCTTCAGACTGAGGGCTTCAATTCTCCACCTCTGGAAGTGTTGCACAGAATCACAGAATGCTTGGGGTCGGAAGGGACTTCTGGATATAATATAGTCCACCCCCTTTCTAAAGCAAGCTCAGCTGGAGCAGGTTGCATAGGTTCACATCTAGATGGGTTATGAATATGTCCAGAGCAAGAGACTCCACAACCTCTGTGCTGCCTGTTGCCATCCTGTGTCACCCTTGAAGTGCTCACCCTTCATATCCTTCAGTTTGTGCCTTTTGTCCTGTTGCTGGCCTGGGCTGAAAAGAGCCCATCCCTATCCTCTTGACACCTGCTCTTAAGAGTTTTGTATCATTGATAATATCCTCTTGATGCATTGAAAAGCCATCTCTTCAGGCTAAACAGCCCCAGATCCCTCAGTCTTTCTTCATAAGAGAGCTGACCTAGCCCCCTGATCATCTTTGTACCCTCCCCTGGACTTGGTACGTGTCTTAGGTGTACTGAGGAGCCCAGAGCTGGGCACAGCACTCCACTTTTGGCTTCACCAAGACTGAGTGAAGGGGCCAGATCACCTCCATCACGTGCTAGCAGTGCTCTTTGTGTAGTCCAGGATATCACTGGCCTTCTTGGCCACAAGGGCCACTGCTGACTCATGCACAGCTTGTTGTCCACCAGGTCCTTCTCTACAGAGCTGCTTTCCAGCAGATCATCCCCTAATCTGTACTGGTGTGTTGGATTGTTAATTCTCTTCAGGATCCTGAAACTTCCCTGTGTTGAGCTTGATCAGGTCCCTCTCTGCCCAAACCTCTATTCCTACATGGATGATTTTGCTCTCATTTTTGCTGTGCTGTCCAGCCTGATTCTCTGCCTAGCCACATAAAGGTTGAGAATCCAGCTTGTTCTTGAGAGCCCTGCTATGGGGAAGATGTGTGAAATTACCCTTCCTGTGCCCTGGACTGTGGGCCCAGGGCCCAGCAGCTGCTTTCAAGGAATCTTCCCTGAATCACAGGGAAGTTTGTCCGTGGGCATGGAAAATGTGAGAAGGTTCAGAGGTTTCATTTTGCTTGAGCGATGCTGTGCAGTTTAGATAACTGCCTTAACCATTTGTTCAAGGTTTTAGTCCTTGGAGAACTGCAAAAATATTTGAACACCTGGGAGCACGTGAATACTACTGACTTCCCTAATGCATTTATCATCAATGCTTTTTCTGAGATTAACAACTTCAACTAAGAACTTGCATAATTTCAGATTTTATGAGAAGTTCTCATTCTTGCCTAGCTAGAAAAACCACAAGGGAGCAGCCTTTCTTAAGGTTTCTCAGGCCTTTTTGTTGTCAACCAGTAAGTGTAGAGAGGCACAAACAAATAAAGTTAAGGTAGAACTTTCCATGCATATCAGATATTTCAACACTTGCCAGTGGGAAATTCACTTTGTTTTATTTTATTTAAAGGCAGTGCTCAGTCTTGCATGAGACAGAGTGTTTTTGGCCCAGACCTACAAGAGCTAATCAGCATACTAGGAATTAACTAGGAGAGGAAGTGCTGTGCTGCATTAGCCTGAGGGCTTGGGGGGTGCTTTACAGAAGTGAGCGCCACAAGGACTTAGGGGAGCTTGCCTCCATCGAACTGTGAGGAGTTCAGACAGCCAGGTCCAGTTCATAAGTGTTATTCTACTTTGGGGAACTGCAATGGGCTCTGCACTTCACTGACTGCAGGAACAAGACATAAACTTCCTCCTCCCTGACCTCTTTGACTACCCAGAAGCTTTGCTACCGTTGAAAAGACACAAGCACTGCCAGAAGTCTCGTCCAAGCAACCTGAACCAAATCTGTATAACAGCCAGAGTCAGCAAAATACTGGAAAAGAAGATCTCATTCTCATGCAAATGTCTTGAGAAAGAGAGAATCAGAGAAGTGAAATATACATAAAATGTGATATATAAAAATAGTTTCTAAAAAGAACATTTTTCAAAGTTTTTTTGAGCTGTTAGCAGCTGTCTAAATTTGTTCAGAAGCAATGGGGCAAAATGAAATCTTTTTCATATATGATTATTTTTATATTTTCAGGGCCTTTTTTCCCCCCAGGTATTATCTAGTGACACACAAGATAATGCACTGGGTCCAGGCAGAAACACTGCAAAAAAGATCAAACATTTCACTTCATCATCTTCAAATACTTTCATGCTACCATGGGCAAGAAGAATAGAGGAAAAGAAGCAAAAGGACACTTTAAAAAGGATCGAGGAAAGAAAGAGTTTATACACTGAGCTGATACAAATTACTGCTAGTAAAGCTGAAAAATCCCCAAATGCTGGAGATGTAGCAGTCTGGGAAAGCAAGTAGAGATTTAAACTTCAATGAACAACCCTACCTCCCCCTATGCTTGCTTGGAGAAACACAGTCCCTGCTGTTCACCCATTAGTCTTGGGAGGAAGAGAAATTTGCAGGTGGCCTATATATAAAATATACATGATTATACAAGTCTGGTCTATCTACCTGTGAATGCAGTAATGGGAATTGAGGGCCAAGGCTAATCTGCTTCACTAAAAACTTTAAAAAATTTAAAAATCCTAAACCTCACAACTCACAGTCAAGATATGATACAGAAAACATCAGGTGACCTTTTTATTTGTTTATGTTCCGGGTCATGAACTTAGCGTGTTGCTTTTTTTAACAGGTGAATAATAAGCCTTCCTAATAATGTCCTTAATATTTCATCAAAATGGTAAATGCTGATTTCTATCATGCTGAGCACTTTCTTCAGGATAAAGCATCACTACTTCTCCATCCTTACCCCTGTAACTAATGATTTCTCTCTACTCTACTCTGCATTTAATTTTCTTTAAGCATCTCAGAACTCCTTTATACAAGGAAGTGGGTATGTATATAATAAAACAATCAGGACTTCACACCACTTTCCAGTTAAGGCTTAGTTAAGAAATGTAAGAAGCTTTAGGAGAAAACCCATTCTGTCAAAATTACTTGGCCAGTTGGAACATTAAAGAAATTAAATATTTTGGGCAGCCACCTCAATTTTTACATGCTTATTGTGACATACTGAAACTGTTCCTTGTAATTAAGGGATAGTGGCAGTGAGTGTGTGATGATTTCAGCATCATATGGCACAAAAGAAACTGTATCAAACCTAATTTTCAGTCACATGTAGGAAAGGTAAGAAGACCTTCATGTAAAGAGAGCTGTTTCAAATGCTGTCTTAATAAACCGTAAAATTCTCAGGCTGTTATTCAGTGGCTCTTCTGCTTTTTATAACACAACCATTTTCATAGCTGTTATTTCTTCAAAATGCATTAAGATCGTGCAAAAAAGCTTGCTATAGATAGAAAATACAGGCTTTTGGTGCCCTTATTCTAATGATTTTTGAATCAAAATCAATACAATATTTCTTGAAGGTTTTTTAAGAACTGACCAAAAGATACTGTGGAGTAAGTTTGAAAACGCCCAGAGAGGAGTGAGCTGCAGGTTCATGCAGTGTTAACTTCCCCACCTCCCACGGGACAGTGATCAGATGGAAGGCAGAATGGTATCAAAGGAACTCTGTTGTTCTTCTTTCATTTTTTAATGTCAAAAACTTTTCTTTCCTTGTAGTGGGCTTAAGGAAGTTTGACCCATTAAGCTCTTTATCTCTCAATTTGTTTTTTTTCTAATATTACATGACAGATCTCAAAAAAGAGGAAAGGTCAGGGGCAACAAAGTGTGTCTTGGTGTCAGCCTGCTCCTGCTGCAGCAGGGAATGAGGGTATTAATAGCATTAATTAATGGCAGGAAAGCAAGTTCCTGTGTGGGCCCTGCCACTAGGAAGATAGTGTGTGATAGTGGCCCTGACAGTGGGTTGTTAGCAGCCTTCTATACACTTTATTTCTCCTTAAATCCATAATTATAAAGAATTTCAAAAATTGTACAGAAATGACAAATTTGTAAGAGGGACATATGTTGAACCTCTGTGTGCACTTTTTAAAAAAAATATAAAAAATAAATCAATAGTTTGATGATAGAAAGCTGCAATCCCAGCTGTATTTCCAGATTTTGTATTTGATAGCCACAAGCTGCAGGACAATGTTTGTGACAAACCTGCGTTTTGAGAAACCTTTCAAAGGCATGACAAAAATACAGCCTGCTTTTTATAGCCTCCAGCAATACCATCTCATGCTCTGATCTCTCTAGATTTTACATGCTCTGGTAGGCAGGTTGAGTGCTTGACTGGCAAACTCCAAGGAAACCCAAAACACTGCTAGTGACTGTGCTGGCTGCTGTGCAGTTGCCACTGTCTTTGTTCAACACTGAGCCTGTCACCTGATATATCTGTAACAAGCGCTGACTTCTGGAATAAAGGCTCCAACTCAAGCTGCTTAATCACCCAAGGTCTCATAAGGACCCTACATCAGGGAAAATACAATTTTTAATATACTGTTGATTTACATTCTTCCTGCAGCTGTATTCAGAGGCAGAATGCTTTAGTCCCTGTTTGAAGCTCTTCTCATGTGGTGTCTGCTACATTATATTGGTTTTCTGATTTATGCAGTGGAGTTTGGGAGACAGAACTGCTCATAAATACTCTTCAGTTTCTTCAAGTGTCTGGAATTATCTTATGATTTAATATTTATAACATATTTTGGAAACTCTGAGAAAGGTTCTATAGAATGCACTTCTAGGGGTAGTTTCAGATATGGAAGGTCATGACATGGCAAAAAAAAGAGGTAAGAGAGAGTATATATAATTTCAAGGGCTCTATCACAATTAAAAGTCTTTGTCAAAGGGAATCCTGCAGCAACCTGAAGATGAAGAAGATGATACCTCAACAGACCCTAAAAGAAATTTAAAGGATCTACAAAAGCATATCTTTCTGATGCATGCTTGAAGTGTTATGACTCTAAAAGCATGATACAAATTGTTGTGGCTACACCCTGGCCAGCAGCCAGTAGCCACTTGCTCACTTCTTCACCAGGAGGATCAGAGATAGAATTAGGAGGGTAAAAGCTGGAAAACCCACGGTGAAATAGAGACAGTTCAATAGAGAAAGCAAAAGCTGAGCACACAAGCAAAGCAAAAGAAGGAATTAATTCATCACTTCCCATGGGCAGGTAGGTGTTCAGCCACCTCTGGGACACCAGGGCCCCATCACATATAATGGTGACTTGGAAAGGCAAACCCTGTCACACAAAACATCCTCAAATTTCTCCTTCTTTCCCCACTTTTTATACTGAGCATGATGTCACAGGGCCTGAAATATCCCTTTGGCTGGTTTGGGTCACCAGTCCCAGCTCTTGCCTCCTCCCAGCCTCCCAACTTTCTCACCAGCTTGGCCGTATGAAAAGCAGCAAAGGCCTTGGCTCTGTATGAGCCCTGCTCAGCAATAAAAAAAACATCTCTGTATTGTCAACCCTGTATTCAGCACAAATGCAAAACATAGCCCCACACTAGCCACTTGGAGGAAAATGAACTCTACTCCAGCCAAAATCAGCAGATTAATATTGGAATTGTCTGTTAATAGTGAAGTGGTAGGTTTGTTCAGTTTGTTTACTTTTTTTAGAAAAATGCAAAAAGGAAAATTAACCTAATTTTAACATCATATAGTCATTGATAGAAGGAGAACATGCCAACTTGCTAAATAAAATTGATATTTTAAAACAAAATGACCAGTAATTACAGTAATTTTCTATTATTCAAATCTCTGGTTGACAATAGGTTCAGATGGCTTCCCATGTCATGTTATAGCTCTAGTTATAGCTCAGTGTTGCTGCTGAACATTGCAATAAATATTGACTATTTATCTTTGAATGGCTGATAGCATTAGAGTCTTATTTAAACAGGAGTCTTTGCTTTTTGCAATGACTTTCTAAGAGGAGACTAATATAGCATAAAAATATTTGTTATTATAAATTTAATAGCAAAGAGATTATTGAGTCCTTCATGGAGCTCACTGCTATCTGTCTGACTTATCAGAAAAAGATCCCCACAAACCCAAAATTGTTTCACGCTGTAGAAGCATTAATAATTTTTAAAGAAGCAGCAAAAATACCTGAGATACAAGAAGAAAACAAGTGAAAACACTAAAAAATACAGAGGCAAAGGCAGAAGACTGGAACTGCCACTGCAAAGGCACTTTATTTTTGGGTGATCTCAGCACATTAGTACAGTATGGAGAGTCCTATCCAAACCTGAACTCTGAACAAATACATATTACTGATGGAGGTTGCAGTGTGTCCTCTACGGATGTTGCTAGTGTTGTTCCTTTTTCTGTCCAGGCTTGAAGGTTCTCTGTTTACTACAACTGTGCATGTAAAAGCTTGCAAAAGGGAGAAGAATAATTGCCAGGTGTAGGGTAGTGCTCTTAACACTCCAAATTTAAAATTTCTTGGCTTTGATTATCTTCTTCCTGAAATTTCTTACGCAGGTTTTAGGCAGCAGAATTGTGCTGCTAATCTAAAGCCAGCACTGAGCATATGGTATTGTGTTGTTTGGGACTGTGCCTATATGAGCTGGCCAGTTCTGACAGAGTCAGAGCTGGGTGCCTTGGGAGCATTTTCATGCCTAAGTGGAAACAGAAATTCAAGGAGTGACCCAATGGAACAGACACTGGTCATATAGGAGTAAATAGTTGAAAATAGTCTGAGGAAAGGCAACAAGCATTATCAAAGATCAACATCCATGTGAGAAACAAGTAAACAAAATACAAGCCTTCTATTTGAAAAAAAAAAAAGAGTAGGCATGATATTAGCAGATTTGGGTAGCTAGGGACTGGAAATGATTGTTTTCTGCATCTTTCTTTACTGGAGATCAGGAGAGGAAGGGGTCAAAAGTAGCCAGAATGTAGGTGAGTTGAACCGTCTGTAATAGTTTCGTTGTGATACTCTTTACCAGAATGTGCTGTAATTATTTAAGCTTACAAAGATCCCAGAAAAATTTGGTGAAAGTCATGGAAAAGAAATCTTTATGACATTTCTAAATGTATACATGATCAGGAATTACTTGAACGGCAAAAAATTTGGAGGCAAAGGGGATACTTCAAAGGAAAGTAAGTGGTAACTTTGTTCTTATACTTTTGTCAGAAACTTCGTTTTGTTCTCTCTGAGAGATGGATCCAGGACCTAGTCAGACCAAAGATGACTCTTATGGTTTTGACATGCATTTGGAATGAAGTCACACCTTAGGCTCTGCCTGGGTTGTCCAGGCTTACCAGGCTGCTTTGAGCACAGGCAGAAAGAAGCACCTATGGTGCAAAACAGCACTGAAACATTGAATGATCAATGGATTTTGCATGATAACAGAGGAAAAGGAGCAACAAAGAAAGGACCTGCAGTGGAAAAACAGGCAGTTAAAAACAGCATGAGAGTTGAAACTCCCTGGAAATAGAAGAGTTTTAAACAGCACTTCACTCTGCCTTCGCTAGCAAGGGATGTCAGGAAAAGGCACAGTTTCAGAAAGATAGTCTTCTTTCTAACAATAGCTAGCTCTGAAGCTCTTGATGTGTTTAATAGCTTCCACTTAACTCATGTAGAATAGATTGACTGTAAAACTGCTAGGAATATTTGAAGTTTCCTGCATTCTATCATTCTATGGGAACATTAAATGCATGAAAAGGATTTTTTTTTTTTAACTGATATAGGAAAATACAAGCCTTGAGTGTGGAACTGAGGCTGAAAAACCAGATCTGCAGTCTGGAAAGGTGGGAGGAAGTGCTAAGGAATATCTAAGCAATGACAGAGTATGGGCAATATGCTCAAAGACCTAGTGGAATGAGGTGAGTTCACATAGCAGAATGGGTAATGTTTCCACAAAAGATAAAAAGGTTGCAATGAGGCATTCATTCATTGTAAGTTGAGCACTAGCAGGCAGTAAAGAAAGTGCTACTAGACTCATCCATTCAGGACTGGCTGGAGAAAAGCACAGATAGGATTAAACAAATTAATCTTTCTCTTTATTATATGTGTCTATTTCTATTAAATGGATGTGCAAATTAGATACACATTTAAATAACATACTAGAAAACAAAATTTGAAGAGTATCAGAAGAAATTAATATCCTCTTATATTAAAAGCATGCCCACCCAGAGTCTAAAAGGGATGAGGGAACTGACACTGAATCAAAAATATCTGAAAGACCTGGTAGAAGAGAAATGAAACTCAGTAAAATAATAAAAAAAATGTAGTTGAGAATCTCTCCAAAGTGTGTACTGGTTTGCACTAATACAACATAGTGAAAACTGTTGCCTATTTATTAAGAAATTTAAAATGCCACTGTGCTCCAATACATTGGGGATTTTTCTTTTTTCAAGACAATATCTGAATTTCTTTTAAATATATTGTAAGCTTTGAACTCTAAAGATTATCAGCATTGGACAAACATGCTTTCCAAAGAAGCAGGGGTCTTCTATACAGCATTTGACAAAAATTTAATAGATCAAGTTACTAGAAGCACCTATTGTCTGTGATCTGATAAAAATGCCTTATCTCATCTGAGACAAATATGTGTACGCCAAGGTCCAGAATTAACAACAAATGAGGGACCTGAAAGGAAATAATGAGAGCTATCATCAAGGTGAGCCTCGCACAATATGATCTTCAGAATGCAGAATGCTGTAGTGAACCAGCTATTTTGCTGTTAAGTGTCTCCCAGGGATAACAATCATCTTTGCTTCTCTGGCATGCATTAAACAACAAAACCAACTGAATTTCTTGTAATTTTGCTAGCGTGTTATTGGAGTTGCATTGACCCAAATAAAAGAATCTGTCACCTTGAAAATGAATACTTTCAGAAAGTATATTTCATATAATCAGAATGATTTCTAACTGTAAACACTATCACAATTCTTTTTAGGAATCATTCAAATTTATCTTTGAGAGGAGAAATTTTTTCTTCAGAATTGATAGTGCAGGTAGTGCTCATGATACCAGAGATAGGCTGCAGCTGTTTCCTGAGTACATGACGGGATGAAGCCATTTGCACCAATATGTAGGTCTGTCAGCCCTACAAAAGCAGGGTTTGAATCTAGAAAACTGTGGAAATCACAGCTTTTAAGGAAGAGTAGTTTTTACAGTGTTTCTGGCCAAGAACTGTAAGTGAGAGCAGGACTGGTCCCTTATTTCTTGCATTGTTGTAGATAAAATTAAACAGTTTTCCTTTGCAAAGTAAATCCTTTTCTTAGAATTTCAGAACCCCAGTCATTTATGTTTCCATTGAGAGGAAATTTGTAATGGGATAAAGGTTTAATCCCCAATACACTGTGCATTGTAATCAGTTTAAATCTTTGCCTGAGAACAGACATTTCACAATCAATGGATTTTAATAACCTTTGGGGGGAAATTGCATTAAAAGCAAGCAGTAATACTTTTCTGGTTTCTTCTTTGTTACTATTCATTTTCTATTTTGTTATTAAGAATCTTAGCATGAGACCCACATCTTAATTTTTTTCTCCGGCATTCATCTGTTCTTGATGATTTTTTCTCATTTGAAGTTCTAATCCTCTGTTTGTGACAACATAATCATTTCCACAGTAGCTAATTGCAATATTTGTAACCACTGATTAGAACTACAGGTGGGGATATGTAGTCGGGAGCAACTGAATTAAAAACAAAACAAATCCCAGACAAGCCAAAATAGATGACAGAGAACAGAAGTGTTTTCATAACTGGGTTTCCAAAGTAACTATTTTTATTTTTGTTTTTTGTTTACAAAAACCAGCAGATGTAGGCATCCATGGCGAGTGGAGCACTTCTCCAGACGTAGTCTTTTGATAACTCTGCTTCTCTTACCATGATTTCTTTACAGAAATAGAATATAAGGTGATTGGAATTGTGGTTTGGTTTTTTTTTTTTTTCCCCTGAAGCCGCAGAAAAAGAAATCACTTCCAAACTAATTTTTTTGTCAGCCTGAGGTCTCTTCCTGAATGATTAGAGACTAGAGCAAAGCAGAGAATTTTGCTTTTATCAACCACTGTATGTTTGCTTAGACAGACAGTGAAAGAAAGAAATATCAAATAGTTTTAGTGGATCACTGAAGAAGGAGTAATTAATTTATAATTTGCCCTAGAAGGAATGTGCACCGTGGCAATGTCCCATCACCAGTGCAGGGGGCAGCTGTTGCTCACTTCTATTTCCTGTCTTCTTGCCCTCCATGATGGTACATTTTAATTATCCTTCCTCCCCTAGCCAGGCAACCCTGAGGTGGATCAAGGAGAAATGAGAACACAGCTCATCCCATTATTCAGTTTTCTAGTTCAGCAGGTAGAAGCTGCTTTTCACATTTTTCCTAGATCTGCAGTTGCAACATTTTTTGATGTGTTGTATGCATTGTGGCCTGGAATTTTTAAATCAGAAATAGGAGGGATAATTACAGGAAAAAACGTTACAGAGGCAGCAGATCAGTAGCTGACATTTTAGCCCTGAGCCTGAGGGTAGAATTTCCAGTGCATCTGGGAAACTCTTCCTTTCTGCAGCGCATTTTCTTCCTTCACATTGCACACAGGCAGTTATACCCAGCAGGAGAGAATAAAAAGGGCTGTGAAAATCTATTCCCAAGAGAAAAATAGAGTGCAGGCATCAGAACAGCTAGACCTGGCTTAGATAAAGCAAAACTATGCTTTTACTCGTTATTTGTCTTGAACCTAATTCAGTCTATATTTCTTTGAGGACTGAAAATGCTTATTCAGGACTTTATTGCAAATATCAGACATTGAGGAGTTTTAATACAAGTTGTGGACTATGGGAGAGTAGAAAATTTATTATCACCTAGTATTTTTTTTTTGCCTATTATTTTCAACCAGCAAATAAGGGTGTGTGTTAGGAATTTTTATTAGATTGAAGCTAGAAAATATGAACAGATTCATAGCAGAACTAACTGGAAAATTACAGACAATTTTTTTCCCCTCCAACTTGTATTTAACTGGCCCTTACGCCTATGAAAATCACCTCCAAATCAATACTATTGATTATAATTCAAAGCTCATTATGAGGACAGTTTGAAGTGAAGTGGCAGGTTATCAGACTTTGCTTTAGATTGTGTTTGTCAGTACTGTATTTTAAGATATATTTTTTTAACACCATGGTTTTGAAGCTCCATTTGCCACAACTTTGAACACTTCACTCATTGAGATATGTGTTCCATGGAAGGGCACTTTATTTTTTGTGGTGTAAATTAATCTGTTCTGCTCTAGACCCACAAATGAAGAAATCTGGATATGTATTGTAAATATTTTTAATGTCAATATGCATCTACCTGTATGTGAATCAATACAGATGAGTCCACGACCTTTTTTTCTCTTCACTTTCAGTGAATATTCACAGACTGACTGGAATTATTGATCAAAACTTTACTTATTAAACAGAATTTTAATCTCAATTACAGAATCTTTTGCTCAACTTTATTTTTCCACTTATATGTAAAAGAATTTTGCTTTAATAGGAGTAGTGGACTCCTCTCATGGAAGAAATTCTCTTCAGGAAAAAAAAATAATATTGGGTATATAAAAAGAAGCAATTTGAAACTGTAATTGTGAAGCAACTGAAATTGCCTTTGCCCCATAATAGATTAAATCAACTGTGAGTAACCAAGTGTAAGAGGGAAAAGAAAAAACCAAACCACTCAAAAATGCTGCAGACAAAGGCATGGACGAAGTGCTTCATTTTTTTCTCTTTCTGCTTGTTCAAGAACAATCACAAGTATCATCAAGGCTACTGTTTTACAAGCCTGTGGTAGACCTCACAGAAGGACACATTAAGTGAAAAAATTTGTTAGGGAAGATGGTAGCATGTTTTTTTATTGCAAATTGTCACTTTTATATCCTGGGCACAGTGGGATGCCTGCCTGACTGCCTGCAGACAAAGTGATCATGCCTTGTTTCTGCCTGGACTAACCCTATTTTTCCTTTGTGTTCCAGAGGGTCTCCCAGGGGTGTCTCTAGTTCCACTCCCTGAATTCCACCCCTTTTATACTGCCAGAAAATTGTTGGCTTTTAGACTCCAGCCTGTCACTCCTGTTACCCAATTTCTTTTCCCTCATGTAGACCCTCTCTGAAATAAAACCTCTTTATTTGTGGAGATCCACACCCTTGCATCTTCACAGCCCCAAAATCATGAGAATCTGTTGGTAAATACTGTGTAATCATCTGAAAATGAAGGTAATGCCAAATCATAGCTGAGTCCCCAGTAGAAACTGCTCCACCTTGGAGCCTCAGGGGATATCTCCTTTATGATCCCCTGGTGACTTTTAAAACTTACCAAGGGCACTCTGAGCATCTGCTGGTTGGCCTAGTATCACAATGTTGTGTTTGTGGACTTCATTTCTTCACTCCACTGAACTGCAACAGCCAGCTGCTGAAGTAAGTGCATGAAATCGTTTGTCTTTCAGCCCGAGCAGAGCTCTTAGGACAGACATCAGTGAGAGGAGCTTGTGCTTGCTGCTACAAGGATCAGATTCACCTAAGTCCCTTGTAAAATGCTGGTGCCATCAAGGATGAGCAGTGCTGTATTTATTCACCCAGTTTGGAAAAGGTGAGAGTGCCAGTTCCCAGCATCCTTCTGGCTTGTTCTCTTCCAGCAGTTCAACCTCTTCCCAGAGAGAACTGAAGTCTCTCCCTTCTTCAGACTCAGCTACTGATAAGGAGAGAGGGCGGAAGAGACCTACATTTTGCAGGTGACCTGCTGCATGCTGGAAGAACTGGAGCTCATGACCACAAGAGACAGCTAAATCTGAGAGCACTCCATATGCTGAACTGCTCCTGCCTGAAAGCTTCTGAGGCAACATTTCAGAGTGATACTACAGTTATGAATTTCACAAACAGTTCAAAGGCAAAGGTCAGCTTTCAAATTGCTTCCAGTGAAAAGTTTAACCAGCTAAGTCCTCAAAAGTAGATGATAAACATATGAAAATCTATGAAAATAAAACATAGCCCATATTTAATTCTGAGTTCTTATCTCCATTTGACTTATGTGATTTCACCAGGCTGAATGGTGACTGGGTAATTGTTGCAGTGCCAAGGTTGCTATTAAATGATGTTTCCTATGCTTTAAAACACTTTGCTGGGACATGTTCTGTTTGCTATCAGCCTATATGATAGTTAGATGTTGGGTTGCATCCCTAACTTAATCAGGATGCTTGTTAAATGCTTTTTGAGATTAGAAATATGCTTAAAAAATAAAATTAAAAAATATATGGATATATATGTCTGCCTATATTTTATATTAAACAAAGTGCAGTTTTTTCTCTTATTCCTCCAAATGATCTATGAATAGAAAGATTTAATTCATTGGATGGATTATTGATCAGATTATATTACTGGAAAGATTTAATTTGTTTGACTAAAAGTAGAGAAAATATCAAAGCAGGAAAGAAGAAAATGGGCAGATAAAAATACATCTAGACTAAGATTATTCAGTTGTTCAGAATGTTTTTGAGGCATTTCATCATGTTAGACAATTCATCCAATTCATAAAAGATGTACTGTCATTCTGATGAGAGCTGAACAGATAATTGTCAATGAATTTAATCTCTTTGGATCAATAATTTTCTGTGGTAAGATTCTTGAATTTATCTGCTTAATTTTTCTTGGAGACTAGGTTTTTATGCTCTCTTTTTTTCCTCTTTTCTACTGGGATTGTGCTATGAGGAAAACATTATTATTTTACACCTGAGTAAAGTTGGGCTGGCATTAGTTTCAATTTTTCCATGTATGAAATCTGGGTTTGCTTATTTTTTGTTTTAGTTTCCTTTGTGAACAGATGCATGACTGAGGAGACCAAAGGACAGAAACTGTTATTCAAATAATTAGCATCTGCCTGGACAGCAAGTATTTTACATGGCACATAATTTCTAAAACCAGTAAGTCAGTGCAGGATTTTATGGCTTCAGACTTATTTTCTTTTTAACACCTGCACAGTCTAAACATGTAGGAGAAGTCAAAGCTCTGCTTTTCTCATGACCACATTTTAGGTTTCCAGACTAAGGTGGTGTGAAAAGAAGATGCCCCAATATGGAAAATAGTATGTACAGTTTATGACCACTCTGAGTATTTGAACATACAACATAAAAAATGATTCTCAGCTTAAGCAGAGACAAGCAGATTTTCTTGGCAACCACAAAAAGAATAAACAAAGTGGAAGAAAATGTGGTGGTTTTTTTTTTAATTTGAGCCAATATTAGAACATATCATATGGTATTCATTCTTCTGTGCTTGAGACATAAAGTAAGAAACTTAAGAAAAAAATGGATTTATAAGAAGTATAATTTTCAGTAAAAAGGACAGTGCTGTTCCTTTTTACTTTTTTCCCCACAAAATCTTGCTAATAGGAAATTGTCTCATCTTTTCTCTTTTTCTCAATTTTTTTTTTAATTAGTATTCTTCGTACTTGTTAGATTTCTTCTGGAACTGCTTATTAGCGTGTGTTTGTTAGAGAGTGTTTCACTTTCTGTCCTATCTCAAAAACTCTTTACTGCTGTTTCTAATGTGTCTAATATAATTTCAAGTGTGTTTGTGTTCTGCTCTGCTTTCTTTCAGCATATTTGCTATGTGCTTTAGTTTTCTATATTGGCTTTTAAGTCTGTTTGTACAAGTGATTATATGATAGAACCTTCATTCTTCCTCTTAATTATTGCAGTTTTTGAGTGTGTGTATGAAATGGTGCTTTACAACAGTTTTGTGTATGTTCATTTATGAACACTGGAGAGAGCTTCCATGTGCAATATGAGGCAAGCTACAAAAGAGAGAAAGACACAACTAAACAAGTGGGGATAAATGAATGTGAAAGGTTTCTCAAACTCAGAGTTTTGAGATCTGAAATTTCATCTGGAAATTAATTGCTACTGTGTGCATGCATATATCTGGGCCAGGTTTTCTTCTTTAGCCTGGCTCATTCTAAGTACTAAGGGCAAGCTAAGGGCAAGTGGAAAAGAAAGAAAATGCCAAATATCTGTTGTCAAGATTGCAGCAAAGGGAGACAGAAAGAGGACAGCTGCAGGAAAGAAGCCAGGAAGATGGATATGTAGGGGAGTGTGTACTTAGCAGCTGAAAGCGTTATTCCAGGACCATATTAAAAATAAAAAGAATTAATTAGAAGCATAGTAGGGAACTAAGATTGGGAAGTATTACAAAATGAAGAGCCTACTCCTTTTCCTTGTATTTTACTGAAAAGGAAGAGTAACAATTTCTCCAAGTTAACTTTTTAATTTCTCTGTACTGTTTTATCTGGGATTGTGATAGAAGGCACATTTCATATTCCCTTTATACTTTGGCAGGGAGCTGACACTTTGTTATTTACATGCATTATGTGTTTATGTTTCATTACACAGTATAATAATATGACACAGCTAAATGACAAAGTCCCCAGTGAACATTTTAGGCAGTACACATCCCAGGACTGCAGTAAACACACTAAATTACAAATTCATGGACTGGTGAATACAGCCATTCAGCAATATAGGAATAGCTCATCTTAATAGACAGTGTGTTCTGTTGAAAGGGCATGGGCAATAGGATAGTGGTTTCTTTATTTATTTAGTTAAGAGCTGAGGCTAGAAGACTTCAAGGAAAGAGTATGCAAATTTATTTATAGCACAAGACAGAGAAAGTTTGGAGCTGTAAAGGGGTATTCAGAGTGGGAAAAATCCTACAGATTTTAATGATGTTTTCACCACTATTTTCTACAGTTACTGAAAAAAGGGCAAAGGTATTGACAGATTAATTGCAAATTAAAGGCAAGGTTTAGTGATGAAATAATAGATTTTATTAGCAACTGATTATTCCAAAAGCTCAGTCAATTAAAAATAACAGCCTCAGGAGGCTACACATGAGTTTTGAACTTGGTCCATCTCCCTCTACCTATTATTCTCCTTGTCATCTTCTCATGCCCTTAATGTCTGCATTATGTCACAGCATTTTATTCTTTGGTGTAAGAAATGTCACTTTTATTCCTGACTTTTGCTAAGAACTGTAAAAAGAAATGTGGCTGATGAAAAAATGAGATAAAAACAAAAGGCATGATGTACTTTTTTCCCCTTAATTTCTTTCGTCTGAAAGAAGAGATGGCTAAAGGAATGGGGAGGCTAAGGGGGGTGAGAGAGAGAGTAGGATGCAATCATCAGCTAGAGAACAAAATAAGAATAACAAATGATTCTCAAGCCTTTTACTTAAAATACACTTTGTTTTAAGGTTTTTAATTTTTATTCCCCATCCTGGAAGGGGAATTTAGGTTACATGGGGCTCTGGGAAGCCTGTTCTATTGGAAGGTATCCCTATCCAAGGTAGGGAATGTGAATCTAGACAATCTTTAGGGTCTCTTCCAACTCAAGCCGTTCAATAACTCTATTTTTTGATTCTGTTTATCTAAAGCTACTATAATCTGGACGATTATTCTATAAAAAGGCTTAGCATTTGCCTTTCCCACAACAGTATGTTTTGCTTTTCTATCTAGACTGTGTTCCTTGAATTCTATCCCAGATTCTGAATGCCTCCTCTCTAGTCAAGGATCACGCTAATCATCTGTCAATCCCTCTCTCTGTAAGATTTTCAAGCTGGTGAGTCCCTTGAAGCTACAGTGACCCAAACCTATACATGCACATCCTCGGGCTAACAACTTCATGACTCACATGCAGTTACAATGAAAGGAGAAAAAATTATTCTATAAGGTCATAATGAAGGTAGTATAGTGCAGACTGTCAAAAATAGTGAAGTGAAAGTGATACAAAGACTTTCTTCAGAAAAGTGAACCAAGAAAGTCTTTGTTTTACATGAATTCTTTGGGATTATATAAAGACAGAAGATTGCAGAGTTGAAACCATATGTGTTTAGACAAAAATAACTTAATTACTGTAGGTTAACTGAGAGCTGGCTCAGAAATCTAAGAATTTATGAAAACACCATAGTAACAGGAGAGTACATGCAGTAAAGGACAATATATCTTTAAGACCAGAGAAGTTATATTCTGCATGCAGAATGGCTTAGCAGAATGGGAGCAGTCTGGATAGAAATGTATGACAGAGAAGGTACAAACTATGTTATAAGGAAATAGATAAAAATGTGCAAACCAGTGTGGAAAGAGACAGGTCAGGAAAAGCTTGTATCCATAAAGGCTTCTCTTAAAGAGGCACATCATTAATCATGAAGACTTCAATTATCCTGGCATAGACTGGAATAGAAATTGTGAAATGACCATGGAAAGTTATTTCTGGAGGTAAAATGGAGCTATTTCTTTTCAAATCTTCTGAGCGATCAAGCAGGCCAGACATGTATTTGGATGTGTCCCCAAGAAAATAAATATATGTGATTAATGAGACAGAAGTTGGTGAAGATTTGATTAATGTGATTGTAGAGCAACAGAATCAAATTTTAGGGTGTCAAGAGAATATTCATAAGGCTAGAAGAACAAAAATACTGGACTTTTAAAAGGCACAGTTTAAAGAATATGAAATATATTGAGAATAGGGTAAAAAATAGAAAATAAATGCTAAATCCATGTAGCAGAAAGGGAAGCTACTTATGATAAAAAGAGAAAAGATAAAAATCAAGGCTTTTACAATTGGACAACAATGAAACAATACCTGGGGAGATTCCCAGGTGGCATAGATATAACTTCATTTCTTTGGCCCTTTTACATCAGCTAGAGATGGTAGAATGTTTAAAGTAAGATTAAGGTATGAAAAAAATCAGACAAAAAGGAGAATTATAAGTCAAATATTGCACAGAGAAGATTATACAAAAAAAAATTATGATAGAAGACAGAAATTAGAATAGCTACAATGAAATACACATACTTCTAAAGAAATTTCACTATCAGAAAAAGCTTTTATTTTCACAAACACACAAAACAGGTATTTTTTTCTGCTTATGATTCCTGCTGGTTTTATTTGTAATTCCAGTGTGAATTAAAAAGCTCAGATCATAATAAGGTACATGCAGACAATTTAAAACAATGTCTTCATGTAAACCACATTAGACAGAAAAAAATTGTTATTAGTTTTTATGCCCTGTGTGTCTGCTGACTAAAACAACACCATAAATTTGGTTGAAGTGAATGTAATGTATCATACAGTTCACAAATAAAACAAGAACTGTAGGAGGTCTTTAAGCTATTTAAATAATTTCATGGACTTTAAGAGCCATTCCCTGTGAATCATGCTGTCTTTACAAACATCCAAATTATTTTTTTAGAGGTTGACAAGCTGAAAAACTCCATATTAACCACATGTATTAATGTTTTTGTGATATTTTGTAGGAAAGCTAAGAAAAGTTTTTCCTATGAGAATAGCATACAGCACAGTTATAAACACAGTGAGAGTGAGTGCCTTACTGTAGAACTCTATGCTATGAGAAAACTGCTGAGGATATGGATGAAAATTAAGCAGTAACTAAACATTTATTTACTTTGAAAATATAGAATTGCTTGTGAGGTAAAAGCACCCCAAAAAAATGAGAAAAAGTTTGGTTTTTCACTTTGAAGGTTACAAAGAAACCTGAGAGTATCAGAGCCAGTTCCACTGGAAACTAACACTTTGTCATGACCAAAATGAAAAAGCGGCAAGGCTGACCGAAACTCAGCTGTGTATCACAAACGTTTTCAGCAAAAATATTCAGGGCACTGTGATATAAAATAAGAAAAAAACAATGTTCTAAGAGAGAAGTTATTGGAAAAAAAATATTTGTTGTTATATACAAATGTGAAAAAGCTGAAATTTTCCACATAATCTCTAAAAAGAAATTTATAAATTGAAAGCTGTTAGGGGGTTCAAAGTCAATACAATTTGTAGTTTAGGTAAGAGTACTTAAATGAGAGACACGTCCTGATGTTTTCTTTGTCAAATTGTATCCTGTGAAGGAATAATTTGTGGACAGAATGACCTTTTCAGTACAGCTAACATTGAAGAACAACACAGAAAGTGTAGGGATGGAAGACAGCAGTGACTTCTTAATTTGGAGCACATCTCATAGGCCAAAAGAAGGAGATCAGTGAGAGAAAGGAGATGTCTTCTGTGGAGAGCAGAGAAGTCTACCTAGCAGACTTTCCAGACACTGAGAAGGGCTATGATTCTGTCTAGACTTCCATCAGGGTGAGATGACCTGTCATGTACTGCATTCTTATCTTCTCTTCCCTTTGTGTTATCTCACCATTTTACTCTGCTCCTAAATTCTCCCACTGGCTTAGGAACGATAAGCTGTTCTAGATATAATAGGTGAAAAGCTAAAAAATGCTACAAATCAGGAGTCAAAAAAATCCCTTTCAAAAGTGGCACTTAAGTCTGAAATGTCAAAATACATTCTTCATCAGCACTGGAAAACCTAAGATACTTACGTAGTTGCTGCCTGCTTTTAAAATAAAGATATTCTGCCTGGCAAGAGAGAATGGAGACCTGTGTCCTGTGCACATTGAACCTCTCTCCCAAATCACCTGGTAAGAGTGCCTGGATAGAAAATATCCCAGCTCTCTCAGGTTCCATCCCCAAGCAATCAATTCACAGCTTGGGTGCAAAGCAACTGCTGTCCACCTAGTTAGCACCTTACTGTGGTGGGATTGGGACCTGCATACAGCCTGGCACTTACATTACAGACATGAATTCTTGCTTCCATAAGGAAAACTCAGTGTCTCTGTTTTTGGATTTAAGTTGTTTGCATCCAGGCTTTCTACTTTTTAATTTATGCAGTGTGCTTGCATATCAAACACACTGCATAAATTAAAAAGTATGCAAACAGATTATGAGGAGAGCAGGTGAGTAAGTCTTTGTATGGACTACAGCTGCCCAGGTGCTGTCCAGGGGGTTTCAGGGTGTCTTCTGGGAGGAGAGACCAGGGCTGCCCTGTGCTGAGAATGATCAGATGCAGCTGCTTCCAAAAGAACCAGTGCAGCCAAAGTGGTGGTGACTCTGAGAAAATATACCAAATTAAAGGCAAAGGATGCCACTGGCACAGAGGAGAAGGGATGAAACCAGTGAGATACATCAGTGTGAAGGTGAAGGTCAGAGGAGGAGGAAGAGGTGGTGCTCCATGTTCCGCAGCAGACACCCCATTGCAGCCCTTGGACAGGGTCCTTCCAGACAGGATGGGCTTTCCCTGAAGGAACTGCAATCCATGAGGACATCATGCTGGAGAAGAGGGAAAGTATGGAAGAAAGAAGGAGCAGAGAGAGCAGCAAAAATTACATGCTGACCATAGAGCCTTCTGCCCCCCATCTTCCCTGCACTGCTGGGAAGGATAGAGGGACGAAAGAACACACTTGAGCCTGGGAGAAGCAGGAGGAGAGACATTAATGTTTGTCTTCATTTCTCACTATCTGCATCTGGTTTAATTGAATATAAATGAATGCTAATTTTACTTACATCAAGTTGGTTTCATTCACAGTAGCAATTAGCAAGTGCTCTGCCTGTCTTGACCCATGAGCTTTCTTTCTCTCATTTTGTCTTGCCTTGGAAAGGGAGTAAGCATGCAGCTCCGTGGGAGTTGGTCTGTTAGCCAAGGCTAACCACCATGAATTTGAAAAACTAAGTGAGGAAATTGAAGCTAAAATTCAGAATGAGAGAGAAATAGTATCTAAACAATAACAGAATTTGCCACAGAAACCCAGGGCTTTCCATTTCCACCCTGACTTACTGAGCAATTGGCAGTCCTGCTACCAAGGTCTGCTTAGGACTTAGGAGAAGGGAAGAGGGGGGTTATCTGCCTTTCCATCAGCAATGCCTTCTCCAGGGGAAGGACAGAGAGGAAACAGAGCCTGTTCTTTTCTCTGGATACTTTCAAAGTGTGATAATCAGGTTTTGTTTTTGTTCAACACCTTAAAATGGAAAAATTACTGCAAAAGTTTTGCTTTATCTGGTGGCAGAGAAATATATAAGCATGCAAATGCAAATTGAATAATTCGGATCTTACTTAGATCAACTTTTATTCTTTATTAATAGTTTCTGATAATGTTACACAGAAGAGTTTCCAGTTCATAAAAACACAAAAAGAGTCAAAAATATGACCCTGAAAATTTTCACTCTTCACAAATGGTCACAATAAAAATAATGCCATAACGAAGCTGGAAAGGTCTAGAAGATAAATGTTTTAACTCATATATACTTAGAGTTTGAACAGAACAGTAAGAAATATTGGAAAACTCAGATAATATAATATCCTTGACAATAAGGATTCTTGAAACCTTTACCTTTTAATTTGGCAACCTACGCAGTGTCATAAAGTGTCATAATGGAGTGTCATTAAAAAGTGTCTGGATTAGACTAACCTATAGAATGAAGTGGGATGGAAGAGGGCAGATATATGCAATAAATAGAGGACAAAGCCTCAGGCACAGAGCAAAGCTGTATAAAGAGAAAACTGGGCACACACACAAGTGCACAAATACAATACAATATTCCTATATCTGTGTTTACTCTCAAGAGGTACTCTTCTGCAAAATAAATTACAGCAGTAGGTGAAAAGCCTACAAGGGAACCAGATAGATGAACAGTGCTGCAGAATTCTGTCTCCTGTACAAAGGCAAAGCATACATCATAGTTACTGTCACAATTGACTGTTTTAAAGAATCGAGAGCAAGTGCAACTGCTGGGCTTAAAAAAGAGTAATAACAGCTGTCTTAGTGACACTGTAGCTTATAAGCTGCTGTGATGTTAGGCTGGTGGACAGAAAAAGAGCTAGCATATCATCCATAAATCATTGAGCCTAAGCAGAGATAGAATTCCTTGGCTTTTCAACCATCCAGGAAATCAACCTGGATTTTCAGTAGTACAAATGAGAAATGCTGCACAAGGGCAGTCATAGAATCCCAAGTTTGTACTAGACAGATTGATAGAGTGTCTTCAAAATGCCAGTTTGTACATAAATTAGGAAACTCATAAGCTACCCTTTAAATATCAGTTCCATTGCATATGTTATCTAGGCTAAATACCTTTTCCACGTTTTAGATTTATACATTCATCAAGTTACCTTTTTCTGTTATGCCACTAAACTTGCTAGGAGAGAAGATTAGGATGTAGAGCAGGTTGTACATTCGTTTTGCTCTTGCTTAAAGGCCCTCAGTAAATATGGAAAAACTTATTAGGAGGGTACAAACTCAAAAGATGGGTAGAACCTGTGAGATTACAGGCCCTTTCAACACGTGTTTTAAGGTTTCATTTAACAGATACAAATTTTAAACAAGCAGATGCTTAAAGAAATTCTCCAACAGCCAGTGCACTAAAGATATTGCACTAATGCATATAAATCAGTAGTAAATGCAAATACAAATACAATCAATAAAATGAAATGACACAAAACAAGCCAGAAAAATGTAATTCTATTGTTTTAAAGGCTTTCCATCAAATCTAGAGCTTGGAAAAATTGTGTTCTCTCCAGCTCCCTGTAAACAAAGTATCATTCAGTGCAGCTCTCAAAGCCTCACAAGTTTTTTTGTATTTCCCAATATAGTCTTGCACCTCAACTGTCAAAGACAATAATAAATCACTGTTTAAAATCTTACTTCTCTGACATTCCTGGTTTAGACTGAAACAGGTATGCTGAGTTGATCTTTTGAGAATTGAAGGAATCCTTCACCTCAAGTTTTGTTTTTGGCTTAACGCAAGTAGGTTACAGAACAGAGGTTTCTTTACCTTTGTATATCCTGCTTTCAGGTTTGGGTTGCTTTTTATTTTATGCCTCATGCATAGCACATGGCAGCAAGGAAGATACAGTATTTATCAGAGATAAATATATTCCATAAAGAAGAAGACATGGAAAAAAGAAGCAGTTGCATGTAATGAAGCGTCTTGATAGACTGTTTCTTGTACAGTAGGGAGATACACTTCAAACCTGCCAAAGAAATTCTTCCCTACTGAACAAATTGGCAAAACTCTTGTTGACTTCTAGGCAATGAGAATTTTGCCAGATAAAGACTTTAGGTAGGATATGGCCCTATGTGAACTATGTAGGACACAAATGTTAAATAGGGCTCATGGCCTGATAGGGAGTTTTGTGCTTAAGGCTGTACTTCCAGTGTGCATTTGTATATTCAATTCTCTGCATTCATTAATTGTATTTTGGTAAATATCTTACCTGCACAGTAGCTGCTTCATGGATTATGCAATCCTTCTTCCACTTGTACTGAAAAATGTAAAGAAATCTAAATTTTGTGTATGTTGCAAAGTGCCCATCTAATTCCATGTGTTATATTTCAAGAGGTTTTCCTGCAAACTCTTTTTTCTAACCCTGATACAAAACATGGTTTTACCAAAACTAAAGTTCTTAATTTGTGAAGACCTGGACAATTGAGTCCACAGGTCACATGCCCTGAAGTGGAAAATATTGAATAAAAGCAAGTATTTTTGTTTTAAAATCTTATCTTTAAATCTTATCTTGATTTAAAAAAAATAAATCAAGCCAAAATTAAATTAAGCGAAGACAAATGGAAATGTTTTTTTTGTTTTGTGTACTGATTTCCACTCATCTTTCCCTGATACTCATATGTTGTTTCCTTATTTTCTCAAAGTAAATACTTTGAAAACTATGATGCTTAAATTGTAAATTATTGACTGTGTCTTAAGCCATAGGTACAGTAAAAGACTGTAAAAATCCGTTCCTTAGCTAAACCATAATTTAAACTTTGCTTCATTAATAGCCCACAAGCATTCCACTTACTGTCCTTGCACCTGATGTACCATAAGATGATATACCACGAAATTCCCAGATAATTAACATAGAAATTTCTATCTGCTTCCTAAAAAGATATGCAACATTGCATTGTATTATGTACAAACATAGTAAAAAAAAAAATAAAAAAAATTGGCAGAGCAGTTCTGGTTGTTCTACAAGCTGCTTATCTCTGATAATAGTTGCACAATTCTAAACGTGCTCTTGGTGGTTTAGTTTGCTTCATTTCATGAACCTGTATAAACTACAGTACCCAAAGGTCCTTTTCTCATAGTGTACGATTTATCTGTTGCTGTTGCATCAAGGTTTTCTCTGTGCAGTCAAGGCATATAACATGGGTAGGATGAAGTGAATGTACCACAAGAGAAAAGTTTAGAGAACTGATAGAGTTCCCAAGTGCCAGAAAAGGTAAGAAGCTGCTGGTGAGGTACTCAGAATGGGAGGTACTCTAGTTCTTGGGGGAAAAAAGGCATTTCCTCTGTTTAAAAATAAATAAAATGTTACAACATTCCAACAAGCTTCAATGCCAGCACAGCAAATAGCACTCTAAGACTGGTTTACAGAGGTTCAGATGTTAACACTGAGAGAAAGAGTGAGAGATGCACATATACACATAAAAATATATAATATCTATATATTCTATCAAAAACCTCCAAAAAGCCAGTCTTTGTTAAAAAAATGAGATGGGGATGTGAAGTCCACCATCATCATTAATCTTTTAGCTCTTCCAGATATAAATGTGTCCCTGCAATTTTTCAAACATTACCTCTTTCCTTATTGTTACTCATTTCATGAGCAAGGGCTCATTATCCCAACTTATCACAAATGCAAATACATGAACTGCAACTCATTTTTCCACTGAAGTAGTTCTGGTCAAAAAAGTTCAATAGTTACCTTTATCAATCAGCTACCTGGCTGGGACTTCTAAATAACTTGATAACAGACCTTCTACACAACAATTGATTTTTCATTTTCTTCTTTATCTGTAAGGGAGAATATGGATGATAGTTAGCTATGATCATCTTAAAATTGTATTATAACTTTATATTGCTTGTCATATACAAAGGGCAATTCCCTCAAACTCATCACTTACCTGAAAAACAAACGTTAGTGTTTCAGGAGTATTTTTTATATTTGTTTCATGAGGAGATGATTAGTACATTTTCCTTATATTTATTATTTATAATAAATAATACTTCCTTTTATTAATTATTTCCTTATATTTGTTTGTTGGGTTTTTTTTTCCTCCTCTTTTCAGAGCTGAGGATGAATAACACAAATTGAATGTATTGAGGTTTTTAGGGTAATTCTTCTTTTAGAGACACAGTCAAAAAGTAAAACTCCTGTCTTGCTGACATATAAAACAACTACATGACCTCAGTGAGAAAATATTTGAATAATTTATCATTTTCAAACTAAAATGACAGGTATTGTACATATAATAATGCGCTTCATCAAAGAACACTTTTTAAATTGCCTCCTGATTATTTACAGAAGTTTAGGAGAAATGAGTTGTGAATTATTAATTTTATTTAAAAAATAAATTAACTACATAAACACTTACTATACCACGTAACTATTATATAATTAATTTTCCCTCCTCCAATGATGAACTAAGAATTCTCTTTTATGGGAAAGACATAATAGAGGAGTGTCCACAGAAAGGTTTCCTTTACTAAGTTCTCTTTCCAGGATGCATATAATCAATTTTATGTTGCACCTGGGAATGACATCAAATATAGCAAAATACATTTTGTCTGCAAAAAAGCTCATGAAATTTCTCATGCTGGCTGTGGTAGATTTGATCAGCTCATGAATGTGAAAGGAAATCAAAGAAAATCTCCCAGGCTCAGGGTTGTAACCTAAACTTTTTTATTTAATCCCACACATAGAGACCTGCACTGACATCTCAGATATCCACACTGGTTGTGCTTAAGATGATGCAAATTATATGTGCACATCTTTGGATGATGCCGGGATCCTGTGAGTGTTATGTCTAAGTGGAGCAAAAGAGAATGTTGTGAAATACTCCATGGATTAAATGGTGGTTCCAGTGAATCCAATAGGATCTTCAACTTTGGAATCCACAAAACTGAGATTTTATTCCAGTTCTTCTGGATGTGGACTACCTCTGTTGTACTGGTTATTGATTTTTTAAATTTTTTATTATTTGCCTCGAAGTACGTACTTGGGAAAGATGATACCCTTATTCTCTCAGAGACTGATTTTTTGTATATTGGCCACAAAGTTATTTCAGCAAGAAAAAGCATCCTCATATGAACATACCAGTATACTCTAGCCTTCTTCAAAAATAGCTTCTGAGACTTCAATCCTCATACATTTCAGTGCTTTCCTTTTATTTCCCTCTTCCAACCCCCACCCCTCACGATGCAGCTATCATATGTTTAGACAGGTGAATGCTGTAGCTCAAAGAGTGCAGTAAATTTCTGAGAAAGACAGCTTAGGATGCTTACCCAAATGTAAATCTAATTGGATTGCTGAGACTTATTCTATGTATAGAACTAAATAAAGTGCATTGTTTTGTCATGCGATGTTGATGTCTCCAGTGATTTTTTTTCTGTAACCAACGAGACTAAAAGCTCCTTAATGTTTCTGATTCCTCAAGAAACTTTAAATAGGCAATAGTACTGAAAGGGGAAAAGCACATTATTTTTTAATTTTTACACCTTTGTATAATTCATGATGGTTGTGTTAGAGGTTCTGTGTTCCCTAACTTGGATATATTAGCTAACACAGAAGCTGTTCCTACTGAGTTTGTATCAAATGCTGGCCAACATTCACGTTCCAAAATTGAGTCCTTTGGTGCTGCCTCAAGGCTTGTCCTCATAATATTGATTTAGATTATAGAACCACACGGAGAAATATTACTTCTTTATAACCCTTCTGTAGTTATTGTACTCCTATATATGTTTCTGTAAGTTAATTCAAACTTTTCTATACTTAGTGCAGGTCGTCTTATCTTCAACTCTTATATTCTTATCTTCCACTGACATAAAAACTTCCTGTGTTCAAGTAAAATTATATTATGTATACAACTATTGCATTATATATAATACAAAAAGCATAGACTAAGATGTGAATGTCTGTAACTCTTTATGTGACAACATGACAATTTTATGGTACATATGCAATCCAGCAGTCAAATATTCCAGACTGCCTACTGGCAACACATAAGGAGAACTAACAGGAGGGACTGTCCTGGAACTTGTTTTCCACACTGAAAAGATGCAAAAAAAGGCATATTTATAGATTTTATTTCATGACATGACATTTCCTACTTCAGTATGAAGGAACATATCCCCTGCAGGAAATATTTATTTTTCTCTCTCAAATGCTATTTCATGCTTGAAGGATCCTTGTAAAGTCTCAGTCCATTTATGTGCAGATTTCCACTGTCCTGTTTGTCACTGTCCTGACCTCTGTTGCAACTGCTGGAGCAAATATTGCCAACAAGAGCCAAAGAATAATAAAACTGTATGGTATGATACACACAATCACATTTATTACATGACTAATTCAGGAAACTTGACATGGTTGACAGCTTAACAATATGAAGTACAAGTGATATTTTTCAAGGTCCTCTTCATTTATATAGTTTATGTAGACACCTTATTTCACTACAACTATTTCAAAGAATTGAAACAATGCTCAATGGAAAGAAAGGAGGCGTGCAATTAGAAATGCATGAAGGTTAAAACTGGTAAGTATTGACCTTTTCTACAGGCCTGTTCTATAAATCTTTATAATTTCCTTTTGAGTCTGCTTGTGCTTCAGATAGCTGTAATATGTTGTGACATCAAATTTTATAATCTCAATATCCACTAGTTTTCAGTGGACATTTTATTGTCAATGACTCAATATCCTGAGGGGATCCTGAAATGCCTTGCCTAAATCTAGAAGTGTGGAGATGGTTTCTAGATTCCATCTTTGAAAGACAGAGAATATTTATGCCACCTGTAGTAACACTTTACCAGGACCAGAAAAAGCCAGGATCACTAATCAGCAGAAAAAGAAAGCTTTTACAAATACATATATTCCTCTTTAAAACAGAGCAAACAGGAAGTAAAGTCTGGTGAGGGAAATATGAATGATCTTGAAAAGCAAATTAACATCTAAAATATGCAATAAAAAAAGTTTGGAGTAAAAGTTCTATGGTACTAAAATTCTAAGAAAACTTAAAGTAATCCTTGTATGTTAAAGTGAAGGCAAAGGCCATGCAGTGATATAACCTGGTTGAATTTCAAGAGATGCAACTGAAGACTTGGATCTTGAACTCCACAGACTGCCATGTTACACAGAAGTTGCTGCAAAGAGAAAAACTGAAATTGTTACTCCATAATGAATTTATCCTTCCGTGCAGTGCTGAAAAAGGGTAGCAACAGAAAATATCTCATTTCAAGTCCAAAGCCTGATAGACCTTGGGTGGCTCCATTAGTTTCCAGTCCACCTTGGTAAAAGATGCTGAAGGATCAGGGATGGTAGATCTTTGAAAATTTTTGTAATAAAAATTTGAGATCAGCTGAGGCTCTACTCCTCTTGAAAAGGAATTTGCGGTTACTTGCCTTTAAATAAAAAAAGGTCAAATACTCACTTCACAGATGAGTTAATCATAAAACTCCCTGTCTCCACCCAGTTCTTATGAATTCTACCCATCTACCAAGTAAAATCAAATTAATTATTGCAGAAAGTCTGGCACAGCCACAATAAAGCTTTCCTCTAAGGTGTGCAGTTGAAATATATTTGTTTGTTTGAAATATATTTTAGCTGGCAGTCTTGTAAGAAGTCAGCACTCTGAGCAGAAAATGCAAAAACCTCTTTGATGCCATCATTAGTCAGGCCTGTTATTTAGAATGCCTAAACATTTTTTTAAAGTGATTGAAGACAATGACATTTTAAATGTAATATCCCGACACTCTGCTAATGTGTTCTTAGACATCTATTTTATCATGAGCGTATTTGGGCCACATGAACAAGATTTTTTTGAGAAATCATCGAAAAATTACTATGCAGCAAGTCTGTTCTCCCTGCACTTGGTATGTATCATACATAACAAGTTCAAGTATAAGTGCTGCTGTAACAACTCCTTGAATCTGACACCTGATTTTTTATTATGTTTAATGCATGTTGAAACTAGGAAAGGGGGGTTTGGTCAAGAAACACAATGAGCTAGTAGCAGTCATACAGAAATAAAACATAATATGATGTTTTGAAAGTACTATCTCAAAAGACAGTGACTTGGAGAGAAAACACTAAAGCGAAAGAATAATTTGAAACTTGTAATCCTGTCATCAGACATAAAGGACATTAAAAAAAAAATCTGTGGCACAGACACTTTATGTGTGGTCTATTTCAGTGCAGCAGTATATGAATGACACTGGGAGCCACATTCTGCAGAGACAGAAAAAGTTGTTGATTTGTTGCTAAAGCTGCACTTGTTTATGCAGGCAAATGACAGTGAAGACTGTCTTATCCTCACCTGGTGAAGTAGTCCAGGTGGCAACTACTCTACCCTTAGCCACCTTGATGCATCCGATATGCAAAAAGGGTTGTTCCTCTCTTCCTGCTCGCCTCAGGCTGTCCATTTGGTTGTTATATTTCTTAAATTTTGTTTAGTACCTTAATTCCAAATATATATAAAATGTGAGTTTATTCTGGAGTGCAAATGAAGATGCAACAATAACAGAACTGCAAGTTGAATGATACGTTTCAGATTATTGAGTTATTTTTTTATCCTATTCCATATTTGCATTCACTATCTCAGATTTTAATAATTTCATAGCCCAAAACAAGTCCATAGTCAGTAACTTTGCCCTGCATTACAGCTTATTTATCAAACCTCACTGGCAGCTTGAAGGCCTCTGGCTCTCCTAAGTCAGTCAACTGTTAATTAATCACTACTGTTAATGAATCACCACTGTTTTGAGCAGCTTTCTGTTCAGATAGTGTTTCAGGTAGTTGGCTTAATCTGCCATAGAAAATTTCATGAGATGATATCAAATATTCTAACTAATTGCTTCTACCTTTGAGGTCTCTTTGACAACATTATTATTATGTCTTATATCACCATATACATGTGTGTATACAACTGTAGTTTTCTGGTGACATTCTTCATAAACTAATAGTACTTATTTTAAATGTTATAAGAATAAAAAGGGTGAAAGAAGCAGCCAGAACTTTGCATGTGAGGATCTAAATATCAGTTACACTTTTAGAAAGAGTAGGAAATATGTGGGAAGCATGAAGGTGAACAAAATCTCCTGGTGTTTAAGAGCTCATTTTGCTATGAAGGATAAGATTTATCTAAGTGTTCTTTCACTTGTCTTGTATAATCATATGACAGTACTCAACTGAACCTAGCAGTAGGTTAAAAGTCTATTTTCACTAGGGCACCTAGAAAGATACTATCAGAATATTTGTGGATTATTAATGTGCTATCACTTGTACAAGAAGCCAAATAATTTTTGATAGCACCACTGAAAAGACCCTGACAGCATCCTTGCACTCTCCCTTCAGGTATTTATGTACATTGACAAAATCCCCATGGGGCCCCTCTAGGCTGAGCAGTTAGAGCTCTCTCAGTCTTTCCATCATCGTCTCTACCTAATTCCAAGAAACAATGATTTTGTATTTCTGTCAAATTCACTGATGTGGAGAGTGCAATTGGATACCACCCTGTTAGATGAAGCTTTTCTTTCTGTTCTGAAATAGTCATGGTAATTTGGCTTTAACAGTCTTTATGTCCCTGAGGGTGCTACCTGATCAGCTCCTCTCCTATGTCTGCCTTTAACTTTACTTCTTGTTCAATAAATTCCTATGTGAAATCTAATAGTTTGTAATTACTGCTTCCATTGTAGATTAGTTACCCACAGCCCATGAGGCCTCTTGAACAAATCAAAATGTTCCAGCAAGGTTTATCCGCTGTATTCCCTGCAGAAAACTGGGGCACCAACTGAACAGCTATTTTCATACTTGTGAACAGTCTTCAGTTAAAAAATACTGATGTTAGTTTTTTGTTATTCTGAATACTGTGCTCTAGAAAACACGGGGGCAGGAGAAGAAACAACCTGAAACACCACGTACAAATCAATATCACCCCAGAACCACCTGAAGCTGATTTTTAGGTGTCGTTTGCCTGCTTGAAAAGGCCATTTTCCTTCAACAGACAGTTTTTCACGCCCAGTTAGGAAAGCTAAGAGAAGCGTAATTGGATATGAAGATGCTTCAGAGATGTTTAATATATTTAGGAGGACACTTTATTGGAAAACATTACCAAGATGCAGTATAAGCACTTGAGGACAATATTTTCAAGAGAAACTACTTACCATTTGTTTTTCAGGTGAGTCTTTTTTTCCCCAAAGAAATTAAAAATCATCCTCAGAGCTATTCCTCATCAAGATAAATTCAGGATGACTGAAAATCTGTATGTTATTACAGACACACAGTTATTTTCGCTCAAAGAACACTTAATTTTGTCAACTTCTTATGTTTAGCTGTTTTACAAAACTGATCAAGACATGCTGCAAGTGCATCAATCTCTCAGTCCTAATAAAAGGCACATGGTTATAACATCAAAATGACTGATAGGTTTATATAGATAAAGCTTCTTAGCAACGATATCTACGTGAAACTTGAAGACTTTCATAGATCATAACTTCCCAGTCTTCAAGATGAACTTAAAGAAGGCATAACTGGGATTAAACAAAGCCAAAGTCAAGACCAATAGAGGTTAATGTATATCTGTGTGTGTGTGTTTAAGCCAAAAGGTTTTACAAAACAGAAAGGAATAATTTGACTGACTTTGAGCAACACCATCTGAATCCCTAGATTTATACATAGCATTTCCATTTTTTGACTTCTGATGCTTTAGTTTATGTCTTCTTGACACATATCACAGCTAAAAATGGAGTTTGGGTGGCTGGTAGCAAGATGAATAGTCTGAGCTAGAAGCAACTGATGATGGTATTTTGATAGTAGATAGACTTTGTGCCAGGCACTGTGCATTCATGTGGTTGATCTGAAGCTGCAAGTCTATTTGAAAGAAAAGAGATCATTTAAAGGTGACAGGTGATGACTGTCAGTTGAAGGAGTGGATAATAATCCTTGGAAATGAAAATAAAGAATCTAAACAAGATCTGATACTTTAACAAGCACATAAATTCATTTCTGAAGACAAATAAGTCTGTCAATTGAACAGATTCTTCCCTTTCTCCCTCTTTTAAACTTTGATTTCCAGCTCAGATTTACTAGGCGCTCTTAAAATTTATTCTTCTGATGCTATTTTTGCTAGTTCCTTTACAGAAAAGAACTGCAATTTTAATAGGTTCTAAAATTGAATTCTCTTATTTTTAGTACACAGAACACAGTGTACTAAATGCAATGCAATAGAAGTTGCACAAAATACATGAACTTTAATACTTCTACTCTCCATGTAAGAATAGAAGTTGTTAGTTCACGTTTTTCTACCAAAACAGGCACGTAAAACTTTTCTTAAAGTAGATGCTTGATTGTTTTCCCTCCTTGTGCTCCACATAATGGGAATGAGAAAATTGAAGGTATTTGTACTAAAAATAATATTTATCACACAGTAGATACTTTGAATCACAGCCCTTATAGTTAAATTCCAGGTTTCAGCTAAAATGAAACAGAAGTCTGCAAAAAGATGTTAGGGAAATGATAGTAATAATAGAAAACTCTAAATAAAATAACCAATTTTTTTAAAATCATGTGATAAATGATGGAAATATTACTATCTTTTAAAACATGGTCAGTAGGTACAGAAATACTTCTGCTTTTTGAATAATTTAATTTGGACAAGATCTCTTCTGAAATTCACAACTTTGGAAAAAAATGGGCAACTAGAAATGCCATAATTAAATTATCCTTTATGTAATATCCATGCTAAGAATAGTTCATAATAATTTAGAAAGTAAGAATTATCTGATTCAATTAGAATTACAGTAATTCATTAATATTTGTGTAGTTTACTTGGGTTGTTGATTAATTATGACATTAATACAAAATACTGTGGAGTAGATGCCATCATGCACAGCTATATTTGTCAGCCCAGAGCATTATAAGCATGACTATTCTGTAGTTACAAAAGTATTATGGTTCTCTAGTTTGTATGTACTTCAGATAATTCTAATTTTGAGTGTCCAAAATGTTTCTCTGAAACTAAAACTATATATTAATGGTCCTATCTCTTATAAAATGCTTTCAAGCACACAAAGAAGAAGAACACGTATCCAAAAGTACAATCTAGAGACCTTAGTGCAAGTAATAAACAGCTTGGACAACATAATTAAAGTTGCAAAAATTCAAAGTAGCCCAAACCTACTGCTCTTATTACAGCATTAACTGCCCGATTCTCAGTGCAAAAAAAACCCCAAAAAACAAAATAAAACAAAACAAACAACCAAAAACCCCAAAAAAACAAAACAAAAAAACCCCTAAGATAATGTGGCTTCTGCATTAATTGAATTCTTTCTTGCTTCAGCAAAAAAAAAAAAAAAAAAAGTTTTTTCCATCCAAATCCTACTGCTGCAGGGTGATGCCTTAGATATAAATGCTTGGCTACTTTTAATGTTCTCTGCACTGCTAAGGATTTCAGAAAAACTAGAGGGAAACATCACAGTAAGTATAAATGATCAAGATTTTCTGGTTACTAAGTCACACCTACTGGTCAAGCAGTTGATCCAAACAAAGTAAAACTATGAATTCGTACAGCAAGGAGTTTTCTAAGAAAAAAATGAAGTCACACTTCCGGAATTATTACTTAAAATGCAGATACATCCACAGAGAGGCAATTATATTATACCAGTTTAATCATATTACCTTAGTGAACCAGTTAACCAGACCCATACTGTGATTTTGAAGTTGAGAGAAGTTTTACATGACTCCAAGTGTTTCATCAAAAGAGATAGTAACTACTCACCTCTTTGGTTTTCCTGAACTTGTCTGTGTATCCTTATCAGGTAGAGCAGTGCTGACAGATGGAAATACCTTCAAAAGAAAAAAAAAATACAGGTATTTGGGCAATATACTATGAAAAAATTGCAATAAAATAAGACAATTTTCTTTGAAAGGATGCCTGAATACTTACTTCTAAGCCCTTTTGAATAAATCTGAGTTGAAATTTTACATGATTTTTTACATACAACCAAACTAATGTAATATAGAATTCAGTAGATAGTAATGATCTAAATCAAAATCTTGCTCTGGGAAAGAAGGAATGTATCAAATAGGGAACTAAAAATCTATTTTTAGTTACAATGTTTGTACAGGCTAATAATCCAAAGCAGTACAGAAAAATGTAATTAATAACAGCTGAAATTTCTTTACATACAACTACTATCCCACTCATTTCTTTGTTGCAATGTTCACTTTCCAAAGTCTTTCTGAGTCCAACCACAAAGAGCTGAGCCTTTCTCAGCTGCCACAGTATTGGTATGCAGCGAGGTGTGGCCTTAAAGTCATGTGTCCGGCTAGCAGGAGGGCAGACAACACCCAATGGGGTGCTCGCAAATGTGTGAGCACCCCTCGGCGTCAGAAGGCTTGGGGCTGTGCTCACAGTGGATGGAATTGCTGCTGGCCGACGAGAGTAAAGGGTCCGGACACTCACTGGGGACTTCTCAGATTTATTGTAGAACCCAATGTGGCATCTAACATGTGTCAGCCAGTGAGTGACCTCAAACAAAGGGTGCAACAGGGTTATAAAGGGGGGAGGGATCTCAGGGAGGGGTTTACAAAGGACCAATAGGGGAAGGTAGGGGAGTGGACTTAACATAATTGGCACTGGGGAGAAACCAATACTTACATTATAAGGGAGGGGCCCCGGAGCCACAGCCAATCATAACTCCCAGGTAGAAGAAGATTCTGGAAGCTTGGGGGAGTGATTGACTGGGCCTAGGGAGAAGAACAAATTCACATATAAGGAAACAGAGCGGAGGGGAAATTATATAACAGAGAGGATTGACAGTAACAGTGGTGGGAGTAACCAAGGTAACCAAATGACAGACAATACCATGGCGGGAGTTGCCATGGGAACATAATAACTGACAAGGCTAACGTGGGAAAAACTGGGAGGGCAGAACCATTACAGAAAATGGGGGAGCAATACAGAAAATGGGAGAGCAATTAAACAAACTAACAGAACGCACTACAACAGTTGGTAGCGATAATAAGTTATAATAAGTCAGCTGAGGAGTTTGGAGGAAAGAGCATAATGTTTGTGATGGACCTCCTCTCCTTTCAGACTCAGGTTTGTTTCTGCAAGCTTCCTCAGAACATTTTCCTTTCCATTGATCCCCCACTATTTCTGATAGAAAGAGCTGCTGTTTTCCAAGCAGTGATGATTCCCTGAGTCTATGGGATTATTGCTGCACAGGATACTTTTAAGGTACTGCATCTGGAGTGATTTCACCACACACAATTTTAACAAACTAAACCCAGCTCAGGCTGTGCTAGCCTGGATGAGACCTGAGACCTGTAGCCTTCTACCAGCAGTGGCAGAAAATCATATTCATTGGGCTAGACCTAGCACCAAAGTAAGCAGAAATTTATCTGTGACTTTCATCTGGTGGGATCTGCCTCGGCTCATGCACTCCATGAGGTAAACTGAAAAGGAAACAGAACTGTACTTGTGTTTCCTGAATGTAAAACAAATTATTAGATTACCAAAAGTTCAGAGGACAAATTTCAACTTTCCTTTTTTTAAACATTCAGTGTAATTAACATTATAAAAGATGCTGCTTTCAGTGGTTGGAGTGTAAAATTGAAAGTATTGAAACGCAGTGATAAAACCCTATTTTCTGTCTTGCTAGATGGGAGACTTGAATATGCACATGTTGGATAATGTGTTCACAGGTAGAGCAGGAAGAATGGAGGTAGTAAAACCAATTCAACTTCCCAAATTCATATAATATTTTATATTTATTAGTCTGGAGGTTTTTTTCCAAATAGAGCTCTTTTCTTATTCATACAGTTTTTTTCATTGTTATGTAGAGAAGTGAAAGCTCCTTTTGAGACTGACATCTTTCAAATGTGGAATTAGAAATGTTCCTTATTAGCTTACAGCTTATCATTGATGCCACTGTATGTTTTTTGTTGTTATTTCTTTGAATTAAACAATGTTAATATCTGTATTTTTCCATGTAACAGTTTTCCTCATAGTTACTTACTTTACTCTTTAATGCTTCTTTGTTTTCAAATCTTCTTTGAGATAATTGAAAATGGAAAGACAGTTATAACAAGAAAATGTTTGAGATGAAAGGCTACATCTTTCATAAATCTGTTTTTTTAATTACAAATGAGCTCAACATAGTAATGCATTTTACTTTAATTACGATTTTGATGACCTTCTTAGAGCTGAAAGCCATTTCTCTTAATTAATGACATGCATGTGTGTGTTTCAGGAGTTCTGTTGCTAAGTGATTTCCAGGGAAGCTAATGAAGCAAACTAATGAAGTGTCAGATAATATTTTGTAGTGTTTTTATGGAATAGCATTACTGGACCACAAAGAGACCTGTCTCATGTCTGCATAATCTTCAGAGTTTGAAGGTTTGAGAGTGCATATCAAGCTCAAATTTGAAAAAAAACAAACCCTGTCTCTTTATTTTACCACATCTAGCTTGTGCTTTTGCCCACCAGTATTAGGTTAGTGATATATAAGTGCAATTCTTTTTTTTTCCTGTTACTTTAAAAGGTTCAAAGCATGTTTGACTTCTGTATATCTTTGTTTCTTTTCTTTCTCTTTCTCTTGGGTGCTCACTCTCTTTAAATAAGCATCACCATTTCTCTTTCCTGCAGCTTTGTTTCTCAAAGAAGCCAAAGTGCACTGCATCTGACATATACAGTGTATAAATTCAGCTTGAAGATATGGAACTTGTCAAGTTCAGAGTGTATCTGCAGCAGGTGGAAGTGACACAGCACTGACTTCAGTGCAGTTCTGCCACAGCAATGATGGAACTTGGGCTCAGCTCCACAAACAGTTTTGAAACACTGTTTATAACAGATTTGTTCATAAGTAATCTCCTGCACAATGGCAACCCAAAAGACTGGGATCTTAAAATGGAAATGCTTAAGAAATTCTAGAAGAAAACTGGTTTAGGATTCTTGTACTGTGTTGTGTTTCAGAGAGAAAAAGCAGCCATATTTACTTTGGGATCAAGGATCTTAAGTCTTCAGTTGGAAAGATAAAGGATATTAAGTTATAGAGCACCTGGATACCAATTAAGTATACCATAAAGAAGATGTAAATTATATATCCTTTAGTTGTAGGTTATAAATGGTCTTAATATGCATTTTTAAAAACTGATTCTTTAAAATGGTTACTTATATATTGCTTGTATATGAAGGAAAAGGAAACATTTTCAAGGATAACTGAACATACAGAATCCAGCCATTACCAGGTCTCAGTAATTAATAAAACTCCCTGAACTTTCTTAAAGAAATGAACTGCAAGTTGTTATTTTTGTTTTCTTTTTAAGATAGTGAAGCCAAAAGCATTGTATAAAACACAAAAGTAAAGATAAATTGATTTCAGGTTTGAGAAATACAGGGAAAATTATAGTTTGGACATATCCTAATTTAGAAAACATGAATTTTGGAATAGCTTTTCTTTCTCACTCTGACTTTCCTCTAGATCTTCTTTTTCTCACTTAATAAAATACCTCCCCTCATTGATCCTGCTGGACCAAAACCATGTTTGTATTATATATTATTAAAGAAGTGTCAGACTCATGATATAGTATGCTTGGCGCTTTGCAGCAGTGTTATTTTACTGGTGTCCCTTAAAAAATACTCAAGGGATTCTAAGGCAGCATTAGCTCCTTTTAAAATGTACTGCATAACCTGTTTAGTTGTATGGCATTAGGTTACTAAACAAAATCAAAGGTGCTGGTGGTTCCTCCTACATTCTACTTCAGAATTACATTTTGTAGGCAGGCTTTTTAGTCCCCACAGAAAAGGCCTAACATTTGAGAGATGATATATATTTATTTGTACTAAATTTACCAGTGGGAAAGTCACACAGATGGCAGTTAAAGAGAATAGCTTACCATTTCTCTGTTAGAATGGGTACCAAACCTGAAAGTTTCTCAATTAGTTATGTATCTACAGCCTTAATGTACTCCTGCTGCAACCTGTTCAACACATACCACTCTGATTTTTAAATTAAGTCCTGTCTCTCTTCTCAGGACTGAAAGTAAAATATTCCTCTTATGTTTCTATGTGACAGAAGAGAATAGTTTTCAACTAGAGAGGAAGATGATAGAAGATAAGGGCATGTATTTAATGATTAAGATTAAATGGTAAATAACACTGGTACCACACCAGTCTGAGGCATGATATGTGGGTACTGTGTGGCCTGTGAGAGGGCAGAGCTGTGAAAGGATTGCCTTTTTCCCTCATTTGGTTTGCTGCATGAGCCAGGTGGAGCTCTCCCAGAGAGAAAGTAGGTCTCCTCACAAAAACAACCAAACATGCTGAAGCAGAAACCTGATTTCTGCTAACTTTACTTTGCTCTCTAAAGAGAATGAGAAAGAGAGCAAGATAGAGACTCTAATACAAATAAACTGAAGGGCTTCAGTAACCAGCAGGGGGAAGGTAGGTAGGTAGCCCTCAGAGGTAGAAAGGCAGATTTTTCCCAAGAGAAAATGGGCAACAACTTCTGAGTTACAAGAGAAGCCCTGAAGCAATACTCAGCCAGTTCTGTAACACAAAGACTTGCTGAATCAAGTGAAGGCGGAGTCCCACCATGCAACAGTATTTTGTGCAGGCTGTTGTGCAGCCCTTTTCTTCCAAGATTACACTCTAGTAATCCAGATTTTTCATCTCAAAAGCTGCTGTGTGCTAGTTGGTGCTCCAGTAGAGAAAATCAAGGGCCTTTTGGTGACTAGTGTCATATTCAATTTTCCAAATTTTCAGTACTGTGGCTTACTAGGGATAATTCGTGGTTTACTTGTACTCAGTTGGTACTGAAAGGTGTAAAACCTAAAATGATGCTAAAAATTCACGTTTGAATGTTGTCATCATTCCTGTGTCAAAAAGGGGTGAGCCGAGGAAGAATGGGATATCTCCTGTGAACAAGATGTTCCTTTGGAGGAGATGTTAGTGCTGATTTCATTTCAGACACAGGCAGTTTTCATCTCTCTGATAATACTGCTACCAGTACTGGGAGTCAATATAAGCAGTGATTTTTGGGTTTGAGATTCCATATCTTCTCACCTGGGAACTGAGCAGAATAATCCTAATTACTTAGTATTTGCAACAATAGTTGCACAATTGGATGCTTTTCACACTTTATCTGGAGCAGACTGACATAACTGTCAGTTAACCTTTCCTTTTCTCTTCATGCTGAAAGTTTAGCAACCCACATGTTGCCTCCATGTAATTACATAAATGACTTATAAATAGTTTATCAGAATATTAGGCATGATGGCCTGGGCAAAATTTGTTAAAACACTGGAGGTGTCAAGCATTTGATTTTTTTTCTGCAGCAGTATATTCTGTTCTGTAATAAAACAATAAATAAAATTAGGTGGGCTTTGTTATTCAGAGTGTTTATCAATTCCCTGCTCAGGACAGATAAACATATTATGGAGCATATGAGGACTCATTACACCCACACATAATGAAAAAAGTCAGACATCTGAAAAAAGAATATAATGTAGCACATTACAGTTAACACATTTTTCTGAAAGGGGAATAGTTGGATGACTGGTACCTTGTTGTACCTTTCTCTTGTCTCCACCTTCACTTCACATCTTCTTCCCTAAGTCTGATTTACAGTAATACCCATTCTGTAATATATTTATAGTAATGGAGACATATAATCCAACGAAAGACTGTGTATTGCTGTATTCTTCCCAAGTGTCATCCATGATCTTTGTTGAGAACTGCTACAAAACAGTGTTGAGAAGAGTGGTAGGTAAGTGAATATAAGGTTGTGTTGTGTTTTAACTCTTTTGTCTCCTTTGGGAGTGTTAAATTCTTGAAAATCAGAAACTCCAATCCCTCTCTCTTTTCCTGTAATAATCCTCACAGTTCAGAGAAATCCTGAAGACCACTAGGAGAGACCCAGATATTTAATCTCAGTTTATTTTTCTTGGTTTTGGAACATCAGCAAGGTATGTCACATTATATTTCAAGTATAATTTCTTTTCTAGCCATGCCTTTCAAAAAATGACACAGCATTTTACACAGATTTTTACAATCACTTATACAGTGGAATTGCAAAAATAATTTCTCTGTTTTTTTTTTTAACTTTAAGCTGATATTTTATCTGTGTAGGTTTGTTTGTCTGAGTGGGGGTTAGGCTTTTGTTCAGAAATAAAATTCCTTCACCTGAGTACAAAATAAATACTTTCCGTATAATGAACAACATGAAAATTGTTATTGATGCATCATTAACAAATGTCTTGTTTAGACATCAAAAGTGCCTCCTCTAAAAGGTAAGCTCTTGTTCACATTACGTTTATTCATCTGAAGTGTTTGTCTTTAAAAATACACAGAGGAGCCAAAGGCAAGTTCTAGAACTGTATGTTTTGAAACATTGATCTAAGCATTGTTAATGGAAGTGTTATCTAAATCTTGTAGAAGTAATGAAAATTTCTCCAGGTGTTAGACTGCAGAATCTTCTGTCACTTTGATGTCAGGGTTAGACGACAAAGTGGATTGCCTTGTCCATCAAAATGTAGTAGGATAAAATTTCACTACCCAGGTAAGAGTGACAAAAATACAGGAAAGCTGATGTGGAATTTATCAAATTTAAAAATACTAGCTGCTTACCAAAACCCACAAAAATGCAACAAAAAAGCTCTAAACAACGAACCACCAATGAAAAAGAAAAAACTCCAATCAAACAAGAAAAACAGGAAAAAAGCTGGTGAAAGATGATGTTAAGTTTGCATTAATTTATTTAACTCAAGAATAATTTTCCAATTGGATTACAATGTTGTTATCTAAATGAAAGAATAATGACTTTGTCTGAAAAGACACATTTAAATTTATTTGATTTAATTTCCAATCACTGCCTAGACTGGGAAGAAAATAACCACAATACTTTCACAGGGAGTCTAAAACAAAGGTGCAAAAAAGTTTGGCTAAAAACAGATTTGCCTTCAGCTTTGTTCCATAAGGTTAATCATTTTCTTGAGTTTTAAGCTGAGCTATGAGAAAAAGAAAAAATAGTTAGGGTGCACAGTTTTGTTTAGTAGAATGATTTCCTTAAAGGCAACACATTATTTGGCTTGAATTATTGGGTGTAAGAGTGGCCAGATGGAAAATTCAATTTACATTTTATTTTAACTGATGTATCAACTATTCCATTGACAAAGAGAGGTGTTACTTTGGTGAGTGAGAAAAATGTTATTTTCTGCTTATAGTTGCATTAAAATGTTACAGTATGTTAGAAGTTTTCACTCAAAGCCTTTTCATCACTATTGCTGTTTCCCAGACTCCTCCATTTTTAGCTGTTCCTAGAAGTGAGAGCTCTAGAAGGTGTTACTATGGTTGACATTTTGCTGCCATTTCCTCCATCCCTCCCCATATACTGATGAATGCACAGTGCATTAAAAGGGCTGCATATGTTAAGGACTTTTGTCAACCCACTTCAGGGTCTTAATTGGTTTGCTGAGGCAGTACTGATATTTCCTCAGTTTTCTTCAGCGAAACTGACAGCTCAAGAGTACAAGAGTTCAATCCCTGGCTTCCCAAATCTCTCACCCTCATTAAATCACCCCTTTTTTCACAAGAACAAGTCAAATACCCAAAGACTCTGTCGATCTTCAAAGCTAAAGAGGAACTTGTGCTCTGCAGTTTGAGAGAGATAGAGCGGCAGTAATTGAGCTGTGTTTTTATTCACTTGAAACCCACCCCCCGAGCCCTCCACTCCTTGTTCCTCTTCTGCCTTGCTTACACTTTTCCAAAGGCAAAACCCCAACGTACTCACTGGCCACCAGCAGGAGCTAACCTTTTCCATGGGCTTATGCTTGTCTCATAGATCTGGGACCACAGAACTGTGCCATTGATTCTTTTTTCTAGCTAATATCACAGATTCACAGATTAGTTTGTGTTGGAGGGGACCTTAAACGTCCATCTGGTCCAATTCTCCTGCCATCTTCAACTAGATCATGTTGCTCAGAGCCACGTGCGCTCTGACCTTGAATGCTTCCAGGAACTGGGCATTTCCCATTTATTTGGGCAACTTATTCCAGTGTTTCATCACACTCATTGCAAAAATATCTTTTCCTTATTCAGACTAGATAGTCTGAATCAATCCTCTCTCAGTTTAAAACCATTACCCTGTGTCCATTTGCAACAGGCCCTAATAAACCAACAAACCTTTTCATATAGACACTCATGGAAGGTCTTGGTGTTCCACCATGAAAAAAAGTGATCTCATAGATGCCACTTGTTCCCTGAACATGTTTTGATGGTTGCAGCTTCTGACATCTGAGATCTATTTTCTTTTTGCACAGGTGTCCCCCCAGCCACCATTCTTTAGAACCTTCTAAAGAAACGTGCATGGAACCTGAAATGCTGAAACAGGTCAGTGGATTTACAGCATTTTATTTTGTAGTGAGGCAAAATAAAGGAGAAAGATTTAGAAAGCATAAGAGCTGGAAAAGCAACCTACTATTTTCAATGATATGTCATGTACTGGTATTGAAAACTTTAGCAATCCTCTCTGTTTCTAGCAAGAAGGCTTGTATCCGTTCAGTGACATGGCAACTCTTTGTTCTCCTTTAAAAATTTGGCAAAGAATAAAAATTCTTTTTAAAATAGAAAATTTCTTATGGGCAGCAGTTTAATTTTCTTGTATTAGAAAACTATTACATTGTCATGAAATGTTAGAACAGCAGTATTTGAACTGGAGACATGTTTGCATTTGATGACATACTTGTTTGATTTCCTATGTTATGTTATTCATATTTTTCCAGAACTCTGACTTTTAAATTTCATGTGAAATGTATATTTCATTTTGAGCAAATGAGAGTACTTTTAAAAGCTACTTTTAAAAAAATGTCCACTCTGACTGATGGATATTGATAATCCTGGCATGGTCAAACAAATTTTGGAAGCACCAGCCACAAGCTTGGATATTTTTTATTATTTTTTTCTTTCCACAGGGTGCAAATGAAGCTGCAAGGCTTGAGGAACACATCAAATATAGAGTAGGTTTCTGTAAAAAGGGACCTTTCCAGGGAGTTAAAAGAGTTCTTGTTCTGAACTTCAGCCCAATAGGGCTAAAACTACATCTGATTACAGTTAAATAAATGCTTCAGAGCAGGGACAAAATAAATTAGAAATAATGTTTTGTTTTACTTGCAATTCGTTTCATTTCTCCCCTTAGGCAAACAAATCATTATCTTTGGTGATAGCAAAGTCTTTGACATTATATAAAAATTTCTTTTTTTACTCTAAGTCCAAGAATAGCATTTCTTGCAGACATGGGTGAAAGAAATAAGAAATTGATATAAGAAATGTTCTAGTTTTAATTAAGATTAGCTGTGAACAGTCAGATTAATAATTTGCTTTATTTTCCTTTCAATATCAGAAAACTTGTATCAAACCCCTTGATTCAGTACAATGTAGTTTACCATGCAGAGAAAATTCTATGTTTTCCTGCATTTCCATAGCTAATCTTTTATTATCCTACAGACAGCTTTTACAGCCCAGAGCATTAATTCTTATCTACTGAGGAAGTTTTAAATGGCTATCAATATTGGGCATTCTCTCTCCCTCCCTTTTCCTCCTCATAGTCAGAAAACACAGTAAGTAGCTACACTACGTCTAAACAGCCTAAAAAAAAAATTCAGTTACATTTCTCTAAGCTGCATACTTTGGTGCAGTTCCAAATGTTATATTAATATGACAATTCTGTAGTTTTGGTTTGCATTTTTTAAATTTTGGACTCTTTGCTATGGCTCCTCATACACACCTCCAAAATGCTTTCAGCTAATTTTTCTTCTAATTCATATTCTTATTTTGGGGCATTTGTGATTTCTACTCCATGTGTTCTAATGAATTATTCTGTTGAATCATCAAGATGTTGCAAGTGACATATAAGGGTGCCAGTGTACTGTTATGCAACAGTGAAGAGAGTGCTCTTGCAGGCTGCATATATCCTTTCACTACTGCTGCAAATATTTGGAACCCAGAAAGCGAATTGGAATATTGCTGTATGTTCCAGGCCCAAAGACAGAGAGACTAAGCCTCTTTCTAAGAAGAGCCACAGCATCTTGTAGTTGGTACCATATGGTTCAATTGACTGAATAAAATAATTTAATTCCAGCAAAGAAGGGGGCAGACTCTGAGCTAACTATAATCATTCCAGTTATAAAGAGGTGGTTTAATGATCAGTAGCATTAAATCCCAACAAACAAAGCTGTTCAGAATGAGGAAATGAAGAACCAAAATGAAAACATTGTTCTGTTACCAGGAATAGCATAACTGCTACAAAAAACTGTCTAAGATATCTCATCCTGGCGCATGTATTTCTGGTCTTTATCTTCTTTGCTCTCTCTCACATTAAAAAAAAAAAAAAAGTGTTGGTAAAAGAAAGGGGAAAACACATAAAAACACATAAACAAAATAGGAATTAGCCAAGTTTTTAATTACCTTCCATATGTATGACCAATTAGATTTTTATTCTCCTCATTGCAACCTCATTGGTTTGAAAAATGTTACACTGTTATTTGGGAATTAGTTACTTGTCTTCTCTGTTTATGTGATACCCTTTTTTTGTATATAACTTAGTGAATTGGAAGAGCAGCAACTACTAAACATATGGATCGATGTCTTGATTAGGATGCCAAATCATTAAGACAGTTTAGAGATCTGGGATAATAATGGTAAAATCCATTAATTTCTACCCTAGAGATTACCAGAACACGGATGAAATTAGAAGTTTAAGATCATGAAGATTACTTTGTTTTATGAGAGCATCATATCGGAGAGACCAGTTCCTTATTCAGTGACCTAAAGTTGCCTTTTTGCATCTAGGATATTTTTAATTTAGGAATCAACAGGTTAGAGTACTACCAGTTTTGTTGCTGACCCACCCAGATCTTCTTTTTACAAGCTTTTCAAATGACAGTCTAGCTGGTGTAACCATTTTACCATACAGTACTCTCAAAATAGCATATCACTGTATTTTGTTTCATATCCTGTCAAGATGTTTAGCCAGCGACTGAACTGAACAAAATGTGAAATTGTCACTTGTAAAGTCATCTCAAGTTGACATAATTGTACTGGTCAGATCTTTGACAGTACATTTTCCCCCAAAATTCACTGGAATCCTTGTCATCCTGATGTCAACACCTCATCTCTGCTCCTGACAGTTAGGTCCCCCCTCCATTCACTGGTAAATTAAATAGTAATCTAAGCCATGTTTAATAATGAAATAAATAAAGTTTCATAGTGTATTGGTTTTGCACGGCCTGGGTTTTAGTAGCAGGGGGCCACAAAGATGGCTCCTGTGAGAAGCTGCTGGAAGCTTCCCACTGTGTCCAGCTCAGCCCATGGCTGATGGCTCTGAAGATGGACATGCTGCTGGCCAAAACTGGGCCCATGAGAGAGGTTGATAGAGTTTCTGTAATGACATATTTAAGAAGAAAATCAAAACAAAGACACAGGCTTTTTCTTCTAGCCAGAGAAGAGGAGGAGGTGAGAACATGTGGGGGAAACTACATGGAGACACCAAAGTCAGCAGAGAAGGAGGGGGAAAAGGGCTCCAGGCACTGGAGCCAAGATTCCTCTGCAGGCCATGGTGAAACCAAGGTGAAGCTGCTGTGCTCCTGCAGCCCATGGAGATCCATGGGAATCCACATGGGATGGAGAGATCCACCCACAGCCCATGGGGATCCACAGGGGATGCAGAGATCCACCCACAGCCCATGGGGATCCAGAGGGGATGCAGAGATCTTTCTGCAGGCCATGGGGGAAATGCCCATGCTGGAGCAGGTGGATGCCTGGAGGAGGCTGTAACCCAGTGGGAGACTTGGTGGAGAGAGAGGGCTTCTGCTTCCAGGCTGGAGCAGCCTGTTCTTGGAGGATTGCACCCCGTGGAAGATAGACCCACATCAAGGAAGTTTTGGGAGGACTGTGGGAGGGGCTCACATTGCAGCAGATGTGGTAGGTCTGCTGCTTGTGAGAGTGGACCCACACCTGGGAAGTTCAGGAACCCTGTCTGCCATGGGAGGGACCCCACAGCCTCACAGGAGAAGGACTCCTCTCCCAGAGCAGCAGAAGGAAACCTTGGGTGATGAGCTGATCAAACCTCCATGCTCCGTCTCCCTGTCAGTGGGAAGGAGAGAGGGGCTGGGCAGGGGAAAAGGTATTTTAAGGGCTTATTTTACTTCTCATTATCCTTCTCTGATTCTGGTAGTAAAAAATTTCACTTTGCAGCCTTAAGTTGAACCTGTTTTGCCCTTGAAGTGTTTTCTCTTGGTCCTTATCTCAACTCAGGAACCCTTTGTTAACTTTTTCCCTTTTCCCTCTGCCCAGCTGTGGCAGGGGAGGATGAGTGAGCAGCTCTCATGGGTGCCTGTGTCAAACCATGACACATAATGATGGATTTGAGGAATCCTGCTTGATAATCCTTCGCAGCTTTTGACTATTTACATAATCTCTTCCATTAGGACTAGCCCCATGTACTTATCGTCTCTTATTTCTCCAGCATTCAGCAGAATGTATTTAGAAGGCAGAGTGCTAATACACATCTTACAACATGCATTCATTCTTATATTGGCCCCACTGCAGCTGCCCTTTCTCCAAAATGGGAAATAGACATTTTTGCCATGCTAATGAATAATGTTGTCCATCTGTCTTGGTTTGAGGCTGAAAAGCAGCTGCAGGATGAACAGACCATGCATCTACAGGACGAGGGCCATGGCTGGATGACAGATGACTGGGGTACAATTGACTGGTTTAGGGCTATGTGATTTCAATATTTCTTAAAGGCTTTTATTAAACATTTCCATAATTTTAAATTGTGTCTTTTGGAGCTCTAGAAGATACAGCTGGTTTCGCCAGACAGCACAGACAAAAATGTGCAGACACTTGAATTTTAGTGTGTAAAGTACAGAAAAAGGGCATGTGCTCTTGAATTTAACTTTTCCATAGGAATAATCTCTCCAATTCTACCTTTTTTAAACAGTTGTCAAAATTAAACATTACTGGACTATCACAGCTTTCAGAATCTTTTATTTGCCTTTCACATTCTAAGAAAATGAATAAGACTTCTAAGGAACATGATTATATTTTCAAGCTTTTTTAAAAATCAGACTTTGCCCTAATTTATTCAACTATAAAATAGGACAGGAAAAAATAACTTCCCTCATAATTTTTCTTTAGAACAGTTAGCTTAGCATACACTAGATTTAAAGCTAGTATGATCTTTATTACTTTTTAAATGGAACTTCTCAGAGTTATTTGTCTTTGAAACAAATCAAGAAGAAGACCATATGTACCACTGCAGACTATCTCAAAATACAGCTTCATTTCAGCTGAGAGGGGATGAAGAGAACAATTTATTTTCATAATGGCTCTATTAGGGCAGACCATGCCTCTGCCTAGAAATGCCCTGTTAGCAAAGCTGTCATCCAACAATGATCTCTGGGAAGGTGAATGAATATAGCACAGACTGTTCCTGCATTCATTTTAGAACAGTCAATAACTTCCCCCATGTCTCCACTATTTCACAAAGCATCATATTTTCTTAAGGTTTATTTTTTGTTTAGTAATAATGCCCTCTCATGGACCACAATTCGATCCACAGTGAAAACTTGCCTAAGCAGAGAATTATACACTAGAGAAATATTTACAAGATCTATTGTAATTTCTGCTGTAAGCAGTCTACAGGGTCATTTTTCAGACGACTGTGAGAATTTGATATAGGGAATTTCTTCTCCCGCTGCCCCTGGTCATATTCCTGGGTCATATATGAATGCTCAAGTCACTAATGGCATAAGATCAAGGAGATCCTGTTTCAGAAGTAAATTCTTTGTAGGACACTTGGGAACAGGAAGCGCCAAGAATAATAAGGTGGACACCTACTATGAAAAAGTGTTACTTGGGAATGCTTAAAGCTTAAGGAGCTTCCAGAAAGGGTAATCTTTAAATAAGAACCCATGCCTCATTGAAGTCAGTGTGTCCTTTGAGTTGCAGAACACATTTTGCATGTTCTGGTTCACTACCAGAAAATAAATTTAGGATAGACCTTTCATTTTTAAGACAAAATAAAAAAAACCAAAAAACCAAAACAAAAAAACCCCCACCTACATTTGGGAATAGGATTACAAAAATTTTACATTTTTGCATTATCTTAAATACAATTCTCAATTCTCATTAGATTAATTGGTCGTGTGTTTCAAATACAACAATGCATTTGCAGATTTTATTTCACAAGACAAGAAAGAGAAAAAATTGATTTAATTTGGAAATCATCCCAGATGGAGGATATGGAAATTTCGTTTTCAAGGCACAAGAGAAATACTACCATTGTATTTTGATATAAAAAAGAAAAATATGAATCAAAGCCAATCATAATGATTATTTTGACATTGATCAGGGTGAATGCAGGAGCTAAATTATGATGAGATACAGATCATTGACTTCAAAGTGTCAATAGAAAAGTTTGAAGAAAAAAGTGCTGGGATTTATCATGAGATATAAATGTTGGTTTACAGATATTAAGGAACTAGTAATTTTGAAGTTGTGATGTGAAATATTCTTTTAAAATTCTTCTATAAGTAAAATTTGATAAAGTTTATTAGGTGCTACCTTGGAGATTAGACTTTTATTTTACTAGTAGAAAAATATCTATATTGAGATACAGCTCAGAAATCTTGTGTTATTTTGGTATCTTTGCAGGTATAACTCCACATTTGGCAATTCCTTAGGTAAGAAACTGAAGAAAAAATTTAGGTTTTATGATAAACACACTAACTGCAATTAAGGTGCTGAAAATTAAAACTAATTACAAAAGGGTCCTGTAGAACAGTGGATTTTAAATAAATTGCTTAATCTTAGGGCTATAATATGGCTCTAAGATTTGTCAAAAAAAAGGGGGGAGGTTGAAGGAGTTGAAGCAGTACTAGGGAGAAGACTCATCCCTACACTACTGCTGAGTGGCACTGTACTATTATGACTTGGGTCCTCTCATCCTGAAGCCTGAACCGATGGAGGAGGAACTTAAAGCCATGGCTTTGAAGGGCATTAGGTCAGACACAACATCACTATTCATGGTCTTTTTGCTATGGCATCAAGATATTGTCCCTCACATCCTCAGTTCTTCCCTCAAGACTACAAAATAAACACCACATTCACCACCCTCTCCTATCTCAAAGAACTGACAATAAAGATTCCAGATCAGATGTCAGTTCAGCTTCTAGTTCTTAGTGTAATAAACAATTGTAGCGGTTGAGGGTTATAAAAATCTCTGGTTTGGAGCTCTGTAAGTTCTGAAACAACAAAAAAATCACAATCCATAAGCACTAACAACTTCCAAATTTTTCAGAAGATTGCCTTTTTCTGAGTATAATCAGTGTTTTGTCTCTTTGGGTATGCTAGTGTTATTTATTAGACAACCATTAGTGTCTAATAGTGTTATTTATTAGACACTATCCATTACACTTAAATCAGTGGCAGGAGTAAATTCTCTTCTTCTCTTTTTGCTCTTTGTGGCACATTTTCTTGGGTGAAACATCCATCTACTTATTCTTGCTACTAACACACTTGGAAGGAAATACAAAAGAGGAATAAACGCATGGATGTAATTACCAGCTCCTGATTAAGCACTGACAAGAGTAATCCTGGCATGTACTTGGGTTTGTCACTTTCAGGTGACATTAGGTGAAAAACTTCAAATTGCTCTTTTAGGGATAGAAGGCAGCAAAGCCTTACTTGTGCATCTGCCCTGAAGACAGACACTTGAGCTGACACTGTGGCAGATTGTAAGTGGGCATAAGATATTCTTCCACCAGACAAAGTGACATTAATATTGTACCTTGCCATCAGTTATCATGGCCACAAGCCATTAGTTCCAATTAAAATAATGATTTTCTTTTTCAGGGTGCAATGCCAGACTTTGTATCAGGTCAGTGATTAATGCGTATTCCTTTTGTGCCTTTAATGGTGAAATATAAACAGGGTAGGCTAATCATCCATCTCCTTTAGAACTGACAGTTTTAAGTAGGACAAGTGCACACTGGATGCAGACATTCACCCAGGTATAGTGACTGTTTACTGAACACAATAATTTGTCTCCAATTCAACCTGGAGCATAAAGTCAGAAGTTCCAAGAGGTGTTAGTTCCTGGTATTGATTATCTACAAAGTATTGTATTTTTTAACTATACTAAGTATTGTATTTAAAAATAGGATACCTTTTTTTTTCCTCTCTCCATGATTTTCTCAGTAGAAGTTATCTTGTTTTTTGTCTTTTTAAAAAATTTTTATTTCATTGGAGAGATCTTCAGTGGATTTTACAACAATTTATTCCAAACTATTAATCTAGAAGAACTGAAACACAGTGTCATGCTATCACAGTTCTAACTGGCTATTGCATGCTGACTCTGCCATGGTATTAACTGTCTATACTTATTTTCATTCAAGATAATAAGATTTACACAGCTCTCACAAAAGAGGGTTAAACAAATTGCTTAATGTTTGCTGTGGGCGACAAGCACAGAAACAATTATTAAATATTAGTATTAGTTTGAAAGTGACAGAAACAGTATGTTTATCAATGCCATGACACACAGAGATGATTCATCATAACTAGAAGTCATACAGCTCACAATGACGGCCTCAAATAACCTCTTGTACATACACATCTGAATGTCATGCAAAATAAACTTATGAGGCTAGATTTTTTAAGGTATTATGTTCTTGGAGAATTTAAACCTTATGTTTGGAATTTTCTTGTTGTTCATGCCTGCAGTTCGCTGCCAAGGGCCACAGGGTCTAGTGGCCCAGGAAGCCGCTCTAGCATTTGCATAATAGTACTGTTTGCTTTTCTTTGTACATACATACACATACTGCCTATCCATGCCCTGGAGATCTTCTTAAGTGTAAGGGAAGTGCAGAGCAAATAAATAACTAGAACTTGTTGGTTTTGGAGACAGTAATAAAGCTACTATATTAGGCTCTCCATCATTTGAACTGATCAGCAATCAAAGTCCTCTGAGAAGAATGTGCTCTTGGAGGCTGTCACTTCTCAAGTGGTGTTTGTCTGCTAGATCACATACATTGAATCCTTTGGTCTGAGCATGGTTTTGGGATGCATTTTACCAGCTTGAAACTTGCTTTTCCACTTTAAAGATTGGTCACCTAAACTGGAAAACCAACATCCCAGCAGCTTTGCTTTATAGGGTTTAATATCCAGTCATGCCCCTCCTTGTCACTGCATTGTGATAGATTCATTCAGATGCACTTCTATTCTTATCTCACCATACTTTCCTCCTTGTAGCAATGTAAGGATTCTAACTGAGTGTTGGCATTTTCCTAAGTGGCTAGAGAAAAAGGGTCTAAATTCACTACCATGAAATAGTGCAGATAATAAGAACCCCTTCTAGATCAGATATTGAGAAATGATTACAAGGCACTGCCCTCAATAAAAAAACAGGTGTATTTGTACCCTGTCTAGCAACTGGGACCAGGACTTACTTAATTTTTAGTTCCAGGATCAGACATTTCACCCATATTATCCAAGGATCCACATTGTAAAAAGACAGTAATTTCATAGGAAAAGATGGTGGATACCAGATCAGTTATGCCAGAAATCAGGATCTTTCACAGCTAGGGCAGGTCAAAATTTTTAAACCTTTTCAGATGGAAAAAGCTGTTATTTTTTGGGAGCGGGGAAACATTTATCAAAATTCAGCTAGTAGGGTGAATTTTTTAGGTAAGTGATTCCTCCCCCCTTAAGAATCCAAGAAAGTAATCTAACACGTAGATATTTGCTCCATCTATTAATTCTCTTGGCAGATTAAAAAGGGGAGGAGAAAGCAGAGCATTATCGAAGTCCTCAAGACAAACTTGTGGAGAGAGAAAAATTACCTAAAACTACATCACAGTTGCTCCCAAAGAGGCTGTTACCGCCTCCCCCACTTTAAGTCACTATTTCTTGTTATCAGAGAAATGAGAGACAGATGATCAATATGTAGTATGCAGAGGAGCTCCTGAAACTTTCTTGTCACGAGGAAGTTCTCATTTGCTAAGACCATTATAGTAACATGCAATGTATTCAGGATATAGATCAAGCTGTGGTTTTAAAACTGATGAGTTTGTTGATGAAATATTAAATTCCTTGCAGTCTTTCAAAGAAAGGGATGGGAAGAAGGGAAACTAAATACCAAATAAGTTACTTGATTTGTGCTATAACAAGCAATAAAACCCAGGGAATTCTGTTCATGTTTACGTCACTACTCTCAGCACCTACCAGGTCTTCATGGATATTTGGGCATGTTGGAGTGTCTAAGAGCAAAGTTGTCACACCATGAGTACTAATAGTATCTGGAACTCACAGAGCTTCCATGCAGCCTGGAAGTAAGATTCGTATATATACCACTGGTGTTTGTAAACTTGCAGAACTTGCAGTCTGCAAAAGAGAGTGTATGTTCCACTTAGAAATGTTCAACTACCAGAAAAGGAAGCAGTGGTATCTGCCAGAGCACCAGCTACATTGGTTTTGTCAGTTGAAAGTACTTTCTCTCCAAATTAACTTCAAATCTGAATAGAGAAGAGCCTTTGTTTTTTGCTGCCATGCATTTTCCCCCCTCCCACTTCAAAATGACAGAAAAAAAAAAAAAAATAGGTTCTGTCCAAGCCAACAATGAGAAAAAAATGCAGTTCTGTTTACAATGTTTTCTAGGTCAGAGTATTTTCTTTAGTCTACTTCCAGGATTGTTTCATGTTCTAGGTTTGCTTTCATCACTCCAACAGACCTTTCTTTTCCTGAGACAGGTTGTTTGCAGCCTTAGTCACCTTGGAACTTGAAGTCTCCACTAGACTGCATCTCTAGGTACCTGAGAAGTAGTTTGCTTTTCATTCCACTTCTCCTACAGTGATTTATGCGTCCTTTTTACACCTCAAAAATTGGTTTGAAACCAGTCCTTAGTTCCAATTGATCATTAACTACACAAGATGATGCTTCAGAAGAAACGGCTACCTCTTCTCTACAAAATTGGATGGTATTTCATTTGGGTGCCAATGACAAACACAGAAGTACTCATTCAGGCAAATTCTCCCGTCAAAATCCAGGTATTGCTACGAAGAGAACACCCTTGTGATAGTGAATACAGGATTCTTAATAGAAGAGTTTATTATTCAGGTATTCAAGTTTGGCACGATATTGTCATCAGCAACCAGGAGATTCTCTCCTCACACGTTTTTGGTTCCATAATGGCATGAGAATGGCAGGGAGACAGGGGAGGAACCAGTAGGAAAGGAGCTGCCTTCTTCCTGAGCAGACTGTAGTTTGGCCCATCCAGAGATCCCTGTGACTCCCTGAATGCTTACAGTCCACCAGCTGACAAATACCAAAAGGCTGAACTGCTGTGACTCTGCAGGGGCTATAGCCTCTCTGCCCCGCTCCAGGTTAGCACAGCTTAGAGAGGGTTTGTGAAAAAGAAGGATCAAACACAGCAAGGACTGTGCTCACTGCAGCCTGCTGCCTGAGCCAGGAGAATTCCTCTCCTTGTCCTTCCTCACAGATCTCCTTTGTGGAGAGCCTGAGCAAATCAGCTACTGATGTCACAGTTATTCGCTTAATAAGGAGGCAATTTTCACAAGCTACCCTTCTTTCCAGAAGATCCCCAGTGTTCATCTAGAAGGACCATATCCACTCCCAATGTGATCATGTGGTTGGCTTTAGTGGTATTGAGATGCTCCCTCGTAGATCTTAAATTGGCTATAGGACTCTGTGTTTCTGAAAAGCAATGACAGACACATTAAAACCTCTATGTTTATGTTTTAAGCATCCCATTGCTTTCAGAATAAATGGGAAGTTGAAGTAATTAAAAGAGAAACATAAAAAACAACCAGCATTTGAGCACTCTAAACAGTTTTCTGATGTTCTTAAAATGATTGTCAAAGCCACCAGTATCAAGACAATTTGCTACTGTGCATATGTCTATGCTACATGGAATCCATCACAAACGTGCTGCATGTAACTAATGAAGACCTTCTTGAATGAGTTCTTGTCTGGTAATGAGGAATGCTTGTATTTAAAGCATGGAAATCTTTAAAGCATGTAATCTTTTATGGTCACATTACAAAAAAAATATGAGACAAAGAGTGAAGTTTTAGTAATGAGTGTGAGTTTGAAACATTTGTTGTTGAAGATTGCCTCCTATACTTAAGAAAAGTTATTATAAATTATATTTTTCATTATGTGGGACCTGCATACCTGAAAATTCCTCATAAATGCTAAAAAAAAATCAGAATATTGAATTTCTTTTCTCAATATCAAAGCTATATGTTCACAGCAAGCTAGTTATGCTGAACTACACTGTGTAGTAGTTTTAGCATTGTACTCTCTATATATCTGTTACAGATGAAAGTAATGAAACCTGAGAATCTTAAATGCTACAGATAAAAGAAAACACTTTGCATTTGTGCCAGCTTTCTTGTTAGGCTCAAGTTTATTTTAAGATTGGGTTGGAGTCAGTGTCTTTAATTTGCAATAGGGGGAAGAAAGTTATAGTCTTCTGTTTCTTTCTGCTCCTTTCTGGATCTCTGTAGGTACATGGATCTCAGTCCCAATAATGCTACCTAAAGGTTGTTTGAGGTCCTCCTAATCCCCCCACTTCTTTGTGGTACCAACCTGTTCTACTCATAGACAAGCAGTCATAGTCTACTGTTAACATTCAAAATTGGGCCAGGTAGGTGAGTTGGCACAAAATCCAGAGCCTAGAGGGTTTCACTTCCTTTCCACTCTGGGATGTGCCTTGGGCTGAATCTTGTGCTTCCTTCAGCAGTGCAGATATTTCAGGCTCATGCTACAAGAAGGCCAAGATGAAGCCAGGGTCAGCTAGTGTGAGTTTACAAGTGAGCTTGTCCTCACATGTGAACCTGCTCTCTGTGTTTCTGTACAAACAAGAGTTTATCAAGTACCCAGACAGAATCTGGTACTGTCCCATGTAAACCATATTACCTGTTTATGGAAAATATTTTTCATGTACAAGTAAAAGGACAACCTAAGCCTCTAAGAAAATCACAGCTTAAAACTAATGTTTATCTTTTTTATTTTTTTTAATATTATCTGTTCCTGCAACAGCATTCCTATTACAACCATTAGTATTTTCAGGGCCAAACTTTATTTACAGTGCGAAGGCTCATGGAGTGGTCCATCTGGCTCCTGGCTGGGAAGAGAACCTTTTATGCCAAAATGCACCTCTGAGAGAAAGCACACGGGATGTGTAATGGGGCTTAAGCTAGAAATGTCAAAACATTTTGCATATTCTCATATTTGTAGCATCAATCATGACAAAATCTGGATCTCTCTCAGTTTTAAATATTTAAAAATTGCATCATGTAACTGTTTATGAGTTCTGTCTTATTGTTTGCTACTTAGCAAGAAATTTCACAGCATCAAGACACAGGCCTCTGCACAAAATCCTATTGATATCTGAATGAAGAGACCTCTTGAGGAAAAACATACCAAAACCTCTGAAACTGGAATTGAAAGCCTTGTAATGTTTGTAATGCCAGCACTATTATGGGGTTGTCACCAGACATGCTGATGTAATGGAATATAAAAGCAAGTAGAGAGATGGTGTTTGCTTGGTTTACTATGCCAAATATCAGGGGTGAAATCTCTCATGCATCTATGGTCCTGAAATCCAAAGCAGCTCTGTTGCACATGAGGTCATGAATTACCCTTGTCTGGGTAATTGATCTGAATTTGGACTTGGAGGTTTGTTCATCACTTGTAGGTATTCCCTGGATGTGCTCCCTATAATGACTTGTGACATGACAGAGAAAAGAATAAGCAAAGAAGAGTTTGTTTGTGAGCAGTGGAACCTCCAGACCTTGCCTGCTAAATTAATATTGAAAGCAAAACTTATGCTATGTACCTGACCCAGAGCAATGTTAGCTGAGAAGCAAAGAAAATTAATAGTTTAAATGAGCAAAAAGTCCCAGAGCTCTCAGCATTTATGGGAAGTAAGGGAGGGGGGAACCCAGAAAGCACCTGTAGGGTAAGAATTTCTAGATTATACCAAATAGCAACTTAGCCAGCATGGTTGATGTTAATGATCTGTGTGCGAGGGGCCCAAAGGTTGCCAGATCTGAACTGTGCTTCCTTCTTACAGAAGTGACAAGCAGGAAATATTCCATTACTGCTCCAGCCAGATCTGTAATGACTTCTCTGCCTTCTTCCCTGCTGTAGGTAAAGGCTTACCCATGCAATTTCCTTCTTTTGTCTTCACAGAGTTGAGGATAAATTATTTCAACCTCTTTGCAGGGGGCATTTGAAACTAAAGTTATTTTTAGGAAGAAATAAATTCTTTCATGTAAGATGCGGGAGTTGTTGCTCCTCAGGCAGCTGAGAGAATATGAAAGGCACTTGAAGTCTTTTTAAAAGCTGGGTTCTGATGTTTAGCTTGAGATCAAAGAGGGAATGGGAAAAGGAGGGGAAGCCGAGTTTCTAGTGAGTTAGAAACTCGGTATATACAGCCTTGTATATGCGTCCTTTGAACGACTTGCCATTACATTTCTGATCTTTGAACTCTTTTTCTTATTTTATGAAGGTGAACTGAATTTCTTTTCAGTTATCTTATTGTGAAACTAATGATTATGCCTTAGATGCCTTGAGAAGATTTTACGAATCTAAAAAAAGAACACAGTATCAGTAACTTGGTTATTTCACTACCACTTTTCTTTTGTAGGAAAAATGCCAATGTAGTTTTAAAAGATTAACATCTAAAAATATATTTTACCAGGTTTTTGAAAGCACAGTTCAGGATTTTGATGTCATACTATAATACTTTAAGCTCAGTGGTGTTACTTCAGTATATTTATTTTGTTTGCAGTAAACCTATTTTCTTTCCAAGCTGTTTTATTTTTTAAGAGTGGAACATTTGAAATTTAAAATTCATCTTGTTGCTGCTTTTACAAATACTTGCAAAGCCACTGCTGACTTGTGTGAAGAATAATAATCAAGATAAATGAGCTATAATAGCATTTGCAACTAATGCAGATGCCAGCCAAGTGTCCCCAGCAGAATGACAAAACCTTCTTGTTGTTTTTGATCTAATGCTAGGTATACCACTTACTTTCTGACACTGAGGAAAGCACAGCTAATGGTGTGTAGCTGAGGGGCAGTGCTGTCTGTTTATCAGCCTATGTAGCAGAGAGATTGGTTGTGGAGCTCAGAAGCAGGCTTTATTGATCTCAGCTACACTACACTCTTATTGTTTCCTACACTTACCCAACCTGATATTATTCACTGGAGCCAGGAATCAATTAGGGTTTATGCCTTCTGCGGTGGAAAATATGGAATATAAAAGATATAATTTCCAATATTGTGTGGGATGCAAAAATGTGGGGTTTTGACAAGAAATGGAATCCACATAAATAAGAAGCAATTTCTTTTAATATTTTTATATGGTAGTAGCAGCCTCCATTAATACAAATTTTGCCTTTGTAGCTCTTTAAGACCTTTACTGAGATGGGGAAGGAATGTAATTCCCATTATTTACAGCTTGTGAAACTGATGCAGGAGAGTGAAGAGCTGCCTTGCTCCAGGGAAGAGGTGGTTGAAGTAAGAAGAGTGGAAGCATACTTGCAAGAGTGGTTTGAATGCTTATAAATATTGATGCAGTGTGTCTTACATTGTGATGATTTCTGAGCTTCACAAATTCATGAACTTCTTGTTATGTTACTACATGGTTTTGTCAATAGAGAATGATAGCTTTTAATACAAAATTCCAGCACATTTGCAAGCATATGGTAGGACCCCTGGAGAGGTACTGATTTGGATCAAATGAGCGATAGAGACAGAGATGATAACATGAGGGATTGTTTTTTACTCAGTTTGTTGAGAGTTGTTTGTTTCTTTCTGGGACAAAGATGGACTGATTATTTACTTACAACCTCCCCTGTTAGTTTGTTGTGTGCCCATGTCACACATCATAGGAATGGCATTAGAGCAAAATGTTCGTCCCACTGACAAATCAAGTGTTCCAAGTAGGTTCTGTTGTCACTGTCGCCCAAGAAGCCTCAACAAAGATAGGTTCAAAGCTGCAACAGAAAGCAGAGAGAAATGGCCCTAAGCTCAGCATTGATTGCAGCACAAGCAAACTGCTTAGTAAAAGCAGAGAACATCACTTAAGTGCCTGGGAAATCTAGGTCCACCAACCAGCTGATGCAGATTTCTGTGGGATCTCCCGACGTGTCCTTGGCACACATTGTGAGAAAGGACGCAGGGGAAACAACAATGATCTTTGGAAAAGAACACTCTCAGCTGTCTCCATGCTCATATAGCCCTTGTTTGCCAGGTTATGCTTCCCTGGGGAAAGAACCTGGCTAGTGAAACCCTGTGGGAACATTTCTGGAATCTTTATATATTGAGGACGTGATGGGACCGCCTTGGCTTCATATGGTTACATTCTTCAAAGGTTTCATAGCAGTCTGTGGTAGCTATGGCAACAATAATCACCTTAACACAAAAGAAAGCAAGCAGTTCAAAGGCACAGCCACTGGAAATTGAACCCATTATCACAGAAGTACCTGCTGACACTGCAGATGCTCATTGGAAGAGGATAGCAGTCAGTACTGATACAGGTGGATTAACTGTGGGAAAAGGACAATTGCACCTTCACCTCACCCATCCTCACAAAGGTCCTGCCTGTTATTGCAATAGTCTGGGACCTGGCAGCCTGGCACATATCTACAAGGCCTAAAACCTGCTTATTTCCCTACAATCTCATTTCTATTGCACAGTGTGTCCCAGTGGTTCAGAACTGGCAGATGGGACCACTGCCGTGGCAGGTCTTACAGACGTGGTGTTAGCCTCTGCAGACTTAAAGGCAGAAGAGGGGATGCCCTCAGTCCCTACCAGCTCAGAATAATGAAAACAGTAAAACCCTAGAATTGTTTATTTTCTGCTCTTGTTCCCTTGTGATTTCCCAGGCTGCCAGGGCTCCTTTGGTCCTTACACCAGGAGGTGACCATGCAAACTCATGAATCCAGGAAGAGGCAGAACCACCTTGCTGGGCAGAGCCCACCCTCCACAGGCACCTCAGGCAATGGCAGTCACAGGCTTTGCAATCTGCTTAAGGGTTGTTTTTTCCCCACCCATTTTTTATCTTTTAGTTCTCTCCCCAGGTTTGCTGATGTGAATTATCTCCAAGTGAACATACTGAATTCTTTTCACCATGGCTGGATCTTTCCCTAACCCTTTGCCCCAAACCTACTCAGATAAGTGTGATTCCCCAACTTATAATTGTCATGAAAGAAAAACCTGCTGTAAGCTCTGGTGACATTGATTTCTGCCTTCTCCATCCTTCTATCTGCTCTGCACTGAGATTTTTTTGTTTATAGCGTTCAAAACAAGTATCAGTGGATATAAAGCAGTTGGCAAGCAGACAGAGTACACCATTTTTAATAGTTTATTACACTAAATTAATGTATACTTTTCCTCCTCGGTATTTTGACAAAGATTGAATACAGTACATGTGAGAAACATTATAATGCAAAATATCCCCTACACTGCTGCTGGTAAATGGTGTCTATTTCCAAACATGAGCATGACTAATTGGAGATAGGCAGCATCACCAAGTAATTAGGTACCTTAAGTAATCTCTCTTTGAATTACATATCCAGTCAGAAACAATAGATGAGATTATCCTATAAGTGAGAACATGCATTATTAGAATAGCAGTGGCCCAGAGAAATTTCTGGGCATTAAGTTGTCTCTGAGAAGCACAGCAAAGACTGCATTTTTCTTGGTGTCATTGCCATATAATTTTTAGTATAATTTTTAATTGCAGTAATTTTAGTTTCTCTCCTGTTTTCCACCTTACACTTCTTTTGGACTTGTTCTCTCAATGTTCCAGGAATGTGGATGTTAATGTGGTTAGGTTAATAACACAATAACATCCCCTTAAAATGACTTTTGGGAATGGACAAGCTGATTCCCATTTTGCTCTGCGTATTTCAGTCCAGTGGGATGCCCTCCACAGGACGTATGCTTCTTGGAGTAGATAACAAACTAGCTGAGCTGCAAACTATGGCTTAAAGAGAGGTCAAAAAAGAGCTTCTATGAAATGTTCTCTAAAATGTTCTCTCCACAGTATATTTTATATGACTTTGTAATTTCCCACTTGCTGCTTACACTAATGGAGAGCTACATCCTTGTGAAATTAACTCACAAACTTTCCTTTAGCATCTTTAGATGTCACTGAAAGGGTTGAAGGTTAATTTGGGTATTTATCTTGGCTTGTTCTATTGCTCACCTTCCTTCAGCCCCTTTTCTGCCAAAGCTTATTAAGTTCACAACTGGATTTATCCATATAATCATATCTGCTCTCAGGAAAATAAAGTGGGTTTGAGGCTAGTACTCAATTTTGTTCAGAGGATAATGGGAGGTTTTCTAATTTTTTAAAGAAGACATACAACATCAAAGTCAAAGAAAGCAAACCTGCAGTTTTTTATTTTTCATTTTTCAAAAAAACAGTGCAGTTCAGACAGTATTTAGGTTTTTTCCCCCTCATATTGAAGTTATCAGCTTTGGTTTAATTGCTGATTTCTCTATGGTACCTGTAACATATCAAATTAAGGCTTTGAAGGAAGGAGTCTAATGTCATCTTTGCAACTCATATACTGAAATGATCAAAAGCTCTTCAGTCTTTTCACTTAAACTGATTTAGGCTCATTTAAAAGTTGTATGCAAAAATGTTCAGAATTTACTTAACAGGGGCAGATAACTTCACAAAATGGTCAGAAATATATTGTAATATCTATAGGGGGCACAAATTTCACATGACTGTTTGGATACACTTAGTGGATGAAAAGCAGATCCCATCCTGTGATCCTGATGTCCTCCTTCACTTATTTCTTTGCACTATTTCTGTTTTCTAGACTGGTGACTCACTTGGTTTTCTTTCTGCCCTTTAGCACATCTTTATTGGAAGAACTATTGTTGCCCTGTTGCAACTATCTTCAAAAATAGATACCTGGATCTACTGGTAAGAAAAAATACAAATACAAACAGAATGAAATCAACTCTCCCAGTTTCAGGATGTGCAAATAAATGCAGTAAATGTTTCTTCCATGTGACTGTGTGGTGGGAGCTGGGGTTGTATTTTGCTTCTGCTATCTGTGTTTTAAGAGAAAAGAATAAGAACAAAGAAAACCCGTCTTAGGAAGGGTTGAATGCTCTGATCAGAGTGCAGAGTGGCATCGCTTTGGAGGCCAGAGAAGAGCAGACCTGGTTTGTTGCTGTGTTGTTATTTTGGCAGCTTGGGGTTTAAGTCCTGCCTCTGCCCAGCTGCTGCACAGGGAAGCTGGGTGCCAGGGAATGGGGCTAGATCTCATACAAAGGGACAGAAGAGGAGTAGGGGACTAAGATTAGAGGTAAATTTAGTCTAAATTTTAGCTTTAATCCACAAATTTACTCACTACGCTACATTTCTGCAGCACAAAACAGAGCTGAGTCCAGGAGTGTTGAAATAACAACGTCTGCCTGTACACTGAACTACCCTTCCCACAGACACAGAAAGCACATTCCTTACCTCTCTTCCCCTCCCTCCTCCCTCACTTTCAGCTTACAATAAGTGAGAGAATTAAGTTCCTTTTCATTCAGAGTTAGGGCAACCATTAGTGAAGCTGCAAACAGAGAACCCAATTACAACTTTTTTATTCTTTCTCAGAAATTTGTTGCTCTGCCTCTACTTAATTAAAACTGCAAGGCCAAATTTTTAGCAGGGGCAAAGTGATGTAACTGTGGAAAACAATTACGTTATGGGGATTTAAACGACAGAGAATTTCATCCCTCTATCACTTGCATCTTATACACCAATGTGATTATTTATGTATTTGCTAAGAATAAGAGCTGACAAAAAATTTCAAGTGGTAAAGAGAACTGCTACATAGAAAAATAGAAGAAGAAAAAGCAGAAGAGGACAGGATTTCCCCAGCAACATTTTCTTAGCTTTGCAGTTTGCCAGCTTAATGAAACATAATCTTAGCTTTAACAAATCATGGTAATGGGGCCTCAATTTGTGTTTATTTTCTTTTTCTTTTTTTTTTTTTTTTTAATAGAATGTAAAAAAATGCAAATGAGGGCACTAATATTTATATTTATATACCACACACTGAATCAGCCCTTCACTAAAAAATAGTTTCTTGCATGGTATTTGTTGATGTGTAGTTGCTGCTGCTGCCATTCGCTAACTGAGAGGCATTCATGAACATCAGACTTTAACATCATGACATTTTCTGCCTCTTGGATGTGATTTGTGTTCTGTTTCCAGATTCTATTATTGGATGAGTGTCTCTGGCTTGAAAGAAAAAAAAGAAAAAAGAAAAAGGTATAAGAAATATTTTTATTAAACCTTCCTCTTAGCTTTACACAACGTCTTTTTTTTTCATCTTTGTAGACTCCATGTTTTTTTAATGATTGCTCCATTGCTTGTAGATAGTTGAGAGGATAAGAGAAGGAAGGAGAAAGCGCTCAGAATAATTCAATTTTCTACTATGTGAAGAGAAAAATCTGTCTCTGGGCTATAGCTAAAAAATAATAAAAAATGATGTTTTCCTTTTGTAACTTCTAACACATTTTATTTAAAGAAAAAAATCCTTTTTAATCATAGATTTTTTTTTAGAAGAAGTCTCGTGCCTTGTAAAATTTCAGAAGCAGGTGATGCACATACTTGAATTTGCAAGGAAACAAAGGAATTTTATAACGGAACAGGCACTGAAAAGAAACCTAATGAGGTTCAACAAGGGCAAGTGCAGGGCCCTGCACCTGGGGAGGAATAACCCCAAGTACCAGCATAGATTGGGGGCTCACCCTCTAGAGAGCAGCTCTGACTTTTGGGGGATGACCACTTGACCACGAGCTGGCAGTGTGACCTTGTGGCCAGTAGAGCCAAGGGCATCCCGAGGTACATTGGAAGAGTGTGGCCAGCAGGTCAAGAAAGATTTGAGAGACTCAAATATTAAAGGTTAATGACTCAAAGAAATGGCCATTTACAAAGCAGTGTGTGCCTTGTTGAGGTCACATTTGCTTCCCCCAATCGAAGGGGAAAAGGACAGGTTTTGGGTGTGTGGTGGTGGAACCTCTGACCTGCAATTATCTCTCAGTGTTAACGTTTACTCAGGTTGAACACACTTTTTTCCTTAGAATGGATCACAAACTGAATACTCACTGACATCAGTGTCATTTGACCTGGGTGTTAAACTGAGTCCATACCTCAATTTATTATAATTATCCACTATTTATGGTTAAAGGGAAAATCCTTTTCAACTCGTGGTTTAAATCAAATCAGGTTTGAAGCAGTTTATTCATTTATTGACAGAATGTGTTTAACTGGAGAACAGATAAATCCAAATATTAGTCACTTGTAAAATATTAATAAGCACCTAAAGTTTCTAAACATCCTTCTTTTACTTATCCATAAAAATTTTCATCCCACGAAGAGAGATACACACATTCCAGTCCCACCTCCAATCGCCCTGCTCCTGGAAATAGTTCTGATAAAGTGCTCATCAGCATTACAGCATCCCATGTTTTGAAGAGAGACATCCCATGTCTCTCTGCTGTAGCAGAGACAGTGTTCAGGACTTGTTCTGCTTTATGACTTCCTGAGGAATGAAAATTCCCTGTCTCCTAACAGCTGTGTTTTAGAGAAGGTGAATAACGATTATTGACACTTAAAATTACTAACAATTGACTGCTGAAGACAAGAAAGCAAGCCTAATGTTAATGCTAATCATGGGTACAAGTCAGGTGTGTTTTAATAGCAATACTCAGGGACTGATGCATTTAACTTCCATTAGTTTTAATAGGAGTTATCCACATGAATCCATGCATATCGATTAGTAAAGTATACCTTGTATGTAGGAAATTCAGGCCATTCTATTAAGAGCAAAGAATAATGGTTTAGTCAGAAATGGCTTTCTTTTTACAGGATGGCAATTCTCATTGGGAGGTTCTTTTTCAGATGCAGACTCAGCACTTTTCAAAATATCTACTGTTTGCTGCTATCTGCAAAGAGCATCAGAATATTTTCAGGCAGTCTGGTTTATTTGAGTCTGGCTTTTCAGTCAGGAAATAATATTTTTGGTACTGAACTACAACTGACTAATCTATCTGGTGCCTCAAATACAAGAGGAATTCCTGTATCAGTGTATCCTTTGTCATGTTGTGTTGCTACTTGAAGGAAATTAGGGCTCATTTCATGAACTAGAAATAAGCTAAAGACTTTTAAGAGATCATTTAACATTTTAAGAGTGTAGTTTAGAGTTGTATTCTTTTAAATAAGACCATTCTATCCTTTTATTCTTTTTGATATACCAAAAGAAGTAAAGGATTATTTAAAATTCTGATTTCCACAACAAATGTAAAAAACCCCAATTCTTACAGGTTGAGGCAAATAGAACAGGTTTTAGAATGGAAAATTACAAGTGTACTGCAGACTTAAGATACTCCTCTTGTCTGCTGCTCAAGTTGTTTAACAGAATTAACAAAGGCATCAAATGAGGAAAGCAAAACTCCAGGTTTATTGTCCCATTGCTTCTTGTTCAGTTGAGTATTCTCCCTTCACCTAAGGCTAATAACATGCCTCTAAAAGCTCTAATGTCATTGAGAAGAGAAAAAATCCCCCAGGAGAGCAATTCAGAGAAGTTAAATTTAGCTCTGGCTATGGCTCTGGTTTGCCATTTTGAGGGGATCTCTCTCTTCTCTGTTGACTGCACATGGAGCCCATGGAAAGACAGTGGCCACCCTAGGCAAAAGTTAGTTTGTAGAAAAGCCTTCCTCTGTGTCTGGGTGGCTCCTTAAAGGCCTGCACACCACTCTTCAAGGGAACTGCTCTTTTTAACTACTTTTGCCTAAGGGCTTCAGATTTTCTACTAAGATTAAGGATTTCTAGTGTTTGATCATGTTGGTTTTGCCATTGAAAATGCTTCAATGTGATTGCTGAATTATTTCCTGTAAGAGGGAAAGTGCTCCTTGTGAAAAGCAGAGTTCCTTCACTCCCACAGATATATGATTTTTGTTTATTTTAGTGGTTTGGATAGGTATTAATACCTTGTTTCTCTCTCTGTAGTCTTAGTGATTTAGTTCCAGGTTTGCTAGGGAACAGTCTTGGATATGAGTATAGGAAAATGCAATGAAAATCATAGCTAGCACTGTTGTCTACTTGACTTTCAGTAAAGGACCCTTGGGAAGTATGTATTAATATGTATTAATATGTATATTAATATGTATTAATATGTATATTAAATGTATTAATATGACAGGATCTATTTCATTGGGTTTTTGTTCTGAGAGACAAGGTGAAATATGAAATTCACCGAGCAGGTAGGATGAAGTAAATTATTTGAAGCGAGCCCCAGATGATATAATAGCTCAAATCCATGAAAATCAACAGCAGTGCACAAGGCCTTTGAGAGACCAAATTCTCACTGAAAACTTCATAAATTCTGTTTCTTTATTTGAGAGCTTCTATTCTGAGTACACTTTCAACCATATCACTAAAAGCCTTCCTGTTACACAGCAAGGCGTGATCTCAATTTTGACAGACTCTGCCTATTTATTATTTGTACTGGGTGAGTTTGCTCTGTTTGATAGAATTGACCATTATCAAAAAAGCTTTTAAATTATGCTAAAGGCAATTTTTATTTCTTTATGATATTTACCATTAAAACCAAAGAAATATTAGTTACTACAATAAAGATTTTTTTAGCTTTGTATTTTATCCTACATATGACATATATTTCTGAAGTGGAATGCAGGCTTCTTCTTTCCATATTATAGCTGTTATTAATGCCCTTTACTGTGACAGTCTTTACTGAAACATTTTTTGTGTTCTTACAAGCACCTTATATATTTCCAAGTTCAAAATTGTATAGATTTTTGATCACATCTTTTGCCAAGGAGCAAAAAGATCTCAGGACTGTAAGTCTTTTGGAAGTGTTCATGTCTTTAATATGCTTCAGATGATTAATATTAATGGCTTCAGATTATTAATATTAATGGTCTGGTGCAGTGGAGACCATGTGGAGGAGGCTCACACTGTGTGCAAGAAGGAGATGGAGACATGGCTCTGACTTATCCCTTCCAGTTGCTGTACCAAACTTCCAGTCAGTCTGAAAGGAGAGAAGAATTATCTTCTCTTTAGTTCCTTAGCTCTGCTTTCATTGCTTGTAGTGAAAGCTAAGTAAAGATAATGACTGTGTACTATCAAAGTAATTTTCCTTAATATATATTTAGACTTCTGAAAAATATTATCAATTCTTTGTAGATCCTCACTTCTTTTCAAAGGTATCAGTTGTTATAGACCCTGATTATGTATTTAGTGTAAGTAAATCTTCAGCCTGCATTTGTGTACATCTCCTTAATTACTTTCACAAAGTGCAAATGGAGTGGGAGTGCTTGTGTTTGTGTATTGTCCATTTAGTAAGTAGGTCATGCCAGTGGCATGCAATTGTGCTTATCAACCCTGTGGCAGTGCAAAGGCTCCCTGCTGCTGTGTTAAAACTGAAGCAAAGCCAAGGGAGCTTATTTTCAAAGACAGACAAACACAAATCCCACAATGACACAGTTCTATTACATTGTCAAGATGTCTGTGCCTTCTTCACTTCATGTGACATAAGGGGATGGGTATGGACAGCTGGGTGTCCCTGCTCAGAGCTTACTGGATGTGGCACAGGTGTGGCCTGGAAATAGCTGGTGTAGCTGGTAGCATGCTGCTCAGAGCTCTGACTTAGGAAATAACCTCTGCTGAGGTCACTCTGTCACATTAACCCGTGTCATGCTCCATCTCTGAGGCTTCCAGGCTGAGCTGGACCCTCTCCAGCCAGCTGCAGGCTCAGGCACACGTCTTGACTTGTCTCTGTAGACACACCTTGAGTAACTGAATGACCACCGGAAGACTGCAGGTGCAAATATTTGACAATTCTTTCCTTCTGTCACTGTCCACAGTATCCTGCTCAGCTCAGATAGCAGGGAAATATTCTCATTTGCCTAAAACAAATCAGTTAGAGAGAGCTGCTTGCACCCCTGTGGGTTTTCTTTTGTAAAAATGCAACCAGTAGTCACAGGCATGGTTTAGCAGTCCACTGTATTAGAAATGAACACGGCAGAAGTCCCTTTGCAGAGAGAAATCTAACTTAAATTTGGTGTTCTTGTGATTTTGAGTAAGTAGAGCTGTGATCTGAACAGCTGGTCCAGATATGACTTGAATTCGGTCTACAAACTGCCCATTTTTGAAAACAAAAGTATTTGAACGCGTCAGAGTTTTTCACATAGAGAAAAGCTATTTTGCTACATTCTGGAATATGAGCTAATTAAGCTCAGTTTTAGTTTCATTTAATTTTGATAGAAATAGATAATTTACATATTCAAAAAGATTTCATTTAGTAAAAACCAATTATTGTGGGTGAAAGAAATATGGGGTAATCTTTCATTGAATTTACTGCTAGAACAAAAATCTCATCATACTGTTTATTAAAGAAATCACTGTTCAGTGCCTAGTTAAGACATGAAAAAGCTATTGCACTGTTTAAAGCACATCACAACCAAAGAGACAATATAGGTCAGAAACTCTACAAGACAGGAGAAACTTTTTTTATTGAAGAAGAAGCAATTTATATATTTTCATCACATTGAAACTACTGAGCTTATAAAAATCAAATGTTTAAAATTCTAAATTAGAAAGAGATACAGAACAGGCTGATTGTTGCCTGCAGGAAATCTTCCAGACTGTTTTCTGACATTCTAAATATAAAATATGCCATATGAGAAATGTCTGATTCATTCTGAAGCCTGTGATGAATGTTCACCAGGAACCATTGACCATTGCCTCATCTCAAGTGGAATCAAATTGGAAATTTTACAGAGAAAGCAAAGACAGACCTCTGGAGTTCACTATTTAATCTAAGTTCCTTGTACACCTTTCATTCCCTGAGCAGATAAATCAATTTTTTTTTTCACAGTTTGGTGAGAAATGACCACTGTCAGCTGTACAGTGAGTCTGTAAATGTGGAAATATAATAGTTGGGAAACGAGGACAGTGAATTGTTAGGAAAGTTGTCCACCCTCATTTTTTTCCATTCCCTCTTTTTCATTCAACTCTTTTTTTTTCCCCATGCAAAAACTGGGAAACCCCCACCCCAACTCCTTGTTTATTTTAAAGGCATTCTGTCTCCTGAAAATATTTTAATGAGACCTTTCTCTTTTCCTGAGTTTTTTGCAATGGAAATTTCATATAGAAGTCAAAGCTCTGCTGTTAAAATGCCAGAACACAGCACTGGCATGGAAAGGACAGATAGATAAAAAAGTCCATAAACATACCAAATTTACATGCTGTTTAGCCATAAAACACACACACACACACTATCTTAAGGTATTTTGAATACTACATAATACAAAGATAATTGAACTGGAATAACAAATTGAATGAAACATTCCTAAGCATGGAAACATAAAATCCTGTGAGATTTAATTCACAGTCTGTATGAAAGTTAAAGAACAATAGCAGACAAAGCAACATCTAAATGTGTGACACATTGGCAGATTTGCGACCTGCCATTCATATTGACATTTAATGTGCAAAATTATTAGCATTTTCTCGTACATTTCCTGTTCTTTTCAGAAACTTCTGGGTTTATTGCTGGCTACTGTTCATGCTTTATTTGTGTGAAAACACTCTTTCTTCCTCACAGAAAAACTAAAACATGGGAATTTCAATTTAAAAGGTCAAGTCAGTATTTGTTGCCTTTTAACTACAGCTTTCTATTGTAAATTGTTGCTGAGAAATTAATTGGAAAGAGCCAAGAGGGTATTCTTCATGACATTATTCCAGGGCGTAGTTTTCAAGCTGTTTCCTACAGAGACAGAAACACATTACAAGTTCTGTCCACATGTAAGATAGCATGCACTGGGGCATAATGATAAGCAGATGGCATTATTTGCAGTGGAAGTAATAGCAACCAGAAGCATTTCTGCCTACATTATTTTGCAAATGCTTTTATATTATGTTGTGTTAAAGTCTGGAACTTTATGTGCTTTTCCATTCTAAAGCATAGGTATTGACAGCAATTGATGAAAGAGCTGGTGGTAATAAGTAAACAGAGTAGTTATTGGGAAGTAGGTGGTGTTTAAAAACAACACAACTGCAGCAATCACTAGAAAAAGACAGAACAAGATAGAACAAATACTAGTGAAATGTTCCAGAAAATGTGGGAAAGATGAAATTGGATGATGGTCTTGTGATTAAAGATGTTGTTTTGGAAAATCTTTACATGAATATGCCATTCAGAAAATCTGAAGCTTCTAACTTTTATTACCAATAATATTGCCTAATTTACCACCGCCATCTGCCTGGCAATTATTGCTGGAAGTAATGCATCCAAGGCAGATTATTTCAGAGAATGAATCTATAGCTCATGGATGCATTGTGAGATAGAATGTATTAGTGAGATTCCCAGGCTAGGAGAGATCTAAATCAGAAATTTTACATACACATGAGCAAAGACAGATATATGCAGGTGTGTGGATAGATACACAAAAGTCTCTATGTGTGCACCTATACATAATAGTGTAGAATTGAGTCTTATGCCTTTCCACTATGATAGAGTATTGCCAGGTTAGTCCAATGTTACACTCTTGAGACTTAAATAAATCTTTGTTAAAAAAAAAAAAATCTATTTAGAATAGTATTAAAATAATTTCCTTTGCAAAGGTATTTTGTATGAACTTGAAGTTATAGTTCCTCTAGATATATGCCCTCACAGCCTTCTGCACTTGGAGTTAGACTGCAACATTTTTAGTGTGACCAATACATTGAAAGAGATGGTGCAGAAGGGACTTACATCTGTGGCAAGTCCCAAAGGGATTCAGCCTCCAAAGGGCCGTATGCACCAGTGGCAGTACCTGCTGGAAGACTGCAACCTGTCCTCCCTCTGGCACTGGCCTGAAACAGCTGGTGTGGAAAAGGATGGGCCATGAGCACAAGCCAGCCTGTTCCCTGCTGGGCTGTGCAGCACAGCTAGCTGCTTTCCTTCTAACCCCTGCAGTAGAGAGCAGGATGCTGTGTCTCCATAAGCTTCAACAGGAGGATGACTTCAGAAACTCTGAATTTGCTGCAACTGTCAGCTGGAAGGAAGGACAGAGATGAGACTCTGCTGTACATTCTGCTGTACATCCTGTTCCACAGAGGGTACAGTCAGAGGGAGAACCACCATACTCTTGGGAACTGGAGTATTTGGAGTGAAACAAAGTCTGTGCATTTGATCAGAACAAAAATGAAATTATTTTGGAACCAAGTGTGAGAAATAATGCTGCCTCTGTAAAACCCTCTGTTAAAAAATTCAGTAACAATAACAAAAAGAAAAAATGATAATGCATACACAAAATTATTTTATGGTCTGTCCTGGCATGATCATATCTCATGTTGTGGACATTGTTCCAGTGATTCTACCACTCAAATGTTAAAACCTCTCAAATGTGATAAGAAACATCACCAAGGTACCTCGGTATGATTTATTTTGTATCATGGTAAGGGCAAGAGATCTGACAACAGAGAACAGTTACTGCAACATAGTGTACAATCTTGCACTGAATAGTTTGTAGTCTGAGCTGGTGAAAGACTCAAGACTGGGGAAGGCTGCATTTCCTAATGTCTGTAGAGTTTAGATTGCACCTGGAAAGACTCAGAGGTATGTGTTCAGTTATGCATTGAAAGCAATAAGAACAATACATGATTATCCTTGTTTCCATGAGCTGCTCAAGGATGTAAAGGGCAAAGTTTGAAATCAAATTAGGATCTACCAGCAACAAGACTAACAACTGCAGTAACCTGATCTCTTCCCTGGGGTTCAGCTAATACCTCTGTGACTGTAAAATACCTTACAGAAATACAGGGCCTCTATGTTAGCTGTGTTGAGTACTCACTCCTGACTGGTTAGCCATGTCAGCATGGACATCAGCAAGGAGGGCATTTCACTCTTCTTGCTGGCTCTTTGTCTGCAATTCAAAGCTAGATGTGTAGCTGAGCTGCTAATGTGACATACATCTGCCGCAGTGACTTCAGCAGAGAGACTCTAAGAGTTAAATGACAATCTGAGAGAAAAATGATACTGTGAAGAAAACCAGTTAAAGTCCTGAGAAAAATGCCTTCACACCTAAGATTAAGTGAAGTATTGTCTATGTCAACTGAACTGGTGCGATCAGAAAAAATCTGTAACAGAATGAAGAGAATTATTCTCTTGTATTCAGAAGAAAAAAAGAAATCAATATAAGAAAAAAGCCAATTGTAACACCTAAAATCTGTAACAATTAGTTCTTTAATATATGGCCTTTTGAAGTGCCAAAATAAACAGCCTATTTTAAGCTTTTTTTTTTTTTTTTTTTAATAGATATGGACTGCTTAATTGTACAGAAGCAATTATGTAAAGCTAAAAGACTGTATTAAAAAAAACCCATTCCTTTTCAAGTCCACCATCAAGTCTTATAAATTTGAAGTACTCTATTTTCATAAAAGATCCTGTAAATCCCAGCATGGTGCACAAGCCTAAACATAGCTGTTATATTGAGCTTGAAATCAATGAGGGCACTGCGCTGTAAACAAAGGAACAATTTGCCCCAGTGAGCACAATTAAGTTTGTTTCAGTCTGGGATGTGAACTGTAGTCTATGTGAAAATCTTCTCACAGAGCTTCAGACCACAGTACATCTGTTTCTCTCACCTAGCTTGCATGGTTCCAAATGGCAAAGTATTAGCTAAAAAACAAACAAGATAATTTTTAATACATTATGCTTCATGAAATAATAAAGCTAAATACTGTTTCTAACAAATTGATATCTAGCTATTGACCTACCATATGTGATAATGACTAAAATTTAAATAGAAAATATTATTTTAGGTTTTTGCATATAAATATGTAAGAAATCTATTGCATTGAAGATGGAGCACTTGTCATACAATTCAGAAAATATATCAGTAATAACTTTGAATATTACTGTACATACAGGAAGAGTACAGCAGGATCAATACACATAGTCCCAAACACTATCCTCATTTTGATTCCTAAAATCTTCTCTTCCTCTACATATAAGTGATATATAGAAAATCCTGGGTTACTGATGCAATTTTTTTTCAGCAATCTTTATGACTTTCAGAGGATCAAGGTTGTATCCATATGTTCTTGAAATTTTCCCTGCAGTGTTTTTTTGCAGCCATAAGTGGAAAATGAATTGCAATGGATTTTATAGGAGCATGTGGGTTAAAACTGGCTGAAAGACTATAAACAAAAGATTATGAGAGTGACTAGGGGAAAAATATCTAGTAAGGTAATGAAGGGTGCAGATTCAGGATTGCTCCTATTTAACATCTTCATTAGCAATCTGGAAGAAAGAATAAACAGCATGTTAATGAAATGCACAAATACTAAATTAGGAGGAGTCACAAATACTATTGAAGACAGAAACATAATCCAAAGGCCCTAGGGAGAAATGTGGCAGGAAATAACAAAGCACTACTCACAAAAAGCATACTAATACATTAAACCTAGAGCAGTGTGAATCAATAAGGGAAAATCCACAGCAGCAGTAACTCTGGAAGAGATTCTGGGTGCAACATATTAGATATGAGGTGCAATGTGACAGGCTGGCAATAAAAGCCAATATATTCAGTGCCACATATGCAAAAGCAGAAAGTCATGGATCAAAGAGGCCATAGCTTTAAATGTTTCTCTACTAACAGAAAATGGAATATTCTGTTATGAGAACACAAGAGTCTTGATACTGAAGGAGAGCCCCCAAGTAAGCACAGCTATGCTCAGTTGAAATATTAAGTGTTTTGGTTAGAAAAATTCTGCAAGAAAGAACAGGGAAAAAGTGATATACAAATTTATGGAAAGCCTCTGATGAGGATGAAGTTGAAGATGGCTTAATGGCAGGAAAGGTTACTGGCTATGCTCTGAAAAGTTTTTTTAACTTTTTTTTTAGATCAACCACATTTTCTTCTGTCATGGAAGCTAGCAGACAACAAGCTGGCACATAACATGCAAAAGGAACATCATGCACACTTTTCTATTCGTAAAATATTTTTTCCCCACCCATCATCTACATATAAATTGAATGAAAAGAATCTATCATGAAGTAATTGGGATCAATACAGTTCCTCATGCTGTGTTAAATTTATACCTGGTATCACCAGAAAATTGCTTGGTTCTGTAACAAAACATATATGTCCAATATGTGGGAAATATATGTACAATTGTGTCAGGAACCCACACTTACCGAAGAAACCATTGGGCCGCACATCTACGTCCAGATATAGACAACACTGGACAAACCAGACCAGTGAAGAGCTTTTTTTATTTTCAGCACATCAGTCTCAGGACATTGTTAGACAATGGAGACAGGATGTTAACAGCTCACTGATCCACAGGAAATGCCAAGGAGGTGTGGCATTACAGCATAGCATAAAACCATCTCAGCCTAGATTTCAGCCAATCACACATAGAGCAACACATATTGACAAGAGTTCTATCCAATCTTATAAAACACACGTAATGGTAATTAAAACAAAGACTGGTTCATAAGAGAAAAAGAACAGAGTTCTATTCATGCTAACCTTCTAAAGATATTAATTAAATAACCTTGTTGCCATCCATAAGCCAATTCTACAGAGGCCTATTGTTGTCACGTATGCTCTACTGCTTAGAAAACTTTTCTGCTGTATTTGCAATGCTAACAAAACTTCAGTCTGAGGCCTGTTCTTTTTTAACCATTTCCTAAAAACTCTCTAATTTTATGAATTCCAGCAGGTTCATTTGATTTTAGTTTTGATTTTGGGGTTTGAGAGGTAAGTAGGCCTCTCAGAAAGGAAGAGAAAGAAAGTTTATCCTCATTTTTTTGGTGAGTTTTTTTAATGAGACCTAAGTTTGTATGTTGCATGAGTTGACATTTTCCTTTGAACAAGCAAAATGTCCTTTTTTTTCTCCTTTGCAAGATGGAGAGATACAAAGAAAAAGAACAAAATACAAAAATCAACAATAAAACTAGTTGTGCCATTAATCTAATCCATGCTAGATTTGTGGTTTTGACACTGCATGTATTCTAGTTTTATCATACTTTTCTACAGTTCATCCAGAATCTAGTAAAATTGTAACTGAGTATATTCTGTTAAATCATGCAGTAAACAGTACAGTGACAATGAAACCATAACTGATTACAGGTCCTTGACCCTGGGAGTGATGCTGCTTCTACAACAGTAGAAATTGAATTGATTATTATTGTTCAGTTCGTAAAAAATGGGAAGGCATGGTTAACATTTATTTTTACGCACATTCATAGAAATACACTCAGTAATATGGACAATATGGAAGAGTGAATAACCACTCCTGATTCTTTTTCCTCTCACAATAAAAGTATGCAAGAGTAGAAAATGAAAGATGAGCAGCTGGTGTAAACAAGAGAAAAGTGTTATTCCACAGTATGCGTAATTAGGCCTCGGAGCTCAAAACTCAAGAGGATGGTGCAAAAGGAGGTCAGAAAAATCATGAAAGATATGGGTATGGAAGGGCACTGAGAAGAAAGTTTGACATGAAACTTGTTGCTCTGAAAGTCCGTAAACTTCAATTTGCCAGGGCTATGCATTAAAACCTCAGGGGTCACTCTGTGCTTACTCACTGTCTTGTGCTGTTGCATGTGTTCTACCCACACACCAGATATGCCATAGGCCTTCTACAATTTATTTGACCCAAAGAAATACTTTTTAAGCTAAAAGTTATTATTAAGCCATAATAATCACAGTGAAATACCCTGTGAAAGCACTTTTTTAAAAAACAAGTGCAGTAGGGGGAAATTTTGAAAGTGTACACATGCACACACACAACAAGGGTTGGGAAAACGCCAGAACTGGGAAATATGAATACTTTTTGGAGGAAGAGCAATGTTAATTGTGTGCCATCTTAGAAACTGCTGTTTTGCCAACAGGACCTGCATTAGGGTGCAAGCACTAAGGTCTCTGAACAACTAAGAGACAATTTGTGTTTGAAAAATAACCTAAATGCCAAAGTACTTAAAAATTTTAGTCTTCAGGGACTTCTCTCCACAAGCAGAAATGTATAGGATATATTGTATAGGATTGGTAATAAAATTTTGTGGTTAATAAAACACTTTTGGGAGTTTTAAGGGGATTGTATAGTGACACATTTGCTCAGTACACACTGGGTCTAGTCCAGGGCAAAATCAAGCTTGTTTAAAAAGATAATGTGGAACTGGGTTGTAGCAAGCCTTAAGTGGTGGGAAGGGCCTTGTTCGGAAAAGCTAAAATCCAGCAGATGCTCTTGGGTGTGCATGATTGCTTCTATAACTTGCTGTGGCTTTGCTAGATTTATGCATCTGTCTAGCTTCCTTATGGCAGGTGGAAGGGAATGTGCCTCTCACACTGCATCAGTGAAAAAGCACAACATTATATCTAAGGAGTGTTAGACTCACTTGCCCAGTCTTCTTTTCCTATCTACAACACCCCACACATTTTGAAAGCTCTGTTAAAACTGTTAAGTTTTTTGGTGGGTTAAATGCACATTTCAGTTCTCTTTGCCAGCTGAGGAAAATAATTTCAGGTTTACCAATTTGCTATTGCTTTCCTTATAAAAACTTCTAAAAGTTCTTATAAGGAAAGCAATGACAAATATTTAAAAATAAATAAAAGACCAACTTGATGAACAAAATATATTATATGGTAAATTATGATCCCAGAGGGAAGATTTACAAAGATGTCATAAATTGAAGGCTTTATCTTATTAATAATAGGTTAGAGATATTACTGGGACATGAAATAGTTTATTTAATTATTAAACTTATTTGGATTGACAAGACTTCTGACATCATGTAATGTATTCAATGCGATGTAAAAATGTATTCATAAAATATATGGTTTCTATAAGAGCGTGAATTTTTTCTTCTTTTATGTGGATTCTGCTAACTCAGTTGAATTACTTTTTCATAATATTTTCAGAATGTATTTAACTAGAGACCTGTGTAATTATATTTATTACTCCAGTAAAGGCTGAAGAAGAATGTGTGGGATAAGAATATGTAGTAATTTTGTTATCAGATTTACTGCAGACTTTTGAGGAGCTATATCCTTACCTGTACCTGCACAGGTGTTTCCTGAAAAATATTGGTCCTTGATCAGTGTATTTCAGACTGCAAGTATATGACAGTGCCCTATTTTTAAAGGAGGATCCACTCAGCTTGATTTTCACCCAAGAAAAACAACCTCATTAGCCCTGGTTGTGGGCTGGCACTTGTTACAAAGACCTACTGATAGAGAAAAGAGACATAGTAAATAAAAAATGTGCATATCATTGAAGCCACAGACAGGCATATTTGGGGAACAGAAGATGCTAATTCATATGTGTGCAAGTTTTCCTGTTAAGTAAATAAAACCAAATAATATTAAAATCATTGATTATGAACAATGATATTTGTATCAAATTCCTTCCAACAACTGGTCAGCTTTAAAAATGCATTGAAAGTTTATTAAAAAATTGTCCCATATAGACAGTTATGCTTTTCATGGCAAGACATTTCAGCTTGGTATTTTTCTACAATTTTGTGTCTAAAAGGCATTGCTTTTGTCTCCTTTCCAATTCTTCTGCTCCAAATGACTGATTCCCCTTTCTAGGCTTCATCTGGCTCCAGCTGGTTCCTCTGGAAAAGGAGGTGCAGGATGCTGGTGCTTGTCTTCAGAGGGGCAAGGCAAGCCTGGCAGACTGGTAAGTAATGGTGGTGGTAATGAAAAACTAGGATAATTTCTCTGTTTTCTGAGGCTGTACTGCCCTGCAGTACTTAGTCTGTTCGTGGTTGGTAGGTGGTTTCACCACATGACTCGACTAAAAAGAAACTCTCTAATATAGAGATTATTTTTTTTTTCTCTGTGGCTGAGATTGCTGCAACACACAGGCTCCTTGGCTTAAGCCAAATTATTAATAAAGCAATAAAGAATATTTTGCAGTTACCAGTTATTTTAATCTTTTTCTGTACTTAATTTTGGCCAGCAAGCCTTGGCACCAGCCATGAGCTGTAGATCATAGTAGGTCCTGATTTCTCAGCTCCCTGAAATGCTAAAGAATTATGCCAAAATTAGATGAATGCTTCATTATTGCATCCCCATGTCCTTTTCCACTCAAGTAAGGAACAGAAGATGGGCACACTTACTTACTCTGTATTTGCCACTGAGTTCTGACTATTGCACCAGAGTATACCATTTTAACCATAACAGCAGCCACCACTTTTTAATATAATAAATATACCTATAATACGCTGGAGCAAATCTATGCTAAACTTAATAAGTAAATGGAAAGCTAAAACACTTAAAAATAATGGGAATTAATGCTAGAGGAAAGAAGACCAAATTCTTGCTGTATTAGCAGCATGTTGATTTTTCTTCTGACACTTAATGTTTTGCTATGATTTCTTGGCATTCAGCACAGCTCCCCAGAGTATCCCAAGTGCAGGGTCTGATACTTGCCAGGTAAGATCCAAATGATGCTGAAGTGTGACAATTTGTATGTGGATTTATAGGTCTGTTAAGCTGTCAGAAAAATTATCATATTTATTTAAGCTTTCAGCTTGCTTGAGAAATTAAAGTAATATAATATAATACAATTAATATAATATAATTTTTACTTACTGTGGTACTTTTTTTAATTGCCATGGTTGTACAAAGGGGCCATATGTCCATGATAATATCATGTTTTGTGCTTTGTGCTGAAACTGAATTAGGGTATTAAGCTTTACAGTAGCAGAAGACTCAAGACTTCATTTTTTTAAGGCAATACAGTAGTTGAACATTATTTATATCCCTTTGGTAAACACATATCCAGTCCCCTTTATTGTCCTTGGGAATTATGCATAGCTGTGAATAGGAGGACTGATAAGCACAAGTGTAGAAACACATTATCTTGAAGTTTTGCATATGTTTTGGAAATTTATACTCTACTGCACATGTGAAATAATGGACTTGTTTTTAGATAGCTTATCAACAAAAATAAAGTAGCCCATGCCATAGATAAAGAATTAATATTTTCCAAGCATTTTAGTTTGTCTGAAGTGATGACATGAGAATGTCTTGGAATTATTAAACCTCTCTGCCAGAAAGCAAACACAGTAAAGTGTTCAGATAACGGCTTCCTATAGCTACATGTTGTAAGTGTATGAGTAAAGAAACACAGGCATGTTTCTATTCCATTGCTGGAAAACAAATATATAATATTGATATGTATGTACATTAGTTATATGCAGGAAAATTATTCTACCAGTTACCAATCTTCAGAACTGTAACAAAGCATATCACTCTTCTGAATTACATCTAGGCATGTGCAATATTTATTGAGGTTTAGTCAAAATTTAGCAAAAAATGTTAGTTCAACAAGCTGTCTGTCTGAGATGATCAGAATTGTTATTTCATGACAGCTGAGTCTGAATCTGCAAAAGACTCAACTTTGGCTCATTTGAGGGCAGTGCTGAAGCAGACATTGCATTGGCTTCAGAGGATATAAGCAGATGCTTCAAAATTAGCACATCTGAGCACTGACCAGTATATCATGTTTCTTCTAAAAAGAAGTTGAATATTTTAAATCTAATAACTCTAATAAACTAATGTAACTCCACTGTACTCTATTTCCTGTTTTGTGTATATAGTTTAATAAAATGCAATACAGTGCATACATACAGTTAAAGAAACTGATGTGATTTTTTTAAAATATTCTACTTAATTAAACCACATTATAGCAAAAAGTTTAGTTTACCATTTTGCATAGGAATTGTTATGTAAGTAGCCATAGGGTGCTATGAAATATCAAAGGATGTAAGAATTCATTCTTGTATGTGTACATATGAAATAAGCTTCCTTGTTATATATACCTAGAGTTCATAGAAACAAAATTATCTCTCCAGAAAAAAGCTTGAATTTCTTTCACTTGTACAAATTTGGAGTTCAGTTTACAAATACATAATTTTCCAGCAGATAATATATATATCCACTGTTACTAATGCTCTAGTATTACTAAACACGGTCACAGTCAAGACAGAGAGACAACCTCTGTTTGTTAATGCAAATCAGATAAATATCCAGCTTATCCTTTTTGAAAATAAATTATGGAAAACAGGCACTTAGGTAAAATCCCCTCCTACAACTCAGTTGACCAAATCATTATTTCTAGTAGAAAAAATAATCTTTCAGTGGCTTAATTAAGAATTACCTATGTAATAGAGAACAGTCTTCAAATAAGTATGCAGCAAGTTGGAACTAGAAGATCTTTAAGGTCCCTTCCAATCCAAACAATTCTGGGATCTATTCTATGATCTAAATAAATGAAGAAATTGTCAAATACATAATCCAAAAATTGTTTGTTTGGTTTTTATTTTTTTTACTTTCTAAAGAGGTCAAAAGAAAAATAAAAAATAGCTACTCACGTACAAAACCCCCAAAATTCCTATGTTTGTGATGATGACAGAGGTATCTGTGAAATATAAACAGCTGAATATTAATGTTATTAAATGAAAGTACAATATGGACGGTTTGCACTAAAAAGAAACACAGAAAAATAAAAACATGAAGAAAAAAGGAGACATCAACACAGGCTATTAATAGTGCTTTTTAATTACTTTTGGTACTTGCTAAGCCTCAGATCTCACAAACAATTCTGTCAGTAAATGTAACATTATGCAGTCCTGTAAACTGACAGACAGTTTTGCCTGGCTACAGTTATTCCTGTGAATTTGTGTAAGCTGGCTGAGGAGGACACAAGCTCTACTGAGACCAGTAAGAAGTCTCTTGCCAACTGTGAAACTTCTATATGGAAAGTGAATTAGAAAATCTTCGGTATTAAACAATTAATATTATAAACATGAAGTAGAGCAGATTGAATTATCTCTAGCACAACTCTGTAGAGAATTAAAACTCTTTAGAGATAACTTTCAATGGTGGGATCCTTAAAGGATAACTTTCAGCTCCAAACACCAAATCCATTTAATAGGAAATGACACAACAAGGTATCATTAGATGATAGCATCTAATGTATTACAATAGGAATTGAATTAAATGGTGATTAATTAATTACAAGCATAACAGATGATAGCAATATCTTTAATCAGAAGTGATTACATTATACCAAGATCAAAAACCATTATAAAGATATGTATTTGAATAAATAATATCAGCTAACATGCACTATTTAATTTATCTGCTCAGTAGAGGACCACAAAGTGTCTGATGAGGTATCCTTTCCTTTTTTTCCCCCCTGAAGAAATAAGATAAAAATAGGTAAATAATAAAGGGGCATAAACTTAACATCTGAATTTCTTCATAGTTATGCTTTGCCCCAGTTACTCTTATCTTTTGCAAGTTATGTTAGAGTACAAAACTCTCTTTTTCAGGCCAAAGGTGTGTTTTTTTGGTTTTAAGTAGTTTGAACAGAGAAAAAGATTTTTTTTTTTTTGAAAACCCATCTTTTAGTAAGATTTGGAACACAATAAATACAGGAAGTCGTATTTATAATTACAATCTTCATAGGAGAAGAAAACCCCAAGTGAAGGAATACAATTTTCAGTTTGACATTTAAAGATAAGGAATCAATATTTATTTGGGAGTTTTTTGTATTCCTTTCCCCTATACAGATTTTCAAAATTCATTTGGTTGGAAAATCATAAAACACTGTATAATTTCTGTTTTAGGTCATTCTCAGCATCTTACAATCAGAGGTGTTTCTTGTCTTTGCAGTTCAGACTACTTATTGATTTTGGTGCAAGACTTCTTCTAAAACTTTGCCCCATATGATATTCATAAGAAATTAGGATGACTTTGAACCATTACAAATTTCAGAATGGCAGGACTGAGTAAATCCGTAATCCTCCCAATTAATCTTTTCTTAAAAAGTTCCGTATAATTACATACAAAAGGCATTTTAAACCTATGAAGATTTGGCGTCTTTAAACAGGCTCAAATTTCACATTTCAGGAGAAACATCTAAAATCACTTTTGAGAAATTAGGTTGGTATATAATTAGAGTCCCAAATTACCCAAAAGTATCAAATTTGAGCTGTGTAATGTTAGACACACGCCTTGACAGTTTGGCTACATTCAGTGGCAGTTTGAACTTTCAAATTCATGCCTGTGAAAATAGAAGGGAAATGAACTCCTAAAAATCACAGGAGACTTTCTTCCTTTTTTTTTTTTTTTTTTCCTTTTTGTGCATCAGCAGCAAAGAGCTTTACCCAAATATATTTATAGTAAATTTTTTGATCCCGGTACTTTCATGCCAAAGTACAAACTTGTCATAGTACCCTACAAGTGTGAAGCTGTAACTGAGAAACTAAAAAGTGGGGTACTTTTCTACTCATGTTTCTGTTTAGAATTCACAGCACAAAGTGTAAAACCAAAGAAACACGAGCAAAATCTCTGTCAGCCCCTGGAGACATATTCACTGTTTCTTTGACTGGAGAAGGACTGTTAGAGCATTGGTTTGTCCTACTGCTGCCCTTAAACCCAGGAGCTTTGGGAATTGTCATGTCTGGAAGACAGAGACCATCAAAAAATAGCTTTGGTTTGACAGTCTACCTATTCAGCCATCTTACTCTTGTGACTATGCCTTGAGTGCATGCCCCTTGCACATAGCCAGAAAAACCTGACAGCTTAAATTCTTATTTTAATCCTACTTGGGATTTCTATGAAGACCTAAGGCACCTCTGCCAACTTGGTCTAATAGACAATCTGCAGTCTGAGAGGTGTAATTTCTATTTCCTTTGTCACATGATGAGAAAATTTTGTGTTTCAGATCTTGTTTTTGCAGAATGGAAGGCATTGAAACTTATTTACTCCTCAAACCACTGCAAATTTATCAGGAAGTGTAAAAGAAAATGTTCTGTTACAAGAATAGGGTGTGTTTCCTCTGGATAGCTGTATTTGAGTGGTGTTTAGTTTTGTCCAACAAGAAGCAAATGATAAAAGAAGTTTTATCTTAGATGCAATTATAACATCTATCCCAAGTGCAAATCAAATCATGGTTGAATTCATACTTTATCTTTTCCTTAACATGGGCTCCAAGAACTTCTATCCACTATGTTATTTCTCAATATCTACACCTTTGGTAGAAGTGAGTCATCCATGGCTCATCTTCCCCTCTGGAAATAAGTGTTAAATACGACCAACTCATTTAAAAGCTTATGGAAGGACGCACACAAACATATGCCCTTGGTGTAGGGACAGAGAAGTCTCAATTCTGTAAGGAACTGGGCAAACAAATACAGAGAAAACACCATCCTGATAAGTAGCCATTGAATCTAAGATACAGAACGGCGATACAAAACAGATTATATCATTTTACTGGTAAATTTTATGCTGGCAGTCATTGCCAAAAAGAAAACCCATTATCTCCAGTCCTCTTTAAATACATGTGTTACACTGCTGTGTCAGTGTAACACATTTCAGCCATCTTTCTTTCTTGACATCCTTATTCCTTTAGAAAGAAAGCCTTTTACAATTCAGGTCTACTCCAAAAAATGGCCTCTGAACCTGAAGTTCGAGATGTGGTGATAGATAATCTGATAGGCTTCCAAAGTGAGCAGCCACAGTAAGAAAAGTTTTCCCTGGTAAAATGCTTTAGATAAAATAAAATGAGGGTTACTTTTAGGTCAGACATATTGGCATTGTCCTGGGAAGGCTAAGGAGGAACCTCCTGCATTAGATGAGCTATCTCTTCAGTAGTTTCAATCCTGGTGGATAGCAGTGACCTCTGGCTATCTGCACAAGCGCTCTGCTGATAGCATAACTGAAACTGAAATGGGTTCTGATTTATTGAGAGCTCATCTTTACATGGTCCTTGCATTCTCCTGAAACACTCCCCACAGAATTTACTTCTCCAATGAGTTTATATATATACTCCCACAGATACATTGAAGTGTATCTTGTATCACAAAAATGCACATGTATATTACTAGCAAAAATAAATTGTCTTTTAAGTGATGCTCCATTCCACCCAGAATCCTGACTCTTCTACAGAAAGTCCTCCTAGGACATTTTTGAATTCAGATATGATGCAAAAGTCTTTTTGATACATATTTGAGGATTTTCCCTTGACATCGATCATAATACTGACTTCTCAACTTAAATCAACTTTAAGAGGAATTACTAGATGTAAAATGGTTCCCTCTGTGCTTAGGAAAAGTACATTCTTTAATTATAAATATATTACATTACCAGAATCCTCTCATAAGCTTCAGCATAATGTTCTCAAAAAAAGGATACTGAATTCTAGGTACATTATGTAATAAAATCAATTCAGTGATGTGGTTGAGTCATCCAGACCAAAAATCAATAGGTTAATGAGTTTTAAAACGAGCAGAATAACATACAGCTCTCTATCATATTGATAGCCTGAAGATCTGTTATTTTCACAGTTTCAGTTCTAAAACTAATTAAGTTTACAATTCTCTCTATAAAACTTTCAGAAAGCCAAACAAAGTAATTTCAAAGACCACCACTACTAAATAAAAAATACTTTGTGTTGCCAAGCTTCTGGGAAAAATAGAAGTGAATGATAGCCAAAGGAATTGTATATTTTTCTTCTAGTTACCAAAGAATACTTTAAAACTGCCCTGTGCTAATAATTTCTGCTTGAAATATTTTCTTTTGTAACTAGATCTTAGATTCCTTTCTCTTTGTCAATCACTTAGGCTTCAAGTTTAAATATGCAAGAACACAGAACACAACAAAAGAACACACTAATCTTACTCTGTCAAAAGCAGATCCACTTTCCTATTCCCCAAGGGCAGACAAAACAGAGCTGGGCTAAAACATTAAATACGTGAAGCAAGCATACATATTTTCTTATCTCTTGCTAAAATACAGACCTGATATGCAAGAAGAAAATTCCACACAATTTTTTCTTTCCTACAGTTTTAGATGATTGCAAAAACAAGCAAGTAAACACATTCCCTTAAAACTACAGGAACAAGTTTTCAGAGTTTTCAACCCCTAATTTTGCTGTAGTGGGTAGAGCCACCTGCCATTCTGCTGCACACTTGGCTGGTAATCTGTACCTTGCACAATCTTACAGAAATCTATGAAATAGTGTGCTCAGTTGTGAATCTAAAAATGTCCTTCCCTTGGTAAAAAAACTCCTTCAATAAATTGAGGTCCTTTGGACTTTCAGCCCCTTGTCTCACTTGCAAGTATAGTCTCATAAACAATTGTACATAGAACACGGAATGTCTTTTTAAAGGCAAACCATTTTCCTGTTAAATACTGCACACAATACATCTTTTTAAAGATGCTTTTTCTTTTATATATTTACTCCAGCAAAGTGTAGCCTTGAACATTGTGGCCTGCTGGACAAATTTCTCGGGAAGTATAACTGAAAAACTGGAGTTGTTAAAAACCTATTATCTGCAAAGAGACACAAGGGCAAAGAAAAAACTCATCATTACAGCTGAAGCTCTGTAAGTCAGTTATTGTTTCTGTTCTGCTTTCAGCATACCAGCTTTACAATGTTTTGGGGTTTTTGTTTTATAATTATAATTATTTTTTAAAGGACACAGTTCTGGGCTTATACAACCAGGAAAATAATACTTCCATTCTACTAAGATGGAGGTGTAAACATCGAGTACAATGGGTGACTAAGGATTGTCACCCATTATACTACATGTTTGCACCTCCATTGAGGTGTATTGCTGGTTTTTTTCAGGGGAAAAAAAAAAGAAAACCATAGAGTGTGAAACCATGGCAGAACTATCTGATAGCTCATTCTTCAAAATGGAGTTCACTACGTTCAAGAAAGACCTTTCTGCATTGGCAACCAAATTAGCAGTCCTATGTTGAAGTCCTATTTTGTATGATCTCAAGTGCTTCTGTTGCAAAATGTCTGCAGGATTAATAAGACTCGTTTTTCCTTCATCTGTTGCAAAAGTCTAACATTAGATCTCAAGAGTGACATGTAAACATGTACCATACTGCACAGATAGCTCAGTGTAAAAGAGTAAACCAGTCTTCCAAATTAGCCACTCTAGGATTTTCTGAGGGGCTTGTATCAGAGATAAGGATGATATGGACAGAAATGGGCAAACTTACTTGTAATGGTGTTTTTTGCCACAATGACTTATATAGGTATATACATATGCAGCAAAATACATGCATTTGTGCATACAACTAAGCAGGCACAATGGTCTGAGGAGTGTTTCTCACGTTATATACAGTTGCTTCTCAGCAGAAAGAAAAATGAGTCAGTAATTTCTGCTATTGCTCTCTGTGCATGAATTAAATAATCTTTCTATCCTGCTTTCCCCTTTTCTGGCCTGAAATATTTGGTGCTGTCATTTCAATACCCAGATGATTAATCTAATCATTAGAAATTGCTAAATTTTTTTTTTTTGCCTGAGATACAATGTTTGAATGATTGTCACATCAAATTCCAGTTATTATCCAAGTACATATCACCAATGCTACTCCAAAATAACTCAAAACTGAAAGAGTGTGGTGTCAGTAGTATTTTTAATTGGTTGAAGAAGATAGGGGAAAAGAGCATACACCAAGCTACAAACACAATACTACTTTTTTCACAAAAATTCACCGAATTTGCATATCCTGATGATATGCAGATGTTCTCCCAATTTGTGCATCCTCTTTGATGAAAATGAAGGCAAAAGTTTTAAATTCTTTTTCCCAGTGCATATCACTGAAAATCTGATTGTGGCATTGAAATCCTTACAAAGGTGAGAATACAGACTGGAAAAGTATTTGAATTGAATTAGCTAGAGCAAAAGTCTTCTTTTAAATTTTACCAACGAAGATGTTAGGGAACAAATAGTTAAGTGCCTGAGCTTTTAGGAGAAAATGTTCAAAATGTGCATAATATATTTGCTTGCAGATTTAGTCTTACTGGAGCTTGTTCAATTTTCTACCAGAAAAAATCAGTGACATAGGTTGTTTTGTTATTGGATAGCCAAAGTGATTATTTTACACCTGCAAACTAACAATAGTTGTGGGACTATGGAATATATTGTGACTAATACGTAAGTAATAAAAATATCTAAAATTCAGATATTCTCAGAACAGCTGGTTAACCAGCCTTGGTTCAGGACTCCAGTCAAAATTCCTTGAAAGAAGAGAAAAGAATACCACAACACATTAACAGTGTTACTTTCCTCTGGTCTGGAATCTCCTACCAAACTGAGGCCTGAGCCTTTTCCTTTGATGGTGTTCATGGGTAAATGCATGAAGTGGACATAAACAATTCAACAGATTCTCAGCACAAGCGCTACAGATTTGTAGATTTGTCTGGAGGCAAATTAAAATTCTGTTAAAACCCCTGAGATTAAATCATTAAGCTCTGAAATAACCTGGGGAATTTGAGAGAAAACTGCAGTCCCCAGGCTGTGTTCTGTGCACAATTTCATAGTGGTCTGTGGAGAATTCACGGGTCAGATGACAGTCCCCTTGCTCCTGGTTCTCTGAAGGGAAAAGGTAGTGAGAGAATCAGGTGACAAAGAAGATGTAGAGGATGCAGAAGAGGAACAGAACAGATGGGCGTGGGAGACAAAATGCGGCACAAAAGTGACAGCACAATCATTGCATTCTAGACAACTAAAAATACACAAATACTTTCATATTTGTTTCCCCTGCTGCAGTTGCCAGAAAGATGTCACATTATCACAAGTAAAAGGTGGGATGGCACATGCAGAGAGAAGTCACAATGAGTGAGATGCATCAGGCACTTTCTTTAAATGATGCTCCCACCTCTGAAAGTCAGAAGGCCTGTGGCTTTGGAATTTTGTGACTCCGTACAGGAAAGGAATTGCTCCAGTTCCTTTGTGATGTTTCAAGTGTGTTAGTAAATTGCCTTGGACATGCTCAGCTGTAATAAGATACAGGGGAAAAAAAGAATAATTTCTAAGATATGAGCTATTTAAGGTCTCCAATGTAAAATCTTACACATCAGGCATTGTAAAGTAACAAATGAAAAGTTTTAGTTTGCGAACAGACTCATTGCAAATGCCCAAAATTAGTGCTTCTTTATAGCTACGTGAATAGTTTTTATAAAACAACTCAGATGCAAATTGATTTATTCAGAGGTTTGAAAAGCCATCAGATAAAGGGGGAATGCACCAGTGCTTTCTCTCAATCCTCAGCTATACCTCATATTGACTAAATACACAGTCTGAAAAGTGCCACAACTTCAGCATGCCTTGAAAGAAATACAATTTTCTTCTCATTCCTCTATAAATAGAGAAGACTAGCCCACCATAGAAAGAACTGAGTGTATAGCTGGGGTAAATTTACATTAGCTGAAATTATTCAGACTACACCCTCAGTTTGCTGAGAGTATGAAGCAGGCTTTTGTGTTTTCCATTCTCCCTGAACCAGCTAAAAATATTTTCCTAGTTTGTATGTTGTACTGGCTGCCTGGATTTCTCAGCTTAGGATCTTTGCCCTTGGTCTATCTTCCCTTTATTTTAAAAGAAAAAAAAAATAAGGACACTGACAGAAGCAGTGAAAAAATCCATCATAATGTAATGGTAGTTTTATTATTGCTGAGGTATTTTAAGGACAAAAGCAAGATAAGCTCCATAGAAAGAGATAGCATCTTTTACTGGATCAACAAATTCCGCTGGAAGGGTACACAGATCTGGATACATGAATGCCCTCCTGCAAGCTTAAAATGGAAACAGCTAGCTGGTCTGAAATATTTATTTATAAATTGAACATACATATTAAAAAGTATTACATTACAGAAAGATTCAATTTTAACAAAAAATTATATCATTTTTAAAAATAAGGAAAAATATTCTGGATATTTTGATAGCTAAAGGATACATAATTTTATCTAATTTAAAGAAATTTAAGATTGTTGGTTTTACTGTGTTTAGATCATTTTTAATTTCTGATGTTTCACTCTACAAGTTTAAGCTGCCTCATTTAACAGAAGCATATTGTGTCTCCTTTCAGCTACAATGTGGCAGAAGTAAAAGGGATATGTGTTGGTCTATAGCTTTTCTCATGGAAAACTTTCTCTCTCAAATATATTTGGTGAGAAGATTCTATGGCTTTCTTATCATATCACCCATTTTTGAGTGCTATATGCTGCTTTCTTTTGATGTCAGATTAATTAGTATTTATTTCCTTTTCCTTTGCCCTCAACATCACAGCCAATTCTGGGAAAACATACATGCTTTCCAAAGGTTATTATTTACGCAGATTGTGGTAATATCTTGTCCAAGTTTTTGTAGAGAATGAAGTTGATTTTTCTTGCAGAACCTGTGAGGGGGTGGAGCCTGAAGCCACGTGGGCTTTTCTGGGTTGTTATCCTATACAAGCTCACCTCACTACTCAGGGGTGGAAGCAAAGGATTCTACTTCCAAGAAGAAGGTGGGAATGGCTCACCGTGGGAGAAAGTGTGGAGCACAGAGGGTCTGTCCGCCACTAGCTTTCAGTGATCAGAGCTTGTGAGCATTTTTGCTTGTAAAGCTGATAATGCTCCTCTTTTATACACTTCTGTTGCAGCTACTGTTTGTTTTTCTTTTCTCATTGCTGTTTTCAGGAAATTGTTCTCATCTCATCCTGTGAGCTCTGCCTTTGGACTCTCCCACCAGAGACTTGGGGAGGGGAGGAGTGGCTTGTGGTTTGAAGTGCTGTTCCTAAACCAGGACAGTCCTCACTGGAGCCTAACATGGGGCTGTGCTTCCACACGTGGTGCACTTGGTTCTGGGTGTGCTGCACACCCCTCTGATGAAACCACAGCACATCTAAAAATGGGTCAGGCACAATCCAAATGCAGAAGATGCAATGTGCTCTCAAGAGGCAGCAAGCAATTGTAGCCCAGTAAATGCAATTTTTGCCATGACTAGCAAAAAATTGCTTTTGTGCTCTGGTCTCAGGGCTCATCTGGGTTTGCTGTGGCTGCAGCTGGGTTCAGTCTGGTTTGACAGCTGTTGAAAGGAGTAGTACCTGTGGGCTCTCCAGTTTTAACTTTTCTTTTGACCCCCAGTGGTGCTGTCCTGACCGAGGCAGGAGTCAGTAGATGACACACGGCAGCCCAGGTGCAGACCTGAGGCTGGGGGCGTCCTTTGTGCCGCACTTTGGCTTTAGATGAGAGCCCCTGAGTAGGAAATGGGGGCTACGAGGAAAACAAACAAACAAACAAAAAAAAGTGGTCTTAGGAGGAAGATCAAGGAGAAAAATTCCCTGTTGTGATCTTCATATTGCTTCTAGCAAAGACCTCCTGTGCTTATTGCTATACCCTGCTATTCTCCCCTACTTTTTCTAGGAAGACTGAAACCATCACCCTTGGGATGCAAAGTGATACAAGAAGGGTGAGCTCTACACCACAAAAATTAAGACCTGTAAATGTGGGGTTTTATTTATTTTGTTTGTAGTTTTGTATTTGTATGGGTTTTTTGTTGTTTTGTTTAGTTTAGTTTTTTTTTTTTTCAATTTGAATGATATTGTTAGAATTTTCCATTTTAATTAAATTAACCATCTTGTTAAATCTGCTAAAACAGATTGTTCTCATTGCACGCTAACATTTTAGCCTATGTATGGTTTTTTTTGTTTCCTTTTGCGCACAGCAAGATTTTGAAACTAAAAATGAAAAGCAGATTCAAATAAACAATAGAACAAAATACTGCTTTTGCATTCTGCATAATTGGACAATAATTCCTAGATTTAGCCAAATAGCTCTTTGAAGAGAAGAGGGAAGAGAAATGTTCCTCAATAAGACTTAAGAACTAAATATTGTTGTGGAAGATCTGTGGGCTGGGCCTTTATTTGGCCTGTCAGCAGATACCACCTGTACCTCAACTTTCTGGGCCTGTGATTGTAACACATATGCAATGCTTCAGTTCTCAGCCTTTTAGGTAAAATCCAGCACAATTTTTTCCGTAAAGATATTAATAATAATCAGCCTTGTAATGGGGATGAAATGAATGCAGGCTAGTTTGTTTTGCTGGTGTTTTTTCCCGTTCAAGAAAGATTCTTCCACTGATTTTCAATAGCTATGATGGAGAAGAAACTTCTAGGTAAAAATTTAAATATAAAAAGGATTAAATAATGAAGGCATTATTAAGAATGCAGTATTAGTAAAGTTTCATCTTGCACACTCCCAAAATGTGAGGACAATCTTGATTTTTGTGCATGGTACATTAATGTGTTTAAAGGCAAATACTTGCAGACTGTGCTGACAAGCTGGGAAATTTTAGCCTGGCAAACAACAACCTTGAAATTAATTTGAATGTTCACAGTGGATAATGAGCTAAATGTGAGTTCCCAAAAGAGAGAATTAGAAGTATAAAGCGAAAAATCTTGTTTAAAATTAGGGAGCAACATGATCTTACTATAGGTGCAAGAATCCATATGGAATGCAGTGCTCCTGGTTGTAGTTGAAATTGCAGAAAGTTTGTTGAAAATACAGGAGAATGATTAAAAGATTTGGAAACAGGCCCCCTTGAGGGTTTTAATCTGTTTATCAAAGACATAAGAGATAAATTTAAGCAGGATGGTGTACATGCTTGCATGTGTGGGTGAATGACTGTCGTGCATCCTGGAAGTATCTCCTGGCAAACAAAACTTTGATCAAGGGTTCTCTAATATAGTAGACAAAAGTGTAACAAAATTCAATGGCTGGAAGATGAAGCAAGACAAATTTAGAGTGATAGAATAAGGCTCCAATGTCTAACAGTGAAGATAATTAACTAGTGAGTACTATGATGAAATTGTGGTAGGTTTTCTGTGGAAATTTTAATTAAGACTCAGCCTAATTTTCTCACTACACTCTTTTAATTCTGTGGGAATTGCTTCTAGTAAATCCTGTAACCTTTGTTATTTGATAGGTCAGCTTAGATGAGGATTATAATTTTTTCCTGGTTTTGCCATCGATGTTGAATAATCTTTTATCTAATGTTCTGATTTTTTATATACAAATATTTTATTTTAGCATTTGTCTTGTAAACTCCCTGTCCCTGGACACAGGCCCTACTTTCCCTCTGTGGCCTTCACTCTCTTCTCTTGGGCCCTTCACATTGCAGACTCCTGTTCCCATAAGCATTTTGATTCTTTGGCTCACTACCTGACTGAAAGCAAGTCAGTAGATTCAAACTGTAAGAGGTCAATAATTGCATATCTATATAATGGGGACCTGAGAGTATGCTAGAACTGATTAGAAAAATTATTTCCATGTGTAAAGCTTTTATGGCTTTGGTGTTGTGAATTCCTTGTTATTTTGCCAGGGATCTGTCTCTGGAACCTCTCTCTCCAGTAGTCCCCAGTGAGACAGAAAAATGTCTATGAATTAGGGTTTTTTTTTTATTTAGCACTCTTAGAATGGTCCTGTTTTTAAAAGAAAGTAAACCTTTACTATAGCAGAAATGCTGCTCTAAGTTTTCTGAACAGTAAGTGGATGAAGATCCAAATTAGGTTTTCACTGTGTCAGGTGCAATAGTAGCAACCAAACAAAAGCATTGCATAGCCTTAGGTCTGACAGTCTGTTAAGTGAATTTGTATGCACACAAGAAGAAGTGTCTTTTTGAAACATGAAGATGCCCAAGAGAGAGACTCTGGAATGGTTTTACAGCCATTTAATAGTTCAGGACATTATTTGTTCAATAACAAAAGAAAAAGGCTTAGAGAGCAATCAGATTTTCATGGACAAAAGCTAGGCTCTTGTCCTGAGGGGAGAAAGGATCATAGGCAGTGATTTTTGTGTGTGGCAGGAAGAGATGCAAAAAAAAAAAGGGTTTGACAGCTGGAGAAGCAAGAGAAGAGCTGCTCATTCTATCTCATCTATTTTGTATGCTTTTATACTCCATTTTGTCTGAATGTGATTTCTAGCTCTTTTCTCCCTCTCTAATGAATGTTTCATTCTCTTTTTACACTGCTCTTAGCACAAAAACCCCATTCTTCTTCATGTTCCCACTCAGTGCTTTTCCTGTCCTACACCACTCTCAATACTGAACCACAACAGCTCCCTAATTTTCTAATAAGGATGCAAGTGCATTCTGATTTTGGTCACTTTTGTGTCCACATGGCTGCTGTAGTCTCCCCTCTAGTCCATGTGTTTTATCAGCTGTGCAGAACCTAGTGAAAGCTGATTACAAGCATGAACATCCACTCCTCTGCCCTGAAGGAAACGGTACTTGTCAGCAATAAAACTAGCTAAGAGACCCCCTAGTAGTGTAAACACTGCCTCAAATTCCCAAAGGACTTAAAATATACTTGGTTCTCCAGTTTGGTTCTCTCATGCTTTTGTTTTGTTTCTACTCTTCAGAAGTGCACTAAGAAATCTATCTGAAGACGTGCCCAAGTGGTAATTTTCTGGCCACAGCTGGTTGTGCACCGGGAAAAATACCTCAAAAAGACAACTCCAAGAATTATAGCAGTGCCAATACAAGGGGACAGATACTAATCTCCAAGCTACCTTGCAGTTTAACTAATTCTTCCACTTTAGAATTTTCTGGTTTTGAAGGAAATTGAAGGGACAAGATGATGAAACACTACTAGTTTCGAATGAGACAGGGCAACCTTCTTTATTTGTTCAGTCACAAGGTTGCAAAAAGGGCTAAAAATGTCACTTATTTACTTATGTCCCCCATGGCTGTGAAAAAACCTCATATAACCCTAAGCAGAGCAGTGAGCCTCCCCTGAAAAGAACATATATCTAACTGTAGCAATGCTTACTTTATGTTTTTAGTAGTTTAGACTGTTCAGGAGTTGGCTTAAGCCAAATAGTTGAACTGAATCTAAGCTACTGACCTGGAGTTGCTGTATACCAGCAAAATCTTCTGAGTATAAACAAATGATATTTTTGCATGTGGGAGGATGATGGAACCAAAAGCCTAGTTTACATTTGTCAGGGACTAGGACGATACTTGTGGCATAATGTTTTTTGGCCTGGCAAAAAATTCTGAGCAACGGCCTCTTAAATGTCACAGAGTTTTTGTAAGAAAGATTTTTATTAGGAAATGTCAAAGCAAATATCTAGGCATGGAATGGCTCAAAGCTGCCTGTCATAGATACAATATTGATGGATTCTTGGCTGTATCTTTTGTTAAGTAAATGAGAATACTGGCTTCATGAATTCTGGTTACATGTCTAAATGCAAGAGCTGCCCACGCAAAACCTGTGTTGGAACTTTCTAAGCTGACATGGTCGATAGAAGTGAGAAGTTCTGATTCAAAATAAAGAATCAGGACATCTGTTTCAAGTTTCATGCTTTTGGGGGAAAATGATGGAGGGGGAACACATTACTTTAATGTCACAAATACTGATCAATTTATTTCAAACTTTACTTTGATAATAAAGATACAAAGTGAAGATAGTGTTTGCCACTTTTCCCCTAGTGCAAATATAGATATATCTTAACCCTTTCTTTCAAACTTAAACTTTAGCATTCGTCAGTATAAGTCAGGCATACAAAGTAGAACCTGGAAATAAGAAGAAACAATTCTTCTGGAAGGTTATATTGAGAATATATATATTTGGACTACATGACCATCATAGTTCCTTTCCAACTGTAATATTCTAATACAGCTGAGTACCAGCATAAATATTGACAAAACTGCTTAACTGTGCATAGGTTTCTGAAGACAGAAGTGTATTTTCTCAGCCTGTTTTCCATTTGGCCCTTTGGCATCTGCGCCACCAGTGATATAAAATTCTGAAGCAATAACTAGAATATCAGCTTTTATCCTACTAAATTACAAGGTCAGCCAATCAGCATATTTTTTTCCACTGCGCTGCCATCCTCCTGATAATCTTCTTGCAAAGCATTCTCATGAAAGACTTCAAATGACACTGTAGAGATGTTTTATACAGCATATTTTAAAAAATCAAACTCTGAGCAAAATTGTGTACAGAAAACGATTTTCATGCTTTTCAAAATATGGATTTAACATTATATCACAGAAAAACACACTTAGAATCCAAGAAAAAAAACCAAGGATATAATTCTCAGTTCTAACTGAGATTCTTCTTGAGTAACCTTAGTTTAACCTGTTACACATTATTGATTTTTCCCAAATGGAAAGGTAGCTATCTCTTTATTACCTATATTTATGTTAGAAAAAATGCTTTTACAATCCTCCCGAACAAGTGTAGGGAGAAAATCCTAACTTTGCCCAACATAACTTTCTTTCCCAGTTGTTTTCCTGAGAATTTTTGATGAATAGATTCTGACAGTACTTTCTGGAATTCCATTCAAAAGTTTTGCACCAGCAGAATACAGTAAATTTTCATGAGCGTGTACATCAAATATATATGGCTGCTTAGCTGGTCAGCAATATTCAGTCTACATTGTAAATAAAAGAAACAGTTGTGGCATAGCTGGCATGCAGTACTCTAATTAAAAGCTGTGACCAGTAATTATGTGTATGACAAAATAAATGGCTGAGAAGTGCCTTTTAACTTACCCAGCCACGTGCAGCACTGGCATGTTACTCAGCAGCTGTAACTGCTCTACCCTTCTAAACTCCTAGCATATTTTTCTTACGGTAGATAAAAGATCATAGTTTTCAAAAATGGGCTATGCAACTTAGGTACTGTGTTGGGTTGACCTTGATTGGCTGCCAGAAACCCATCCAAGATAGTCTCTGTTTCCTTTCTCAAGAGAATGAAGAAGGAAAACAAAATGAAAAAGCTCGTGGGTCAAGATAATGATCCCTTACCTAGTACAGTGAAGGCCAGAAGAGGCTAGGCATGGGGAGGATAAATTTCATTTATTGCTAAATAAAATAGATTTGGATAGTGAGAACCAAAAATAATTTAAAACACCTTCCTCCCTACCTGTTTTCCTAGGCTCAAACTCACTCCTTCATTCCTACTTCTCGACTTCCCACTCTAAGGTAGCACAGTTGGAGGGGAAATGGGGGTCTGTGGACAGTCCAGAATGGTTCCTCTCTCTGCTTCTTCCTCCTTGTACTTTTTCAGCTGGACTCACCTCAGGCTGCAGAGAAGTCCCTGCTCCAGTACCTGGAGCATCTCCTCACCCTCCTCTCACCTCAGTGTCTGTGGGGTTGTTTGTCTCGTGGGGGTTTTCCTCATTCATCTCCCTCACTGCTGCTAGGCCGTGTTTTTCCCTTCCTTAAATACTCTTCCTAGAGGTGCTACCGTGTTGGCTGAGCAGCAAGCTCAATACACCCAGAAATGGCTGCATTGGAGCCGGCTGGAAACACATGGAACTGTCTGGGATGGGCTGTGTGCAGTCTTGGGCAGCCTCTTCTCACAGGAGTCACCCCTACAACCATCCTCTGCCAACACTTTGACACTATTGCCCCATGGGTGCACAAAAGTGTCAGTAAACTGTTGCCTGTGTCCAAAAAGACATGATGTTTCAAGGTTAATAAATACCTTTACTAAAGGGAAAGGCCAATTTTTAAAGAAGAGACATTGGGAAAATACTAGAGAAAAAGAAATGTCAATTTTACGAATCAAAAGCCACATCATCGTAGGAGGCACAAGTGAATCTAAATAAGGATTCTGTTCTGGCATATTTAAAGTTTATGAAACCTATGGTTTCTTGAAAAAGTCAGACTTTTCCCTCCTCTCTCTCTACTCAGTTTAAATGTTAATTTGATAAATATCAGTCTTCAGCAAAAGCTATAGGAGAGTGTCATGATGAGTAATTTCACATTTCCTCTAGCATTTCATTTATCATTCAGGTGAGTTTAATTAAAGCCAAATGACAATTTCAGTGAAAAAAATAACATGTGTGATTATTTCTAAGTTGGGAAATGCTTGAACTATCATAGTAAATCTTCTCTCTAGTATTTCTCAAAATCTGTTGCATGTTTTCTCTCCCTCTTTTGGATTTGTGATTTTATTGGAGTTTCTTCTCTGGCCCAAATGTGTACTTAGGTTAGAGAGGCCACAGAAACAAAACTCACTCTTAAAGAGACTTCACATTTTTTTCTTTGCTGAAGTGTACAGAATGTTCCCAAAGTGAGCTGAAAGTTCATGTTTGTGTGGTTGCAAAGAGTACACTAACCACACTGAGCCAGCATATCTATTTCATACCCCAACTGATAATTTACTAAATTTCTGTACCTTGATTGCATTTAATTTAGTGCCATTAGTGTAAAAGGAGCATCAGTTCTGATAGGTCTATTTATTCTTCGCCTTATGAAGTAGATTGAGGTAAACCCATGCCATAAGTAATAAAAAGTTTCTCTAACTCTATGTAGATTAGACAAATACTGTAGTTTTACATCCTGTTGTGAATTTTTCTGAGCCATCCCAATTTCCAAAACTTGAGAATTATGTCCCAAATGGCTCCAAAAAGAATATACAACTCAGCAAAATGTTGCTGCTGTGCTGTTTTCTTTGGGAGCAGTACAGTACTTTGCAGTGAGTTGGTGGGGTAGAGCAATGAAGGTTGTGGGAGCTTATCTGATCTTTCCCTTTGAGATTCTTCTGAAAGAATTAAAAAGAGTCAATCCTTAATATTAATTCAAAATGGGCAATCACTCTTGTCATTCTGTCTCTTGTTGAAGGAGCTTTTCTTGAGAAGAGTCATTAACAGGTCAGGAGATTTTAAATTGCCCCCTCAAATCTGTATTACATCATTAGAAGAGCTTTCAGTAATTTGGGATTACTGTGGTAAAAAAATTCTCTACCTGTCCATCATGAAAAGCTTTGCAGTAAAGTTGTACAGCTGTATTTTGCAAATGTACAGTAGGGAAAGAATTCAAGAATACTTCAATCAGAAGCCTTTAAAAAATAAATGTCAAAATTCCATTTCTCATATTAATAGTTTATGTAGGGCTTTGTATTTAAAGAATACATTTATTTAGTTTTGGTCTGCTGCATGACTTTGCTAACTCCCACACTTATGCAAATTTTATCCATGGGATGCAAAATATAGCTCTCATGCATATGTTACCCATTGTTCCTGATCTACTTCTATATTAAATGCATTTGCTAAACAATAGGACAAGCTTTAGAGTAATGATGTTGATCAAATAAAAATTTCAAGTACAAAATGAAATGTGACACTTTATAATGGTCTTTGATTTGAAATATGTCCAAATTGGCATTGCATTTACTTTCATAATGACTTTTTTTATATATATAAAATCAACTAAAGGCTGAAGTTTGTAGAGGGAGAAGTTCCCTTTTAAAGTAAAATATAAAAACATGATAAGTTTTTTACCTATGGGAAAATACCATAAAATGATTTTGTAAAAAGCAATAGTGGCCTTCACAAAAGGTCACTATTATGAGGACACAATGTTTGTCCATCTATAAAGAAGAGTCTGCCAGCCTGAAACCAATTCTTTGCATTAATACTCTGCCAATTTCCACCATAAAGACTAAATTTTATGTGCGGCCTGGAGAGACAAATGGCAATAATTATCCTTTTAAATGTATCATAATTAAGTAAGATATGTGAAATGTACAAAAGTAATGCATTACAGAATTACAGTAAGTGTTATAATTTTGAAGACACTGAGTAATGAGAATGGTACTGCCACTTGGAAGACATTACTTTTTTTAAAAAAATAGTGTAAAATAAATTTATTCTATTTGTAAACCCAAGAAAGAGTAATTTCCTTTTAAATTCAGGTCTCTTAGTAATCATCTTTTACCATAGAGATAAATACTATTCAGCTGTCTGGATTATACAGGATGTTGATTGGTTAGGCTTCCTAGTTTATTTGGAGTTTAGTTGGCTTTTTGTAAAGGAGAGGTTTGGTAATTGTAATTTATTGTTAGAACTATTGTTTCATGATCAATACTTGTGTACTTGAAGTGGTAACTTTTTAAGATGCAGCAGAAATTCAATTCCCATCAAGCTTGTGTGACCAGCTACAAGAGTTGTGAAAGAGTGCTTTTTAAATGAGACGCAGTGGATTTTCCTGCAAAGACAAATATATTCTACATTAATGTGAGAACAATAGCTAATAAGCTGAGCAGAATTTTCCTTTAGGGCTCTAAATATTGAGATTTGCTTGAGCCTGTTAAGTTCTTCCTATGGTGGCATCCCAGGAAGTATACCACAAGGTAAGAAAATGACATTTTAGTGTGGAAAGGTTTCCTGTCACAGAAGGAAGTGAAAATATTAATTCTGCACTTACACAGATACACTTAACATGTGATTATTTCAAAGAGAGTCTTCTGTGATTCTTGGAGAAAGATATAAAAATGCCTTGTACTGCTTGATTTATTAATTTAAGTAATTTTGAAGTGTTGCACAAGACTTTCACTCTGCTTCCTAAATCAAGTTTATTTCATAAACACCAATAGAATTTGCAGTGCTGCTGCAAACAGGAGTGGGATTTCCCAGCTGGCAGATGGTCCACCACGATTCAAAACACAAGCAGAGCAACGTGAATGGAATATCTCACACAACTGAATGTTGTCATTTAAAGACTCCTACTTAGCGATGGAATTAAATATCTAATATTGAATTCTCTTGAATATTTAGCCTTTGTAATATGTTAAGAAAAATAAAATACTAAAATTTCATTGAAAATAATTATCTCTACTGATCTATATGCCTCAAGCCAAATGTGATTCATAGTTATACTGGCAGAATATTATTTAAGACAATGGTGTAATAAGGACATAGCTGAAGCATCAGTCAAATGATTTTTAAATAGTCAAAGTTCAAGTCAGATGTATTTTTGAAAGAATTTAATCTGGACGGCCTTTTCTTTAATTGAATAATGTCTTAGAACTTTTGAATTTTTTTTTTTTATTTTTTGCAGACAGTTTTGGCTTTGCTAATTAAGTAAGAAAAATGATTCTCGTTGGACAAAAAAAAATGGGTGGAATTTTTAATGAAAGTAGTGTAAGTGATTTAATTCTACTTACAGAAGCAAATTGACTCACAGAATTTCAGAAGGCACTGAGCAAACAGAAGAGTTACTAAGAGGAAATTAGTATGATAGAAGAAATAGTCAAACAAAGCAGAAATCGGTGACTCTTGCCCTGGCTAGTTATCAGTAAGTCAGTCTTGAGTAAGCATAGAGTTTGATCAAAGCTGCAGTTTTAATATTGTTAGCATGAGTAAAGCTCCATTTTCAATCCTGCTTTTATTCTTTTTTTAAGGTTTAAGAATATATGTAATTCTGAAATAAGATCAAGTCATGTCCCATCAAAGCAAAAAAACTACAAAAGCACCAAATTCATATCCTGAATATCTGAGACAATGTTAAAGCTCTCAGGTGACACATAAGAAAAATTCCACCTGCGAATGTCAGATGAAGAGTCCTTAAATTGGAGTTCAATCACATCAAGGATGTGAATTCCTGGATGACTGGGATAACTGGGATACTGCTTATTCCAGCATGAGACAATTTCACTGTCTCCTGTTGGAGCCATTTCATATAGGGTAGATAATGCATTTTCTTTGGTAGAGAGATTTTTATGTTGTTCTCTAGCATACCTAATCATTAGACTATAAAGTTACTCTCCCTTTCCATCTCTCTTTGTGTCCAAATGCAGTTGTAATGTTCTATATAACATGAAGAGCCTCTGACCAGAGAGAGGGAAATATAAATTGTCTCCACATAGATATAACCTAAAACTCCCAAGGTAATAGCTGAAGTTGCTGTCCTGAATAAATTTTCAAAATTTTGAACATGCTTCCTATGTGGATTTAGCTCAAATCCTGGAGATATTTCTCGCTTTCCTTCTACTTTCCTCCTTTTTCCATATGGGAGAGTATGTATTTGTGGAAGTATTTACTTCTGATAATTTCTAGTTTTCATGTAATTTTCAAGTGAAAAGACATTGTGCTGGAAAATTCCCAACAAGCTCTAGTTACGTAGTTAATCTGAGATCAGATGTCTTCATATCTCTAATGGGATATTGCATAGCCTTGCCCCTTTATTCAGGGAAAAAAAAATTAAGGAATTTGTAACAACAGGAAGATTATCTTCATTCCTGTTCCTGAATCCTCATATAACTGTCAAAGCTTCATGTGGCAAAAGAAGCTGAATGCTTCTGAATGACTTTTTACAGTCCTAAACACAGATAAACTTCAACCTGGTTATTTTTAAAATGTAGTTTTTAACCTTTAATTTTTGTTTAAACATGGGCATGACATTACAGATTTACTGGGGAATACTTGCATGGTTTTGGGAAACTAGTACTTTTCAGCAAAATAAATGCAGTGCTTTCCAGATCCAGAATACTGGTCTCTTAATAGTCCAGAAAATAATAATGATTCCTTAAAAAAGTATTTTGTTCTATGAGAACATTTATGCTTTATCTTGTGGTTTCCTTAGGTTGTTCTAGTACTGTGTGCAATAAACTATAACCCCTATAAATATATAAGTAAATAAAAAGCTGTGGCATGGGAGCAGAAATTTAATTTAAGTTCTCTGTCTTAGTATCCAGTGTATTCCAAGAAAACCTGCTTTTTAAAATTGATTATGTATTTCTGTTTTCTGTTTTAGTTGAAGTATTTGTACTATGCTCCTCCATCAAAAAAAAAAAAAACCCATAGAAAAGCTTTTAATTAAGAGTTGTTCTAAGTCAGTTGCCCAAGGGCAACTAGATGAAAGGTTGAAAGGTTCATTTTTTATTTTTTTTTTTTTTTTCAGTTAGGACAGTGATTTATTAATTTTTATGTTAACTTTCTGTTCTGTCCCTAGTGAGCTGAAAATGTTATTGGATATTTGACATTATATCAGAAGATAAGAATTGACCTTGGAACTCTATAGTGAATGTTTTTCTAGTAGAATATAGTACTGAACTACTGCTAAGGCAGTTGGTAAGAGAAATCTTAAAAAAGTCCTTGGTTTATGTCCCTGCTTTTGAACCATCAGCACTTATAAATGTACCTAACCCCAAAGTGCAGGCTTATGTTTTATGTAAGAGAATTAGTCTTTTGGAGGAGTATGTTAAGGGAAAGTGATGTGATTATCTATTTTAGGTGAGAACTGTGCCTGTTTCAGAGGGCCATGTCTTGCCTTAAGTTTTGAAATACCAGAATTCTGTGCTTGATTGTAAAATACAGGCTCATTTCTTTGAAAATGTATTTCTCTACATTTTAACATCTGTGTTCAATTTCTCAATAATTTTGATTTTTATCAATATTTGAAATGGAGTTTCACTAACCCTAATATGTGTGCAGAATTACTATCATTGCTAGAGTTCTCTTCACCTTCCCCCCATCCCAATCTCTCTCACCTACCTACTGTATCACACAAAGCAGTGTTGAAGGGTTGAGAAAGCTTTTCAAGGACTAAAGTCTTTAAAGTTTAAAGAAAACTTAAAAAGAAGACAATCAAGGGAAGTAAAAGAGACCAACAATAGATCACTGAAGCTTGAAGAACAATGAAATCCTCTGTTTCAGCTCTTATTTAAGTTATCACATCTGGCAAACTAATAGAAAAACAATGCTGTGTTTTCTGGGCTTTTTTTCCCATTTCTCTTGCTTTCTTTTGTAGGGACTAATCTAAACTTCTTTGCATTTTGCAATCTGCCAGTACCTACATGCTGCTGCACAGTTTATTAGAAAAAGAAGGATGTGTATTGAATGCAGTAGGAGAGAAAGGACTTTGACTCCAAATTATGCAAATAAACAACAGCAATACAAAACCAAAGCAATACCCCTACCTGCTCTGCTGCTTTCAGATGGCTGCCACATTATGCGTGCAGTGGTGTCTTGGAAGCCAGAGCTGGTATTGCCACAGCAGAACTTTAAACTGTCTGCATGGTACAAAGAACTTTAAGGAAGCTGAGACATTGCTTCAGAGTGTCAAAATATTTTAGGGCCTTTTAAAAAATCATTATTATTATTATCATCATTGTGGTCCAGTGTCTCTGCCCAGCATCTCCTCTGTGGAACAGGAAGAATTGCAGACTCTCTGGGGTTTGCTGTTTGTGTTCAGCTGCAAACCAGAATAGATTCATGCAGCTAAAAGAGTGCTCATCTTGTCATTGTGGCACTACTCCGTGTGAATAGTAATAAAGTTTTTTTTGTGATCCACGTTTTCAGAGGTCCTTTTCACTCAAATATTTGGCTTTGGTGAAAAAAAAAGTCTAAATTGAGGCATCTAAAGGTCCTAAATTGACTGTGAGATGAGAGAGCGGATTGGCATGAGATTCAGCAGAGCATGGCTAAGGAAAAAAAGAGTGAGGCAGTTTGAGTCTGAAAGGATCAAAGTATTAAAAGTCTTTTGCATGAGATGTGCAGTCTTGTAATCAATATGATGTTTAACACAATGAACAAATACTTCAATACTGACAATATACATTCTAATTAGTTCAAGTGATAAAACATGTTATTACATTGTGAAATTGCTGGACCCTGCACAATTCTTTATGAACAAAAACTGCAAACAGAATGGTGTGTTAGTCTGATCTCACATATATGAGTACGGGTGTGAAAACCTTTGCTTAATTGAACTTCAAAATGGAACAATGGCTTAAATGGTATGTAAAATCTTAGCCGCTAGAAAAACCCTGCTAAATAAGCTATTTTTATACTCACAGTAATATCTACTCATGTCAACTGGCTCAGTCAGTAGAATTTCTCTTTGCATTTTTCTTAATATGTTCCTAAATTCCAACTTATAATTCTCATTAGGAGAATGACACAGCAGCCACAGCCACAGCAGCAGGAATTATTCCAGTTCTTTTGTCCTGCTCTACTTGTAAGAGAATAACACAGTGGAGGCAGGGAAAATACAAACTTTCTCTCTTTTTAGGTGGAAAAGATATAGGGTGAGCATAAAAATAGAGAAAATAAACTTGTAAGATTGCTGAATAGATAATGATGTTACTGAGCTCTGTAGTGACGTGGCACTTGCTATTGCTCTGTCTCTGTATTTTCTTGACAGCCAGCCCAGATTATTAGAGAGCAATGTAAACTACACTGCTGAAAAGGAATAATTCAGCTTAGAAATTCACAACCACCTTAATGCATCCTGCTTTGGTAAGAAGCCTGAAAATATAGTGTGGAGATATGCAATGTGATAACTGTTCTGTGCTAAACTGGTTTTACAAACAGCCCCACAAAGCCAGTACTTGGTGGAATCCTTTGAGTAAACACTATTTTTAGTACCTCCTAATCTCAGTTTTGTGTTTTCAAGCAGACCAGCGACATCATGGTCTAAACTGGGGGTGTAGGTGATTATAAGGGAACAGGGAAAAGGAATTATTATTCTATAGACGGGAAATTTTTGACTAAAAAGTATGTGATTTGGTGTCAAAACATAAAATAAATCCCGATTACCATGTCATTTCCCCAAATTAAGGGCCACTCTAAATTGCAGTGGAAAAACATCTTTGAATCATGTAGCAGTTGATGGGACAGGCATGGAGTACTTGATGAAGTTGCAGTACTCCAGTTCCAAGGGCTGCTTACACTACACACTAATTCAGGAGAAGTGTTTCTTTGATGGGAAATACACTTCAGAGTTGATTAAGATGTTTTCAGTCACATTTGCTGGCAACTTTTCCAGTCTATCTAGTAACAATCCATCCTCTGGCATATTTCTGGAATGCTTGTAGAATGAGCAAAAGCCTATTGAACAGCAGACTTTTCCTGGGGAAAGCATTTCCACAGAGTGGGCTCGAGAACAGCTTCAGTCTGGAGGCAGGAAGGGCTGTGCAAAATCTACACAGACTTGGGTCAGCTGGAACACACCTCTTTCCAGAGATCATCCAGATCCACTGGGTTTATTCCTCTGGATTTTCTACCCACTGAGGCAGCAAGATCACATGGAGAAAGCCTGGCCAGAGGGACAGCAACAGTCAGACATAGACACCCAAGATGACATGTGCTGGTTTTTGCATGGCTAATTTCATTTTAATATCATGAAGCATACTTGAGAAAAGCTACAGAGAGGGAGAGACAGAGGATACATCATATTTGATGATTTTATATGAAGAAATCACTCTTCAGTTTGCTGAAACCAGGAAAGAAATTTAAAAGCAAAGAAACAAGAAATATAGATGTGTTGCTTTCTGTGCCACTAATTCCTTTCACAGAATGACAAAATCACAGAATGAGCAAGTTTGGAAGGGACCACAGTGGGTTTGGAAGGGATCACAGCAGGTCATCTGGTCCAACCTCCCTGCTTAAGCAGGGTCATCCCAGAGTACAATGCACAGGATTGTGTCCAGAAAGTTCTTGAATCCAGTGAGGGAGACTTCACAACCACTGACTAATAAATTATTACTCAGAACTGAGTAATTAATTGTTCACCATGAAGAGAGAGAGGTGCTATTTTCCAGAAAAAGCAAGGATGTTACAGAGAGAAAATGACACAGCTTTACAAGCAGTTTTTCTAGAGTTTAGAGAAGCTATAGGACTGCCTGGACTCAATGATCCTGGAGGGTCCCTTCCAAGTCAGAATATTCTGTCATTCTGTCTGCATTAAAGGCATAGAACTCCCCTGCAGCCCTCTGAAGGAAATGTGAAGGAGGGACTGAATTAGAAATTGGATGGTTGGAGCAAAAATAATTTCTGGGTAGCAAATAAAGGTTGCAGTGAAGGTCAGGAACTAAAACACTGTCACCTTCATCGTGGGGCTTGATGGCTGTAAGTCATGGTGAGAACTTAATTGGCTAGGGACCATTGTGTAAGCATGGCAGAAACATAACAAAAGTATTTTTTCTTTCGGTAAAACTGGATAATAACAGATTGACTTACAAGTACCTAAGGTGACTCCGTGTGAGGGTGAGTATCCCCACATGTCACACTGGAGACTGAGATGTGGTTCCCCATTGGTACCAAAACCTGAGGTCATGAGGTTTTGAGATAAGGATAATAACTGGGAGAGGTAACTGGCAAAAGAAGTACAGAACAGCTCAGAGAGTAGAATGATCATGGGGAGAATTTTTGTAATTATGGTGAGGGGACAAAGGGTGGATTTTGTCTAAATTGTCCATTTTATTAATGTGTTGGTAGGATATTATTTTGATTTTGGTTGGGAGAAATTTTTGTCTTGCTCTGTTTGGTTGTTTTTGTTGATGTGAGTATAGGTTGTGTGACGAATGTGGATTTTAGTGATAATCCTTAAATATGTGATTCACAGAGGCGAAGGATGGAATGTATTGGGTTTGCATGGCCTAGTTTTGGTAGTGGGGGTGGGTCTACAGGTGAGGCTTCTCTGAGAAAGTGCCAGAAACTTCCTTCATGTCCAGCAGAGCTAATCCCTGCTGGCTCCAAGAGGGATATGCCATGGTCAAGGCTGGAGAAATCAGAAATGATGGTAACACCTTGGTAATAACACATTTAAAAAGAGGAAGAAAAATAAAAAAAAGCTTTTGTGCAGAAATAATTGCCGCCAGGGAAGAGCAGGGTGAGAACACGTGAGAGGAATGGCCCTGCAGACACCAGGGTCACTTAGGAAGGAAGGACAGTGTGACGGTGTTTGCAGGAGTCCCAGGACCAGGGAAGAGACAAGGATCTGACTCCATGTTTCAGAAGGCTTGATTTATTATTTTATGATATATATTATATTAAAAGTAAATGATATATTAAAACTATACTAAAAGAATAGAAGAAAGGATTTCATCAGAAGGCTAGCAAGCAAGAAGAAGAATGGTAACAAAAGCTTGTGTATGACTGAGAGTCTGAGACAGCTGGACTGTGATTGGCCATTAATTAGAAACAATCACATGAGACCAATCACAGATACACCTGTTGCATTCCACAGCAGCAGATAACCATTGTTTACATTTTGTTCCTAAGGGCTCTCAGCTTCTCAGGAGAAAAAATTCTAAGGAAAGGATTTTTCATAAAACATGTCTGTGACAGGGCAGGAGGTGCTGAGATTCCCCAGCAGCCTGTGGTGCAGACCATGGTGAAGCAGCTGTACCCCTGCAGCCCATGGAGGATCACAGGGATGCAGAGGTCCCCCTACAGCCCATGGAGGAGACCCATTCCAGAGCAGGCTGTTCCTGAAGGACCGCACCCCATGGAGGAATGACCCATGTTGCAGAAGTTTGTGGAAAACTGTTGCCTATGGGATGGTCTCACACTGGAGAAGTTTGTAGAGAACTGTCTCCTGTGGGATGGTGTCACTTTGGAGAAGTTTGTGGAGAACTATCTCCTATGTGAGAGACCCCATGGCGGAACAGGGGAAGGACACCTCTCCCTGAGCAATAGCAAAAACAGCTTGTGAGGATCTGACCATAACTCCCATTCCTCATCTCGCTGCAGCTCTGAGGTAGGAGGTAGAGCAGGGAAAGAGGGAGGGGTGGAGGAAAGGTATTTTTAAAGCTTTCTTTTACTTCTCATTATCCTACTCTGATTTTGCTAGCAATAAATTCAATGAACATCAGTTTAGTGCTTCTCTTCAGAAACATTATGAATTTTCATTCCTTGTGAGCAGGACGTATATTTCTCACCAGCACTGCCCAATAAGTGGATACAGACATACTGCAATGCTGCTTTTTAAATTTTTTTTTTTTTCCAGAACTTAAAAGCCAGTGAATAAATTTATTGCTTGAGGAAATTTTAAGTAAGTGAATATCATTACTGAAGATCACCATCAAGTTGCCAAGCTGAGATACACGCAAAGGGAGCATGTGAAAAGAATAAACTTAGTGAACTAAAAAAAGAAGTGCTTTCTTAAGCAGAAAAATATTTCTCAGTGAAGTACATATTTCAACTCACTAGCTTTGATGATCAGTGAATATGTAACATAGACTTCAGTCATAATGACTCCTCCATTAGGGTACAGCTGATAACTTTAGCTGAATTCCCATGAGCAGAAAATAAAGCCCTGTACAGGGCATAAGTAAGTAGAAGTGGGGAAAATTGTGTTATGCCTCTGGGTGGCACTGGGTATATTTAGGACTGTCTTGGTGGAGTTTAGAGATTACAGTTCAAGTTCTCTCATGCAGAAGTCAAGAATTCAGAGTCAATCTCCTATAGCTTAAGAAAACCATAGGCTATTCAGGTCAAAAAGGTGCCAATTTTCCTTTGAATTTTCTCTGAATATTTTGTTGCATGTTGAAATTTTTCCAAATTTTGCTACTTGATGCATTATGTTCAAATTGTATATTATTTTGTGCATTTTAACGAATATACTATTAATTGCAAAACCCGTTTTTTGCTTGAAAGTTTGTGGTTTGATAAGAGAAGGGGAGAAATATATTGTTCTGAAAAGAGAAAAAATTGAAAATACACAATTTTCACAGTGAAAATTAACTCCCATAATTTTGGAGCCATCTTGCACATTTAAAGTACATGGATTCTATAATACTTGGAATACAGGATGAAATCTTGATTTTTTTTGCAATTTCTAAAAGGAATTGATGATTTCAAGTTTTGTTGTTCACAAGCCTTCTATCCCACATTTTTATTTTTTCCTTAACAAATGTTCAGTAGGTAAATATTCCATCTGTTTTATTTGAATACTTAAAGGGGAAATAAGTTCTCATCTTGCTCTTCACAGTATTGTGAGAGTTATTTATGGTTTATTATAATAGAAAGGTGTGCATGGAGTGGGGCAGTAAGAAAAAGGGTGGAAACAGGTGAAGGCAAAAATTGCAGAGGGGCTTATGCTTTTCACTGAACTAGCTTGGGCTTTGAATTCACATACTGCAGCATGAATTTCAATCAAAATCCTTGAAAGAAGGTGACTCCTTTAAAATACTGAAGGGTTCAAGGAATTTATTACAGGTGCCAGTGATCTTATTTACATTTTCAAAAGCAAGGGTTCCAGTTGACTGAGTTATTACATTGGGACCCTCAGAAACACCTCACTAAGGATGGATCCATGTTCTCTTTCTACTTCCAAGAACACAGGCTCTATTTTTTGTAACAGACAGAAATATTTGTTACCAGGGAAATTTCAGGACCCAGAAGAGAGATTGAAGGACTGAGATTCTGTGTGTATGAAAAAGAAACATTAAACATTAGCAGAGTCAAAGTGGGTTACCACTGACTTAATGACATCTCAGATACTGTGAATTTCTTGTTTAAAGTCTAGGTAGGTCAATGGTGAAACATTTGTGGATGAAATGAGCTAGAGAAATGTGCATATTTTGCAACTTAGAGCTGTTAAATGAACATTCTCAGGCACTTATCAACAAACTGTGCTGCTTTTTCTCTCTGAGAAACCTCTATGAATGGACAAACATTTTATTGGATTTGATAATGAGTGCAGAATACTGCCTGACTGCTGCAGAAATGTGCTCTAACTTGCTTGACAGCTATTCTTTATGAGGTACTAATTATTCAAAATCTCCAGCTGTTTTAATGGAACACTTGGGTCAGGTGGGTTTCCTGATGAAGTGAGATAAATAGTGTCATTTAGACCAGCCTGGTGCTAGAACTGGTGTACATGAATCATTTTGTAGTTGAAATAGCCTGTGTGAAAATGTGCTGTGTGAAAAAACCCAGCACAAATTTATGTACTATTTAAATTCCGTCCTGAAAAGAAAAGCATGCAGATGAACCTCTAGGCCTTAAACTGTCCCAGTACAGAACTGTCTCCTTTGTATTTTGGGATGTTTAGTTAACACTCACTGAGTTGTGAGTGGCTTTTTGTGCTTGTGTTTGTCAGAAACCCACTAAAACCGATGAGATCACAAACAGAGTGAAAATGCTTTCGAATAGTGTTCCCACCCTTGGGATTTCACTGTGTTGTAACATGACTGCTCTGCAGAGGTTTGCATTACACCCAGCTGATCATTACATCCTCAACTGGTACTAGCCTGGCAACCCACTGCATAGTGACAAAACTTTTCAGTGTATCCAGTACATACTTCAGTGCATTTAATGTATATGGGGTCTTTGTGTCATGGCTGTGCCACAGAGTTGTGGGCTTAGTGGACATGGTTTTTAGTTTTTAGTTGGTTTTCTTTTTTTTTTTCTGGTTTAGAATAAAATAAGTAAATTCTACTCAGGTTTTCAAGTTGAAATCCTAAATTATGGCAACCTGAACTTGCTTCTGGAAAGAAATTATATCTAAGAAATAGAAACCAGGCTTGCAAGTTTCCAGCTTGCCAACAGTACACGGCAATGTGTGAGTGGCAGTGCTTACAGGGATAATGACACTCAGGCTTTTTCCCAATTTGACTCTTACATTGTCCTTCAGCACTATTCCCTAATCCTGTATTTCCTGAGATATTAACTATAATTTATTGTTTCTCATTTCCACATGCTGACCTGTTCCTTCCCTCACTAGAATAATGAATAATTACCTTTGGGGCTAGAAATAAGTATCTTTAACTACATTTCTTGACCTGGACACCCCCAGTGTTAAGGTCATAAACCTTTCCAATTTTAGTCTCTCAAAGCCTTCACACAGGTATTCCACAGCTTTGATCTTATCAGCAGGCTTCAGTCAAAGCTCCATGCTCAACATGACTTGCCTGTCTACTAGTGACCACTCAAGTTCAAACATCCCTGACTTGGCTTTCCCAAAGTCTTTGTCTCCTTTAAAACTCTGACTTACTTAGAACAGGCTTTCTGAAATGAATATGCTACAGCTGAGCTAAAAGACTAGGTAAAAAAAAATCCCCCACCTCCCTCAACCCAACAAAAGTACAGAGAACCAAAACACCATAAGGTTTGCCTGTACATATCACAGTCTCTAAGTTATTTTAAATACTGAGGCCTTAAAACCCTAAAGATCCTAAATTCTGGGCTGAAAAAAAGTATATGTGTGTTTTCATTTGAACACAAGCTGCTGCATCATCTTTGATTTATCTTTGAAACAGATGTGTTTTGAATTGAAGCTAGACTTCAAAGGAGAAAGTAAATGTTCAACAGGAAATATTTTTCTTATTCAAAGTAGAGTCTTAAAGTGTAAAGTTTGCTCTGAAAAGATAAAATTTTATTCTAAAAGTTCCATTCCAAAGTTCAGAAATGGTTCAGAGCTTTAGCTCAGAAAAGTGCAGAAAATTACAGTTGTGAACCTTAGGCACATTTCTTCAAATGAACAAGTCGGAAGGGTTAAGCAGGAACATATAATATCTGGCTGTTGTTATAATTATGTATCTTTATTATAGAAATGCCTGAACACCCTGTCAACACAGTTTTTCAACCAGCTTGACTTAATTTCCCCTATGCAGAGCCCAGAAATAGTCTGATCCTTCTTTTGTTCTTCAGCTCAAGACCTTTGTATCCAATCTCAGCTCCCTGATATTTTTGTCTTTGTGTCTAGATACTCACCCTTACACATATCCAGGCTCATACTTATTTAGGCATCTTGCTGAAACCTTCCCTCTTCAGTAAAGCCCTGGGCTAACTCCTACAGTTTTCCTCACATCTTCCCCACCAAGTGTGAGACTTCCTCTTGCCTGTCAGCTTTTCTCCATGCCTTCAGCTTTGTTAGTGCTCCTTCCCACTTTCTCTTTTCTACTTGTGCTTTTTACCAGCCCCTTTCTTGATTTCCCTTTCTTTATACTTCCTCAGCTATCCAGGCCCATGCTCAGAGCTTATTAGGACTTCCTACTTTGCTCTGTTCTCCCAAAAAACTTCCCAATCTTCCATTGGATAAAAAACACTCTTCAGCAAGCATTTTTTACCAATAGTCCAGTCAATTATTTGTAAAAAAGGAAGTCTGCATTTCTTCTAAATTATGATTTCCAGGCACACATCCTGTTTCCTGTTAATAAAGCTGGTATCATGTGTGAGCAGTGAGCAGGGTCAGGGCTTCAAACATCAATGCCCCATTCTATTTTAACTGTCTAGAACTCTGCTATGATCCAGCTGTATGATCATACATCCCGATGGACACAGAGAATGCTGGAATTTTTTTGTGTGGGAATAGTCAGCTAAAAGAGACTATTTTTTTGTGGGAATAGTCAGCTAAAAGAGACTAAACCACGTCCTTAATAATGTCTGCTTCTGAATCCCTTTTGCATGTAGTCAAAAATTATGTATGTATGTATGTAATATTTGGAGACATCTTTCTTGAGTTATTCAAGGTCAAGCTGACATATATAGTAGGGAAGTGATAGTATGTCTTATCTTTAACTTCACATCTTATTTATAGTACATTTTCTCCTTTTGTATCTACACTGTGAAGGCAACAGTGAAGAGATAAAGAAGATAAAGAACTGGCAGGCATCTGCGTTTAACCGTTCTGTCATTTAGACTGCTCTCAAGGTCTCTGTATAAATAAGCTTTTGTGAACTCGACCACCTTTCCTTTAATATATAAGAAAGAGTGGTTTGTACTGAAATATGAATGAAAAGCTACATGCACATGGCTTTCTATTACTACATAAAATTGTAGTTAATATATATATTGTAAATGTCAAACCTATGTAAAACTATATACTGGTAATATTTATTATATATATAGAGCTATGTGATGTTCATCCCCACCCTGCAAACTGTTCAACCATTTTATAATGTTATTCCTGTCTATAAATACAGAAATAAAATTAGAATGATATTTTATATAAGTCTGTGCTCCCCCCTCCTTAAATATTAGTAAAACAACCTGGATTGAAATAATTCTCTGAAAATAAATGAGTTTATATTAGGCCTTATGTATCAATTGAGGTTACAGCATTGCAGCATACCAAAGGATCCATGAATTCTTCTGATGCCTCCCACATCTGCTGGATGAACATTCCCTTCTGACAAGGAAAAAAGAAACAATAAAAAACCAACCAAAAAGCAACTTCTAGATGCCTTGGAACAGTTTTTTTTCATTGATTTCATCATCTTCCGGTGTTGTTTCTATATCACAATGGTTCTTCACCTATGGACTTACATGAAGTGGCCTGAATAGCATGACAGATTTCACTTGCAGGATAAAGACATTCACAGGTGGGTGTTTTTTTTTCCTTGCTGTTCAAATAAGATATCTGAACTTACTGCATCTTCTTTATCACTTTCCTGTTATGTTCATCATGGTTGTGCATGATGATCTCAGGAAGAAGAAAGCTACAATATTCCAAGATGTCAAAAGGCAGGCTGTTGTATCATAATTACTGTAAAGCAATTGAACTTGGCAGCAGCACTTTTGTGTAGTGTTCTTTTGTCCTCCTCACCTCTCGCTTTTGTCCCATTAGCACTAATCTCTAGATTCTTGTGTGCTGGTGGCATAGAGAAGAAACTTGTTCACTGGCACTCATCCTCACAAGCCTGAAGGCTGTTTCTGGGTGTTTTTGGAAGGCACACTAGATCTAAGCTGTATTATTAGCCTGTTCCTTGCAACTGGAGTCCAATTCAACAGCAGGTGTTGAGCATGCTTATTCCAAATGCTCATCCACGTTCAGAGGCTGATCAACGCAATGCATCCTTCTGACAAAGATAGAGGGGTTTGGGTCTTGACCACTGAACGGTGCTCTGCCCATCCAAAGTGTGTCATCAGAAGGGGACTGCAGTGTCTAATCCTAGCTCAGTGTGTCTGCTTACACAGTGAGAGCAGAGAAGAGTTAAGTGGCAGATCCTTCGATAACAGTCTGTCTGTGTGCTTGGGTCTTGTATCCTGATTATCCAGAGGCTGAATTTAAAGTTCTGTCCTTGAAGCTCCCAGGAGTCGATGATTTAGAGTATCTCAGAGCACTGTTTTAGTGAGGCACTTCCTCTGTGAAGGCAGGGAGGGAAGAGTGAAGGAGTTATCCAGGCTGCCAGGCACCTACACAGAGTGGCTACTCCCCATCACACAGCTCGTATGTGGTCAGAGCTGCACAAAAGACTCCTGAAAAGGATAAAGTCTACACACAGAAAAATTTTTAGTCTAAACTAACAGAAGAAGATTAAACACTGAATTCCATTATGAGACCAGAGGTGAGATGTGACTTCAGGTGTCATCTATTTCACGATTGAAGTTAATATGCTTTTAAAAAAATGAATCAAAGTAGTATTTCAATTTAAACTGTCTTGTGCAAGTGTCTAACTGACCTGAAAGATAACGAAATGTAAATGGTATTCAAACCTCTTAATTGCTGCCAATAGCAATTCTTTTGTTACTCTGCAAGGAAAACGGTAGAGGCATCTCTTTTAGAGAATAAAGCCCCAGGTAAAAAAGCAGTAAGTACCTCATTAGCAACACTGAGCTACAAGTGTGCCTAAGATCCCACAGACTTCAAGCCAAGTGTTAAAATAGGTTGCACTGAATGGATGACTAAATTGTTCCAATGACAGTCTCTCTTTGATGAAAGGTGCCTAGAGCTACCCTTTCTTAGGTTTGCCTACCGTGCCCATCTGTCTTTTACCATTCAATATAGTTCACTTCTCTCTCAATTCTGTATCTTCAAGGTATTTGAAAGTTGGGAATTAGAGATTATAAAATAATAGCTCTTGCAGTAGGCACTCACAGTTAGGAGACTGTTAAAGTGATTGGGTATTTATTTTAGTGAGTGTCACAGAGCACTAAAACAAATAAAACCCACATTAGTTGTGAGTTACTGAAGGAGATGCCCTGAGCTATTGAAACTGGATGAATCAAGCCTAGGAAATTTAAAATATTCTTTGTGTTCTACCAGATATATATACATATATATATAAAATGTTTCAGATATACTCTAAGCCAAACTGCAGGCATTTCCTTTTCATCTTCTGTATACTTAATAACTCCATGAAAAGCATTGAGTGCCATGATTGAGAGATGCCATAAAAGTGCCTGGCCAGTTCCTGCTTGCTTTGCTCATGCAATTAGGAAGTGCCTGCATCAGTAAATCAGACGATGCTTTTTCCAGCATTTAGATGAACTGATTTCTCAGCTGCCTTCAGCAACCAAATGAGAGCATTTTTAGGTGTTTTAGGTATCTCAAAAATGCTCTAAAGTAAAAAAAAAAAAAAAAAAAAGGAAAGAAAAGAAAAAAAAAAAAAAAGGCACTTGCCTGAAACAGCCACCTCCTCTTTTTGTAGATAAAACATATCATACAAATGGGTGGTGGATGGAAAGGTAACTTGTCAGACCAGCACAGATATCACTGGAGCCAGGTAGATTCCCAGTTCTCATGGTGAATTTTAGAATAATTCAAGGCACAAGTTTACTGCCAATAAAAAAGGTGCATAAAATTGAGTCATAAATGTATATTTTTAAATAGAATGTTAAATAAAATCACAATTAAGTAAAATCCAGCAGTTAGTTTAAAAATAAACAAAAAAACCCTACTGTAGAAAAAAAAAAGGAAGTTTGTGTTTGATTCTCATCACATATTTTAACACTTGCTTTATGGGATGAGGAATGTAGCAGAGAAATCTTATTAGAAGGAAATTTATTTGTCTTGCTAATTCTTTTCTTTATTTCCACTCTTTTGCCAGGAAGAACATTCACTGAAATCATTCAGTGTAAATTAAGTGGTATTTAAAGAGATGCAACTATTCAAAAGTGTGCATGTGCTTCATACAGTCGCATAAGCGAAACAGTTTGCTTAAAATATTTTACTGCCAGTTCCCAAAATGTATACTCAGTATGGTCTTTCTGGAAGGGCACTGCAGACTCAATGTGTCCTAGCCTGCATACAGCCCAGTTCCCTCAGCAGATTTGGGGCATGCTTCTGGGCACAGGGCTCCAGCCCCTTCCTCATTAAGTGGCAGCACAGTCCTAACACCAGGTGTAGTTCAGGCCAACAGTAACTCTCGCCCTGGCCCCTTTCTGGTATTTACACATTCCAAGGACCACAAAAATATAAGAATTTATGGGTGTGCTTTCCCAAGTGCTTTCCACACCATCCAGATTCATCTGCAGGGGTAAGGATTTTGGAAATGAGTTTGCTACATATGAGGAGCATCCCAATTAAGAAATATTCAAGGTGTAGTCCTTATTCCCTAAACAAACATCCCCTAAATCTTGCTGTCCCTTTAGCAGATTTCTCCTGTACTGTTGGCTTGTCCTGTCCCACAGCTGTAGCTTAACCACAGTTAGTATTCAGGTGATTCAAACCAGAGCAGCTGACTGAGACAATGATGTGAAAAATAGGTTGCACAAATGTTCACAAATGTTCCTCGTTCCCTGTTGCCTTCTTACTGCCCTGCACACCCAGGGCACCGCAGCTCACCAGCTGGACAAGTGAACTCCAGGACTTGCCATGTGCCAATGGGAAGTACTAATGAGAGAAGTACTTGGACTGAGCTTTGTAAAAGTGGAAAATCTGGAAGCACGAAGGCTCTTCACATCATTCTGTGACTGCTGTGGATTTAAGTAGGCATTTAGAATTGTCACTCTGTCTCTTCTTGACAGAGTTCAAGAAGCCTTTGGACAATACTCTTGAGCATATGGTGTGACTCTTGGGGATGCTGCTATGGAGAGCCAAAGAATGAACTTGATCCTTGAGGGTCACTTCCAAACTGTTTATTCTGTGATTCTGTGACTGATACCACTGTTTAATCTGCATGGCAAGTTTAGAGTGTGCTAAGAAAATCATAACCTTAACATTTACCGAAATCACCTAGAATATATCTGGCTTTTGGGATGTTCTTTCACTTATACATGTGATAACAATTATAAATTACTGAAATGGCCCCTAATCACTATGTCTGATGCATGTCTCTAAACATGGCCCACCTAGAAACTTACAAAAAAATGTAAATCTGGCTTGTGTTGGTAACAGGATGGGAGAGACAAAGTTGTTAAGAAGTCAAAAAAGAATGTTGAAGAAGCTCAAAATTTCCTATCATCAGTATGGTAATGCATTGTTCAACATCTTTTGTGACAATTTCTTTCAGGTTCTATAAGGAATAAGGTTTTAGTCATCTGGAAAAACTTTGTGTGATTAAGTCTGATGAAAAGTGGATTAAAATGAAACAGTAATTAACTTGATTGTTATAATAATAAAAATGAATTATTGTCTTGCTTCTTCATCCAAATTGTTTTCTATTTATCACTTCTACATCATAAGGATTTGTTGTAAGTTTCCAAGCTTTTTCATTATTTTCAATGATAATGGACTATAGGGTGCCAATCAGCAAATTAACCAAGTATTTTGTGAATAGAAAAATAAGTAGACTCAAAATAATTCATTAATAAATATGATAAATAAATTTTTTTATTAAGACAGCAAATAATGTCTTCTTTAACATCACACAAGCATGACATTCGTAAAAGACTTATCAGAATTGGGATTTTAGCTGTTTAAAAATACTATATGGTGGTAGGGCAATTAATTTCAGAAAAAGAAAAACAAAATACTCATGAGTTACACAGAACCTGAAGATATATTTTTAAAATCTGAATTTCTGTATGTCTTTATTTTGTATAATATTGCTAGATGATTCTTAATATAATCTCATTTGTATGCATATAGGTATTTTTCATTTCATAATGACAGCTTATCTGTTCAGTGCCTGGTTAAAAAGTATACTAACTGGTAAATAGATATTTACAATATTTTCTATCCTGTGCATGCTAAATTGGTCCTAATTAAGCAGGATTAAAGCAACATTGATGCTTCCATGTGAAATAAAAAACCCTCACCACCAAGGGTCAATTTACATTCTTATTATTCAACACATGTGAAAATAAAATAGCTTTGGCACAATAAATGAGGATTCTTTGACAGCAATCCAGTGTCTACATATATTTGGAACTGGTTTCTTTGCTCGACTTGATAACAAATATCAAGTTAATGCTCCCTTTTGGTTTTCCAACCCCATGCTATTTCACACTGAATTACGCTATGTTAGACGATGAGCCAAGCAGTGGGGGAGGAGGAAAGGGAGTAGGGTGGTGGGGAGGAGAGTGAATGTGTGACATAATCTAAAGGGAGCTTTCAAATAATTGGAGATACAGAGCAAAGAGCAATATATCAGGAGCCCCCATTAAGTGCTGCAGCATGGGTTCAAAAGGGCATAGGTCCTGACCCTTGCCTTCCTAATCACTTATTTATGGCTTTCAGAGGCACAGTATTGTGTAGTGACACTGTGACAACATGCAGATGCAGAAGAGCAGCTTCTGTGTGGCTGGCAGACCCTAAAATCTCAGCCACAGTAAAGTTCTTGGTAAATGAAGCACCATTATAAAACAAAGAACCAATACAAAATCCCTGACAGGGATTAGAATAGACGATTCATACTTAATAAAGAATGACAAAATCTGCTCAGCACTTAATAATTTACCAGTTGTTTATTATGATATGACACTTCTGTAATTTATTTTTCTTTAAAGTCATGTAATGAAACTGTGTTGTAAATCTACGTTGTTTTCTTCCTGCAGAAAAGAGAGAAAAGCATCAGGCTAAAAGAGTCTCAATAGATGTTTAATGCAGGTGACAATAAGGAAGTGTAATAGAAATAGTTGTGGAGACTGTTCAAACACTCATTTGCTTGTGAAAATCTCAATTTCTCTATATCCTAATGGCTGAAAAAATTATTTAAAATGCTTGTGCAGATGCCTGTCACAAATTCAGGCTGTGATAGCCAACAATAAGTGTGCGTGGCATAATTGGCACATCAACTGGCAGGGGCTGATGAGGTTGTAACATTCTCTCTAGTCTAGACTCTTCTGATTACATCCAATTTGCTTTCCCTTTTTACTGACAAACTTGACTTCCAAATTATGGTAATGTTATCATGCTCTTTATACTGGTTGTATTTACATTTCCTTATCTCAAGATGAGTTTAGAGAAATTCAACAGAAAACAAGGTTTCCTTGTTAAGTTTTTTCATTATACAGCCAGTTTCTGAGATATTTGCTGGCCACTTATTGTTTTTTATGTTCTTATTTGCATCCAGACTTCTCCCAACAATAATTCAGAAAAATCAGATAGAAATTTAAAATGTAGGCATTAAGTAGTGTTCTGTTTGAGGCAAAAGAGCATTAAGTTGGAAGTTTAAGACAGCACAATTTAAACCAGTTTTGTGCATTTCACCTATAGGAAATTTGGGATTAGTTGTTTAAAATTAGTGCTGTGCACCTAATCTAGAGTGTGCATTGAGGAACAGCACAAACAAAGCTGGACTTCAAACCCAAATTCAAAGATTCTGTAGCTTAAATATCAGGTTTCTGAATGTTATAAAAATGGAAAATTTCTTTGAGAAAAAAATGCTTTTTGTTTCTCAAAACAAAAAGTCTTACTGTGAAATCTTTTTGCAGGTTAAAAAACCCAAACCCACAACTTCTTCCTGTGTTGCAGTGTGCCTTAAAAGAAAGGCCACTTTGCTGCATGTACAAAATCCCACTCTGCTCAAATTCTGATGAAGTTTTGAAAGACAAATTCCATCTCAAAGAAATAGTTCTGCTGTTTTTGTTGGAACAGAATGTCACAGTCTTCTCTGTGGAAAGGAAACTGGTTAATCAGTGTGCAAAGTTGATTAAGGCAATATTTTCTAATTGGCCTAAGTGACGCCAAGCCCTGCTTTTTGAAATAACTTTGAAACTCATGTTCCTCAAGTAGAAAAGTTTGAAGACAGAGAGAGACCATTTTGATTTCAAAATGCAAAGGCTAAATAAATGGCCCTGGAACAGTAAATTACCAAAACCTTAGCTGCAGAGAAATAGGAAAGAGAGTGAACAAAGCTATGCTGATTCAAAAGGGACACAGGACAGAAAAGAATTTTCCTCTAGCTAAGATACCTTTTAAGCTGTGGTGGCAAAATACCTCCAGCAAATTTGCAGCATTAAACACTCTACTTTTCTTTTTGATTTGGAAAATCCAACATTTTTCTGCTTTAATGCTGACATTCTTCACAGCATGAATATTCTGCATTTCAGTCAGCTATACCAATCCTTTAGGAGACTTTCCAGAATACCTTCAATACGTAAATGGGTAATAAAACCCATTTTGCTTGAGTATGCAAATCTGAAATACATTAAATAGTCATAAGCCTGAAACATATTTTCATTGAAATGAGAAAATATGTCAGCAATGTAAGCAAAGCAAAGGCCTGATTTAGGTCCAGTTGTCTTTAGCTGTGCAAGACTAAGCTCTACACTTTGCTGAACTCCTTCAGATTCCTGGTTTTTGCTCACACACTATCACTCTACCTAATATTATGCTTTTATTCTCCTACCCTTCTGCTGTCTTTGCTTCCTCTTGAGTTGCGAATTGCATGAGACATTTTTGCCGTGGTGATCTTGCATCTTTAAATCTTTCTGAAACTCTTCCATCTTTTTAACTCACCAGTCTTTATCTTGATGTACAAGAACTGATAACCCAACTCTTACTTTCCCCCTGCACTCCTCCCCCCACCATTTTAACTAATATCATTGGTCCTGTTTCTTCTGGAAATAAGTAATGAGCAGCACTGTGAAAATGAACATGTTGTACTGAAGTGAAAAGGCAGCCTGTGAAGCCTGTGCTTTTGCACACAACATCAATACCTCTGGCACACATCTGGGGACTGGTATATCTGTATCATTGTTAATTAGTGAGGATCTTTTTATCTCATGTTTCTTTGAGTGTTTGTTTAATGTTATCTACTTGATGTCTTACAAACATCTCAAGAAATGCCACAATCTTTGTTCCAATCTCAGGTCCATTTGTATCACCAGTTTGCTATTTAAGGCCCAAAGCAATTCTTCTCTAAGAGAAGTGACATGAAAATTTTTGCATTATAAACCATTTTGGTATTTATTCTCTTTCTACAGAGCACTGAACTCAGCAGTCATGTTTACAGGCATACAACATACAGAACAGAAAAATGAAGGAATAACAAAATATCTGTAATTTGGTATTTATGGTTGGAACTCTGGTGTAGAAAGCTCTCAATCATCATGTTTTGGTCACTGATCCTCCCCACTGAAGCATGGGCAAGTTGATGCAGAAGAGAGGGATGCCCAGGTAACCCTTCAGGAAGCAGAAGGCTGGTAACAGAGCTGAGTGAGCCCCAAGGCAGCTGAGCTTAGAGCAGGTGGGCTGAGAGAGCATTTTTGGATGCCTGGAGTGTGTCCTGCCAAGGCCATCCTGAGCTAGAGGATGCCTCCACCAGTGACAACAGCTCTGACAGACACTTAATGAAGAGTTTGGGGGCTGGCAATGAAAAATAACCCAAATGCTATGCCCAAGTGGAAACTGAATTCTTGCAAAGAAATTGTTTCACAGGGGTCAAACATTGTTGTAACATTGGAATGTGGTGCAATAGGAGTGTCCAATTTCAGTCAATGAAACAAAAGCAGGAGGGGGAAAGCCTATATTGTGAATAACAGATTGCAGTCAGGCTTTCAGTATGATTTACTGTAGCCTCTGTATTTCCTTTTAGTGTTATATACATTTTCTGCATGTTAGCCTGGAAAGGAATTAATAGTATTTCTGTTCATTGTGACTGCTGCCTTTCTTTATCACCACAGCTCCCTGTGAATAATTCATACAATCTAATGTACTTCTTTTTAATTCTGTAATACCAGGACATTTAATTTAACTACAAAATAAGAAAGAAGATTCCTTTTATCAGATCAGTGAATTAGCTCTGAATGGAAAATCATCTTACTAGTTAGTGGATTCTCGCTGTCACTACCCCCTATGAGGAAATAACAAATGGCTTTTTGTTGCTGATACTGGAGATTTTAGGATTTGGGGGACATATTTTTTTCATCTGGGCTACTCTGTAATAATTTCTAATGAATAATTCAAATGTCATGGGAAACCAAAGCTGCTAGAGACTCCCTTTCTCATTATTAATTGTAGATTTTGCCTTCTATTAGTATAACTGCATTGGAAGTTCATACTGAAGAAATCTAATGAGTGTGACTTAGAGCATTTTTAATTCTCCATTGTCTGTCAAAGGTGCAATGAAATTGCCTTGGGTTATGTGCACAGACCTTCCCATGAGACATAAAACTAAAAAGATTTCTTCTCTTTCTCAGGGAGATTTTATTTTACTTCAGACATGAATAGCAACACAAGGGATTTTCCTTCTTCCTCTGTAAAAACTAACTTAAGTTTCTTCATATCATTGCATGATGATTAACTTCAGCAATAAAAGAGCATTAATCCCAGAACATGAATAGCATGCTTTGATGTTGCTCATGGCCAAAATGCACCACCCATTCATTTAAATATCACAGAAAAAGCATCTACTTCCTGGAACATTTGGAATTTTTTTCCTGAGTTATTATAACAGGTCTAAGTATTTAATAAGGTTTAGGCTTATTTTAATTTATGTAAATAACTCTGGGCCTTTTGTTTCATAATCCCAGTCAAGTATTTATATCTTAAAGAAATTCCAGAAAAGTGTCCCAGTCCTTGCGCTGGGAAAAGAAGCTGTTCTTCACAAGCTATAAATTGCCTTAATGTAATGCAATTTTGCACCAGCTGAGGAATGGGTATAAAATAAATCTGGGTTGTCTGACAGTTGAACTCACTTTTCCATTAGCATTAAGGGAATGACTAAATTTTTAACAATGATGTTACATCTATACTGAAATACACGAAGGAGTACAGGAATGACATTAGATGAAATCCCACCCTTTTCTCTGTATTTAAGTGACAGGAGAATCAAAATGATGGCCATAGTCATGGTTATTATATCCCTGTCAGTCAGACACATCCGGATTTGATGACTGAGATAGCAGCTGAATCTTAGTCCATGCAGCAGTGGCTTACAAGGCCCAAAGGTTTCAGGTTTGTATTTATATTTAATTTGTATTTGGTGGCTCGTCCCGGAACATAATAGTATGCACAGGAAGCAAATGTGTGCAGCCAAACCACAGTGCACAATTTATCTCAGAGACTATAATGGAGATAAGTTGTAGCAAAAAAAGCCTATGTAAAGTTTTGAATGCCCCACAGCAGGGAGCTGCAGCCATACTCCAGAGTCAACTATTGTGAGAACAACAATAAGGCTAGCATAGGGGATATTCTTAGATTTAGGTCATAACTAAAGTGGTACTTTAGTTATGACCTAAATCTAAGAAATAAGAAATAAATCTAGAAATAAGCCCTCTCTACTCTATAAATCATCTTAGACACTAGACACTTATACAAATGTAGACATCCTCAAAACTGCATTTGTTCAGAACTTGTATCAGCATTAGAGGCAATTAGAAGCCCAATACCTGGAAATATTTTGAATAGAATGTTCTAACATAATTTTTTAAGACTTAAAACTAAGCATAAACATGGTGATATTTTAAAAATATATGTTATATATAAATAAAAACATCATAACACTATTACTCCCTTATTGTCATCAGCTGAAGTCCACTGAAGTTAAACTGTTCATAAATGACAAAACCAGGGTCAAGAATCCTGCCTCTAGGTCTGCTGCTCTAATAGAGCTGTGAGAGTGTATTATAACTGACTAATTTACAGAAAAAGGCATCAGGCTTGACTCATTTTCACTCTGTGCTGTTATTATGTGTGCCAGGAAATTACAGCTTCTGTGGACTAGAAACATTGCTTGTATTATGCATGAAAGAAGGGATGCAGGGGAAGTTTCATCAAAGACTATGATCATGTCATCTTACAGCTTACCTAAACATCCCTAAAAGAATGTTTAGGTAAGCTGTAAGATGACATGATCATAGTCTTTGATGAAACCATTGGATATCTCTTTGTTTTGTATACACTGCTTAGTTTGGAAATTTTCAGAAACTTCTGTAGTTACCAGGACAGGTCAAACCTTTTCACATCATCTTTTAAATGACATTTGCACAATAAGCCCACAAGGAGGTGAATGACTGGCCTGCCACAGGCTATTGTGCAAGATATTCATTTAAATGGCTGGAGCTAAAAATGTGATCCATTGTCTTAATTCATTGTCCCTGGACACAAGGAAGTTTATGGGCTTCAGTGAGCCCTGCAATTTACCTAACAGCCACCATGGATGCTCATCCCTTCTGCAGCTACCTGCTGGGACACTCAGAGGCATCCAGCATCCTTCACATGACTTTGTCCTACAGCACAAGTCCTGCCTTTTGGAGGTGTAATGGGACATGACAGGGTGTAATATCCTCAGGGTCAACTGCTTTGCATTTACAGCCAAGTTTTCCAGAGGAGATATAGCCACCTTGAAACACAAGTCCAGTTTATGAACTCAGCTGCAAAATTCCACTCGGATTTGAATTATGAAATGTGAATTATAGAATGTTCTGGGTAGCAAAATAGATAATGGAGAAAGGTATAATGAGCCACCCTCCATCTGTCCCAGTCTCTGTTAGAAAGTAGCCCAAGTATCCTTGAAGTTAGAAGGACAGCAGACCAGAGGCAAACTGGCTGTTCTGTAACTCTGTTAGGGGACATTCATAGGTGGAGAGTTGGATGCCAGTACATTTGAAATTTATATCATTGAATGAAACTAGGAAAAATGTTGGGAGAAGTAACTTGAAGTCTTTTACTGTAATTGTCATAAGTCCTTTATTTGTTCTGAGCCTGAAGTAATGTTTAATATTTCAAGAAGCATTTTGACAAAATAAATTAGAGCACTGTACTGTTATCACTACTAACATCAGCTGATGCCAGAAAGTAGTATGATCTAAATTTGTTCAGGATTTCTGAAATATTCTAAGGTCTATTGAAAACTGACTGCATTCTCAATATTCTATTAAAGTGCTTATTAAAAGGTTAAATATGTCTAAAAGAATAAAGATTCATCATTGTCACAAAAATCTGTGGCTGAAACTACAGCCACATAAAATCAGTCCTACTCTATGTCCAGGTGACAGAAATTATAAGAGACAGACTTATGCTGCAGGGGGAAATAGTGGTGGATCGACAACATTAGCAATAACACATAAAGGTTAACGCCTCTAAGACATCCCTTCTTCCCAAAGTTTGCTTAATAGTCAAATCTCCCTCCAGATTAATAAAGAGGAGGTGATTATGAGAAGTGTCTGGAAACATGCAGAAATAAAAGGTAAATTGTCTACTGAAACTAATCAGGACTCATTAGCACACATCCCAACATACCCAAAAAAATAAAGTTCTGACACAGGGAGGAACATGCAGGTAAATATGCTTTTTTATTTTTTTTTTTTCTTAGTGTCAACAGGACAAGTGACTTCTGAAGACAATTTAAGACAATGGATTAAAAGTGCTAGCTTTACATGCATATGATAAGGCCCTAATTTACCTTGGCTAGAAATCATATAATAAAAGTTACTTAATACTCCAAAGAACTTGGCAGTGATAGCTGTCCTTTGTGGAAGATGGAAGTTCTTCTGTAACTCCTTCAACATTAACTGTCCTTTCAAAATTAGAGTCACAGAGGCAAGCACAAGAATAATGTTACAATTCTTTGTATGAAAAATCGAGAGGTGCATGTACAATTTCAAGAGATACAGTAAATCAATCTGTAGATGAGCATAGGGCAATCAACTGTTCTGTCTTCAAGTACTCAAAATAAAATTAATTTTGAAAATCATTGGGCCACTGTAACCCATACACTAGATATTTGATAAGCAGCATTTTCTTTGGTGTTAGTAAAGTGATTAATGTAAAACCTTGCAATAAATCCCTAGGAAGGGTAATAATTTGCAGGAGTATCCCAAGCCAGCCACAGAGGGTTGTTGGTGGGTGAAATTCTTGATCTCCTCTGAGCAAAACTATGATAATATTCTTCTTATTTTTCACCAATTCAACTGCCATTAAATACATGGCTTAAATCCTTTGCTGCTTTTCAAATGAACCAGTTTTGGGATTTATGTTAAAAAAAAAAAAATTTCCAAAGAGTTATTACTCTCAGATCCAGGACAGAGCTAGAAAGAAGGCAGAGGTACTACATGAGCTAGCAATAACATGCCTGTGCTTTGTTGCGTGCACATTTGTTAAACTCCTCTGTTAGTGGGCACTGCCAAAAAAGAATTTTGTGTTCAGGTACACAAGTTGAAATCTCTGTTATAGTTATAGAGCTTCATGTTGTATGGGAAGAAAATAAATGGAATTACACAGAAAATAAGAAATGTACTATTTTGTCTTTCTGTGTGTTCATATAATGATAAAATCCAGTTTTAATCATACCTACCCTCAAGTGTTTTACCACTTAAATGTAAATCCTTTTAAGAGAATTAGGGAATTCTAATAGGCATGATGCTCAGATATGTTTTTGAAAAATGACAATGCGGTAGCCATTTGAGCTTATTTGTATAAAATGTTATGACTTGAAACCATCTGCTTAGAAGTAAATCAGAGGGGAAATACATATGTGTGACTTTAAATCTACAGAATGGGGCTCCAATAATTCAGGATCCATCAATCAGTAGTTTTCATTGCTACCTAAAATGTCTTTAACATACAAAGACTTCTTAGATAATTTTTTTGGCACTAGGCCTGTCTTCAGCACAATGTGTCATCTGCAAACATGCAAATTACTTGGCTTCCAGTGTGTCTCCTATAGAAGGTTCATTCTAATTAAATTTAAAGGCAGACTGGGGTTTTTTAATTAGGATGAATGATAAAAATGTTGCTGTTTATGGTAGTGTTCTTTATGCTTTACAGTGCAAAAATGCATTGTAATTTCTAAAATTACTTCAAACACTGGTAAAAAATTTATTTATGCCTCTGCACTGCATTAAAACCATAAATGGTTGGTACTGTCACCAGAATGAGAAAGCCATAAAACTAGTTGAATTAGAATATAGTAGAGTGTGAGAATGTGTGTACGTGTGAGCGAGAGAGAGAGAGAGAGAGATAGAGAGAGAGAAACACCAGGCAAAAGCAAGTAGCTGTATGTTAAAATTATTTTCTAAATTATTTTCTTATGCAAATGGACTATGCCATATTACATTTATTAAAATGTATTTATGGAACATTAATCATAATACTAATTTCTGATAATTAAAATAAATGAAAAAATTGCCCAGGCAATTTATCAAGAAAACTTCTTGTGCCTATATGGACTGTGGAGTGAATTCTGATCTCTCTCACACTGGTCAAAGTCAATCAAAGCCAGGGAATCATTTGATGTTTGAACCTCAGTAATGAAAGGTAAATATTTAATAGGGTCTGGTAACAATTCCTATCAGTTTCTTTTACCTAACCATTGAAGTTGACAGTGTTCCTCTTTGTTATTTTGTACTATAAATAGGTGCACCCATTTCAAGTTAAACAGCAAATCAAATCAAATCCGATTATATTTAATCAAAGCAGGTAGAATCACATTGTGACAGTGACCAAAGGAGAAAAAAAGGAAAGGGAGTAGAATTCATGGAAAGCAAAACAAACCAAGAAAACCAACCTATACTTTGCCAAAATCTATCAATGGGAAGGTTTATCAGGGTCTTCCATGCCGTTTAGACTCTATAATAGAGCTTGAGGCAGAATGATTCTGTAGCCATACCTTTTGCTGCCAAGGGAAATAATGCAAATTGCTGGTAAGAAATCACAGGATTGCCAGACAGTTTGCTGGAATGTCTGTAACACATTCCTCCACAGGTATGCAGTAGTTTTGTCATGAAAACTACAAAGGAATTGCTTAGTCTGGATGTGTTGTGTTACCTGTTCTCTCATTTATATCCTGCCTCTTTTGTTCTTACCTGTTACTCTCAATCTCAGAGAGCACACACACTGCAAATTTATCTCTGCACAACATAGTAGATTTAATCAATAATAACTTTTCCTGTAGCTTCTTCATACTCTGAGTATTTTTGTTCTTCCAGTATTTTCAGCATTGCTTTCATACTTCCCTTAACACCTCTTATAGGACTATGAAACAAATTCGAGTTTCTCGGAGAGTGCACAGTTCTTCCTTTATGGTCTTTATATCAGAATTTACAAAAAAATATTTCCTGTACCCAAATTGCTAACAGTCAAAATCTTATCTTGGTTTTCAGTCTAGGCAAATTGAGTACAGGTTGGCTGTATGCTTCAATTGACTGTTTTCAATTGTTACTGTTGTTGTCCAATTGTGAAGATGTGGAGGCTGGGCCCTTGTAGGGAGCCAGGCAGGTGTTCCAGTAGTGCTGTTGGTATGGTGTCATGCAATGGAGCCTGGATGAACTGGGATGCTGCTTGGTCATCCCTGTCTCAAATGGACCCGCTGCCATCCATGAGTCTTCTTGAGGGAGGTTCACCTCCATGGTGTTTACGCTTTTGCTTGTCCAGTAAAAACCACTGGCACAATGGTGTGAGTTGTTGGATCAGCATCCAGCATCCATGGGCTCTGTGTTGTTCTTTGGTGGGCCATCACACTGAGATTCACATGATGGCTCAGCAGATGGACACGTGAGGGCTTGTCATGGAGGTGTGCACACACACACACACACACACCACAAACACTAAAAGAAAAAAATAAAAAGGAAATGGATTGGGTGGCCCAAAGTCCAAATTGCAGCTTTTCATGTTTATTTTTATCCCTTTCTCAAGGCTTGACTTGCATGTTATTTATTTCTGTTGATGCATCTTCTTCTCAGAACCTCAAAAATGTTTCTGCTAATATAGTATTGTTAGGTTACCTAAGTCATTGTAGACTTCTTTAAGCCCAAGCTTTATTTGAGACACTTCGAACAGAACAAACTGACTCTGCCATGTCTGAGATTCCCTTTGCTTTTGTTCTTCAGAAATTCATCTGAGCACATTTAAGGTCACCTCGGTTCCCCATTCCTGGTGACTTGTCTTTGTCACATTTCTCTACCTCTCAGAGAGGTGGCTATTTAATTATAACATGTACTTGCCAGGTGGAAAATTGTTGGTAATGACAGTTCCTCTTTAAAATGATTTTTTGTGCAGTAGCAAAAACTGTTTTTGTTCCATGAAAAAATAAAGTAATTGAAAGGTAAAAGTAAGTACTACATTCCTAGATGCTTTAAAACATTGGCCAAATATTTTTTTCAGTATATGTAATATCTAGGATCTGTTGATTAAACTAGAGATAACATAGGAAACTTCAAGAGGTGATGTTCAGATGTGTTTGTTACCATCAACAGAATAAATAAATAAATGCATCTTTGAAAACCCAACTGATAATAATTTTTGTTCTTTGGCTTTTCAGCAACAGCTGTGAAATCTTCAGATTTTTACCATTTAAAATACATTTATTATTCTCTTTCAATTTTTTCCGAGTTCTAAGAATCTTTTCCAATGTAGAAGGAAAACAAAACTTTCTTTTGTCAGTCAACTCAATCTTATCTATTACTTTTTGAACTAAAAAGTTAAAATAATGTTCACTGAGGAAAAAATCCTCACTTATTAGGAATCTTAAAAGGATTTTGCTGAAGTGTGAGCTTCCATCATTCTGTCACTTTGAAATTGCTGCAGGTTCACAGCTGGACTACAAAAACCCAAAGTGAATTGCTGAGTGAAAGGACAAGGCAGGTGACAATTATACAAAAAGTCACTGCAAGTAATTGGTAAGGAAAAAGTTGCCAACTATAAAGGAGCATTTATATTAAAAAAAAAAAAAAGAAAATCAAAAGGAAAAAATAAAAAGAAAGAAGTCAATAACTCTTCGTCCCAAACTTTCCTTAATCCTTTGTGAAGTTATTATCTCCTAGTATTGGGAGAAACAAGAGATATTCCTAAATCAGCTTCTAAACAAAAACAACTCACTACATCAAGGAAGCTGGAAGAATATATCTGGAAGAATTGCCTTGAGTTATATGTATTACTGAGGCTGAACTCTCTATGTAAAGACATGGTAAATAAGCTCGAGTGATGTCAGCCTGCACATCTAGTACTTTAAAATATTTTTTCAATAGGTAGATGGTACAACATAGCAAGAAATCTTATATTAATTGAGAGCAGTTATTTAGACACAATTAAAAAATTATAACCCCCACAACTAAAAACAAAGAGTTATTTTTAATATAAGTTGTTAACAGGATTATTGAGGTTGATTGAGGCAATATTCATTACAAATATTAATTATAGGAACTTTTCAGACTATATTTCCATATAACACCTACAAGTTTATTTTGTCTGTGTGACCAGGATATTAATCTGAAATAGGTTATATTAACATGCCATTTACTTTTAACCTATGTAATGTGCTCCCAGTATGCTTTCAGAGCTGAAACAAATAATTTCTGTGTTGAGTTGGCACTGACTCAAGCATTAATCTGGAGAAGTTACATCACTTTCTACATGACATGTTGGTAATGAACAGTAAAAACACACAACATCCCATAAATATTCCCTATTCTGGTTTTACACGATGATCTTTATCTTTGTGCTCAATTGACAAGACCAGAAGACATGAGCATTGAGGCATGGCTTACACAAAGTTTAGGCAGCAAAAATTACTGTTTGGAAAACCTCAGATCAATCAACCTTTGCATGATGCTGAATTTTATATTCCATAAACATCTTTGCTCCCATCTTTAATTCTCCCAGGTATCTAGAGTTTTGCATGTCTGTCTCCCTGGATATATCCTGTGGTAAGCGTGGCTGAGGAAATGGTGCTTAACTAAGGACTAATGAAATTTAAACATTGGAAGTCTTTAGATGTCACTTGAGGGGCTGGATCTCTCCATGGACTTTTGGAGCAAGTCTAACATGCAGTGGATGTTTCCAAAACACACCCTCTATACAACTCTGCTTGATCTTCTCACACTATGTACCTCTATGTAGTAATCTTATACTCTGTACAAATATATAGGATAAAATGATATTTTATCATGGAGATTTTTCTTTTGTCTCTCTGATTTTTCTGAACTTTTCTGTTTCTATATGTGTGTTCTCAAAAGGCAGATATATTAAGAATTTCTGAACAGTTTTCTCATTATTTCATTGTATTTTATGCTTTCAATATCAAAATTAAAATTTTATGCAAAGAAAATACAGTTATTCAAAATATTTGGATCCACGTAATGAATTCAAATTCCAAGGAACAGATTACATATATAGATCCTTCAAGTTTCTTGTCCTAACTTAATCCTTGAATTTATGGGTGTTTTTAGCATCAGAAGTTACTCTTAACAAGAATAAAGTTAACGTCTCTTTCTTCCTTGTGAATAGAGGAAGCTTTAAGAATACAATGCCTATTTATTAAAGTGTCTACAAAAAGCAAGGCTTATAAGAAATGAACCACATCTAATTTATTATATTGGATTTATAGTACTTCCTATAAATTGTTCTATTCTTAGTCTTACTATACATGCAAACTTGTTAACGTGGGATATGGAAGAATTTATGACCTTGTTCCTTTAAATACCACAGACTAATGTGGATATTTTCAACAGCTAGCCTCTTCTGTTATGTGTGCTTAACAAAGGCCACTGGCTTAACAAGGCACAATTCCAGAACACACCTGCCTGTAAAACTGATCTGATCCTCCCTGTGGACTCATCAAATCTCCAGTCTCTCAATACAAAACCACCTTAGTGAAGTAAAAGCATTTCTCCAATTCTGCAGGCCTTAGATCCTTAGATTTAACAATAAATTCGGCAGATTAATATTATTATATGCAACTGAATTTAATAGGTGGAAATAACTTGTATATTTAATGCATATATGCATACACACATACATCTATATTTATATCTATACAATCTATATCTATCTATATCTTTGTCCTCCATCTTTTATATGTTCCTTTTCCTGACTGTTATTTATTAATGGGATGGGGCAACTGTAATTTATCATCATGTTTATGGAATGCTGAGCATAAGAAGTCTGAATTCTGGTTGTCTAGATGCCACATGGCCTATTAGTAATGATTGTTATTAATGATATTATTTCCAAGTTTCAGAATAAGTAGGATGTTAAATAAAGACATTAATTTTTTACTTTCTAGTCAGGAAAGATAAAGAAAATGGAAACATGGATTCCTGTTGCTTCGTCTCAAACTAATAAACTCTATTAGTAGGTCATACACCTACTCCTTTACATATACATATAACTATATAACTATATATATAACTATATATATCTATATATATAACTATATAACTATATATATCTATATATATATATGTATATATATATATATGCACATATAAAAACAGCAGTCAATTTGAGCATACAGTCAACTTGTATTCATTTTTCCTAAACTGAAAACCAAGATGACATGCTGACTCTTAGCAATTTAGATACAGGAAATCTCATTTTGTTACGTTCTGTTAGAAAGAGAATAAAGGAAGAACTGAGGAGGACTCTTGTGGTTTTGTTTAGGAATTTTCTTTCTTTCTTTCTTTCTTTCTTTCTTTCTTTCTTTCTTTCTTTCTTTCTTTCTTTCTTTCTTTCTCTTCCTTCCTTCCTTCCTTCCTTCCTTCCTTCCTTCCTTCCTTCCTTCCTTCCTTCCTTCCTTCCTTCCTTCCTTCCTTCCATTCTTCCTTCCTTTCTTCCTTTCTTCCTTTCTTCCTTTCTTCCTTTCTTCCTTTCTTCCTTTCTTTTTCTTTCTCTTTCTCTTTCTCTCTTTCTTTCTTTCTTTCTCTCTTTCTTTCTCTCTTTCTTTCTCTCTTTCTTTCTCTCTTTCTCTCTCTCTTTCTCTCTTTTTGTTTTTGGTTTGTAATTTTGAATTTAAATTTTTTTTGTGTTTTTTTTTGGGGCTTTGGCCTATTTGTTACTCTGAATGTAACAAAAAAACCCTGTCTCAAAATGCATTTTTGGCATTCTCTTCCTCTTTCATATCTGGCCTTCTCAGAGCCTGATAGAATCCAGAAATGTCGAAAATGCATGGGCTTCAATGCATCCAGATATCCAGGATCTACCTGCAATACTTACTTGAAGTGCTTGCTGTGTTCATGAGTCAGAGAGTGCCTGCTGTTCATTTGCATCACATCATTCATTTATGTTTTCTACAAGTCAAGTTGTCAATATTGGGGAAAGAAAGATTGTTTCAGGTAGCTATCACTTGAAACAGCATCTTTCTCACAAAAAATCACGACAAACTGTTAACTCAATTATTTAAAAAAATGGCATATAGAACAAATACGTCATTAATTGTGCAATTTGGAGCACTACAATAATGTTCTTTCAATGTGTAGGAAATAAAACCTGAATTATCTCCCAGGGATACAGAGAAGCATCCTGAATGATATACAGAGAAGCACTGGTTTCACAATCATTCATTACACATGTGAACAGAATGTGCCTACACCTGCTGTGTTGAAGGACAACCATGAGTCGTATTTATAACCTTATAAGATTATTCTGCAGATCAGCTAAAGCTATGGGAATTGCCTGATATAGTTTCTGTATTGTTTTGCCAAATCCCTTTGGCTTCCCCATTTCTACTGACATCTGGAATCTGGCTAGCTTTTGACACTCTAGTGGGTCAGCAAGGTAAGTAATGAGGGGATTTGCTTCATAATTTTCAATTTTCTTGCTCCAGGGGTGTTCTTGCAGTTATTCTAACCAAACTCAGGCAAATAATCTGGGGCAAAAGAATTTATGATGTGACTTTCTACCTAAAAGGGACTGGAAAATGTGTATTTTACAGAACAGCTGTTATTTAATCTGCTCTGTCTACGTATTGGTTTGGTTTTTAGACGTGTCCCAATGCGCTCTTGTGTCTTGCTGTACGCTCATTAGTATCTCCCTCCAATAGCCTATAATGGAATGACTAACGTAACATTTGAAATAAATATAGATATCTCAAAGGTAATAGCACTGCTACACACTTCAAGCCTGATTGTCTGCTGTCTGCAAGAGAAGAGACACAAATGAGAGTCTCTGTTGAGGGAAAGGAATGCAGAACTCCTCTGTGGCATGCTCTGTCAAAAGCTGCTCAGCCAGTCTTGACTAGTAACGGCACAGTAATAGCATTGTGTCTCTTTCTGAGTTAGGACACAGCAGGGGTCATTATGGAGAAAAGGCTGTACAGAAAAAGGATCCAGACTGTAGGAAATCAAATTTCATTCTCACCTTTCAGACTATCTCAATTTGTTATTTGTTTGGGGTCTTTTGTTTTGGTTGGGTTTGAAGTCTTTTCAGGTTTTTGTTTGGTTTTTGTTTTTCCTTCAACCCTCTGTCCTTTGTCTTTTCTAGAACTATATCAGCCTGGTAAACTTTATTCTGATACTTAGATTACTGTAAATTTTGGGAATGGACTGCATGGGAAATGTTTGAAATACATCCTTGTCAAGCTGTCTGAGGAATATAGAGTGATCAGTCTGATATTCCTTGAAAAAATATTCTCAAGTGATTAAAATATTAATCAGTATTTGATCAGACCTCCACTAATCCCATTCCTTTTCTAATCTCACTTCTTTCCATGACTTTGTTGTCACATGCTCAAAACATAGCAGCAGCAGAGAAAAAAAGTGATTTTAGTCTGCTGTGCTCCCCTTCATGAATGTGTCCTGGAAGTGTCAGTCTGTTTAGTTTATGTTGTACTGAGATAAAGTCCCAGTATACTAAAAGAACAATGGGGCATGGCAGCACTGCACTGATTTCTGACTCATCTAAAAGTTGATGTCATTATTCAGTGTTGGCCTGATTGTCTTAAGTACATAAATTCATCACCATGTGAATCAGTCTAAGTAGGCTGATCATGAAACATCCATGGGGTTTTTGTGATTAAGTTTGGTTTTGCAAGTTTGGGAGGTTTTGAGGCATTTGTTGTTTGTTGGTTTGGTTTGGTTGGGTTAGGTTTTTTATGTGTGTTTTTTTTTTTTTCTCAAAAATGCTGTGATCTCTCAGAATTTAGATTTTCCTAAAATATAATCTGTTTAACATGGGTAAAATTATTTACTTTTAAGACCCCTCAGTATTAGTATTTGTCTTGAGTCACACAATTATGGATCTAGGGCAGAGGTACAGAGAATATAAAGCAGATTTAGACAGCTAAAAACGTGAATGAATGCTGAATGCATATTTTTAAAATAGCTAATTTCTGGTGTGCTGTGATTCTCTCAGAACTTTAGCAGTGGCTATCAAACAGTTCCAGCAACTCATCCAGGGCTTATGAACAGTCTGTAGCCTGTTGCTGATTTTTATGTATGACTTTCCTTGCTTTCTTTATGAATGCATATTCACTTTTAAAATGTTTTCTAGATTTTTTTTTTTATCAGAGAAGAACATTGACGGAGGCTGGAAAGTTTCTGTGAATCCTGAGTACCTGCAAAAAATACATTTTTAATTCCAAGTTTTTTGTCACATATATAAATAGGCACAAGCATAAGCATATGTTTGGACTATGGTTGAATTACAGTTTTGATCCAGCCATTCTTTTAAGATCCTTTAAGTGCAATTTATCTCCACTACAAACTATACTCTGCTTCTAGGCATTGTAGCCAGCAGTAGCCATGCCTTCTTCAGATACTTAACATCTGATAAATAATTAGAAGGTTAGGAAAAGGGTTATTAAAAATATGCAGATCATTCGTTTGCTTTTTAACACAATCAAAGTTTCATGTGCTTTTCATTGAACACATTTAAATTTCAGTAACCATCATCACAAAACTTTAAAAAAAATCACAATACTTTACAGGATAAACATTAAAAAAATGACAACTACAGATTTAATAAAACATGCCTGAAAATTGCACTTTCTATTGCCCTTTTAAACAGGAGAGCTATATCTTTAGAAGTGTGAATTCATTTCCTGAAAAATAGTCCTAAGAAAAGGGTAATTAAGCTGCAAGGTGCTATAATTTACAATTCAAGTGCAAACCATTTTCCAAATGTACCTATTTCCTAGCATGTTGTGTTGCTTGTATACGAATTTATATGGGAAAAGAGATATGGGATCAACCAAAAATATTCCAACAAGATAAAAATGTTCTTTTTTTTCTACTGCAAAAATAGTTTCAAGACATTTCATAATAATTAAAAAAAAACTCAAAAAACAAAAAACAAAATAAACCACCCAAGATTGGTCTTTTATTTCTTAGACCTTTTTAGGCGGAGAGAAATTGAGGGAGTAAGTTTTTTTGTCTCTGTCCTCCACAGCAGTCAAAGCAGTTGTGCTGTCCTGATCAGCATCACAGAGAAAAAGCCTCTAAATGCTGAAATTGGTGACCTTCTCAACAGAATGCTGCTAAGAAGCTCTTTGTTGCTTCAGGTTATTTCCAGTTCATTTCTCCTTGGATATGAGCTTTTCATGGCATTTAATAGACTCAGTTCTAAATGCAGAAGTCAGGTTACAGTTCAGCACCACATGGTCACTCTCTTGAAGGGATAATTGCTGAAGAAGGATGGTAATCCCTATAGCACAGGGATGAAACAGAACTTCACCCTTCCCTAATGTAGTTCTTCTTGTGACAGCATTCAGTGCCTTGCACTTGGTTGATGCTCTCCCTGACTGGAGGTCTTTGCATGCTATAAAATCCACATCGCTAAAACTATTGTTCATTGATGCAATCATGAAGAAAAAGTCAAGTACAAACACCACAGAACATTGTTTCCAGCTCAGTGACTCAACACTGGTTAACTGTATACAACTTGACAAGTCATGTTTTCAATTCTCAACCTGAATACTTCTACAGAAAATACAGTTTCACACAAGACACTCAATTTTGTTTTCCGACTCAAATGTGACATTTCAGTTCTCAGCAAAATTAAATATGCATATATAAGTTCCAATAACAGTCAGAATGTCCTGAGGCTGTGAACATCATGTCCCGAGGCTGTGAACATCATGTCCCTGATTGAAAATACCTTAAAAAATATAAATTTTGAATGTACTTAACTTCAAAGATATTCTAAAAATAACAAATATCATAAGGAAATTATGTTCTGTTGAAACACAAAATCCTCCCTGGAATCTTCTGGGGATCTGTTTCACTAAACAGCACTTGCTCTAGCAATTAAGCTGCCCATGTAGATGTAGGTGCAATATTTTAGTTGTGGCTTAGAAAGGATTCAGAGACAGAAAGAAGGAATAACATTCCAGAAGAGAGGAGGATAAGAATATTTCTCCAAACTGCTCAGATGATAATTCAGTTCAATTCAAAATGTATTGTAAGAGAATTCATTGAGGTCTGATGTGAGCAGCATTAATAAAGTGTTAATTAGACTATGACAATTTTGTTTCCAATTTTATATTTATGTATTGCGAACTCTAATACAATAAACAATTTGATTAACAAAACTCTTTCTGCGTTAACTTCAATGCATTTAGTTATTTCCAGGAGGGTCATTCATGTAGAGAAGACATTTTGCAGGACTACAGCTCGCTAGATGCATGTCAAATTTCCAGACAAAGAAAAATCAATACAAATGTTGAATTGTCAAAATATCCTGAAAAGCTGTACAAAATTCTCTGATTTATCTTTTAATGTTGCAACAGTACACAAAACATTGCAATGAATTAAGGAATGGCCTTAATGTACAAGATGGTAGAATTTCCAATAGATCTGTACAGTGTTTCCTCGTAATTAAATTATGTGCTCCTTAACCACTAAAATTACTTTAAATAGATTATTGTTGCACATATCCAATAATTATCACATTCCATGTTTCTTTCCCCATTTGTACACATTTTGATGTTACTAAGAACTTTGTTTAGAGAATAAAAAACACAGAAGCAGACAGTTAATGTGGAATTAAACAGGTTTGAAATGACACTGAGAATTTTGGTCTGGCATGGAAATCTCACTAAACTTTGTTAAAACAACCCTGGACTGTATTTGAAATAGACACAACCTGAGGCTTATAAGAAATTAATAACTTTCTGGAAAGTGAGAAAATATCCAGTTATCAAGACATTCACACTTTTTGTTTGTTTGTTCTATTTTTGTTCATGGCAAGGAAAGAACCTTGCAGCAAGAAATCTATCGGGTACATCTGAGAAATGATCGACAAGCTTTCAGCATTTAGGCAACTTTTCTTTGGAATATAAGTTGTGAATACTATGCTTTTACATAACTTTCACAAGGACACTAAAGATAGAAATGATAAATTCATGTCTTAATTAAAATTTGAAAATTATTGCTACGCATCATTAGCTTAGTGGTATGTGTTTTGTAGGTGTTATGAAGTGATTTAAGCTAAATTTACAAAGCCCCCACCATTTATGTGTCAATGATTTCCTATTGCTCTCTCTTGATCGCCACTACAGCATACAAATTTAGTCTTTCTGTTAAATAGTTCATGCCAGGAAAGAACTCATATCTGGAAGAGTTTTTGCCATCTCATGACCTGTGTTAGTGATGCTAAAATCAGTAATTAAACTGATCTCTAAGGAATATATTCCATTTATAAGACTTACATTCCAGATATTTCTCAATTTAGCATATGCTTTTTTTTTTTTCCCCCATGGAATTATAAGCTAAAAGTAATAATTGAATCTGGGGTAGTTTTCAGTTGATAGCTGTTATTGAGACTCAATGACAGAGACAAATGGAACTTTAGTGAGGGTTGGAAACTGTTTATGAGGATCTCATATTGCAGAAACTATCCCTGTGCAGAGGGGATCCCTCTGATCTGTCTATCATAAAAAAACCAGTAGTTGTCAATCAGTCCTCCTGTCTAAAGAGAGACTGCTGTATTTCTAGGTTGCATCCACCAAGATAATTGGTGGTGAGTTCACCTGTATTTTATTATTATCATATTAGTCTGTGTTGATTTCCTGGGTTTCTTTTCCTTGATATGTCTTCATTGCTACCAATTTTCTGTTACCACTGAATTTAAACTTAATTCTTATAGAAGATCAGAAGATTTGCTTTTGCAGCTGAAGCAAGTGGGAGCTTTGCGTTCGAATTACATGGAGAGACTCAGGTACTGCTCTCTTTTAGATAAGAGATGTGTCATAAGCACCAAATGCTGAGTCACACAAAATCATCATATGACTTGGAATCTTTCATGATTATAGTCCTAACCTGGAATTTGGAAGAGATTAGGTAGAGGAGCCTTCCAAGGAAAATCATACTCTGCCAGATGAAATTCCTGAGTAACATAAGCACACACAGCAGTTAAATAAACCAGTCATTTGCAGTGATCTGCTATTCTTTATTCTGAATTCTGATCTGAAGACCAACACATAGAAAAGAAGTCAGAAAATCACCATTGCTTTCTCAACAACCTAATCTCAGGAAAGATAAAAAAAAGAACAGCTGTGAGTAAAGTGATAGATATTTTGCTTCTCTTTCTCAAAACAGCATTTTAATCTTCTTCAAACACTGCCCATCTGTTGAAATGCCATCAATACCATCAACATCCTCATTCTGCTGAAAAACTTTCAGGGTACTGATTTGTTACTTTGGGATAAAGTAGATTAAAAAATGTCTTTGAATACCACATGCTCTAATATAATCTAAATATGAAATCCCCTGCCCCCGCTGACTTCCCAGATGAAACAAAGGATGAGAAAGGCAAATCTTTAAGAAATAACAAAATCTACTTTACTAAGTCAGACTCCATGTGAAATCTCAATAAATTTTCTGAAGTGTTTGTCTATTAAAAAGGGACATTTTCTAAGGCAGAGATAGCTATTATGGAAGAAGACAGGTGAAGAGTAAATCTTTGTAAGTTTACTGAGATCTTCTCCTAGGGAAATTGCCAAAAGGTTATGGAGTAGGTACATTAGAATTTTAAGCAAAATCCAGTTTAATATGCTCACAGTAATTTTGCTACTGTTCCTGACTTGGGAAAGGTTAATGAAATATTTCGCCTTCAGTAACTCTAGCTCTCAGTGTGGGATATGAATTTTCAATTTCATTCAGCTGCTAGCTCTAACTTTGGACCATCAGCCTTACAACTGGTCTAGTTATGTGAGACATCTGTTGAAAATACGACTTCTACAGTAATGGTCGAAAGCACTAGACAGCACCTAAAGTAAAATGTAGGGCAAAATAGCCAAAGGCAAGAAGCAACTGTATTTTGAATCAACCCTGTAAAAGCCTGTCTGTAAAAGGTTCCTTGAAATGGTGGAGAACTGAGAACGCAGTGACCCTGTTGAGAAACTGGATTTTGCTGAACCAACCATGAAAGATTTTGTTAGATTAATTTACTCTGAAGGCAGTTGTGTGTGGAGTACTGGCAATTCTTTACTCCCGTTCCAGACTGAAATAAAAAATTATCTTCAGGCAGTTTCATATTAAGAAAATTAGCATGGGAAAATATTATTTTTTAATTTTGCACGGCTGAGCAGATTGTTTTTGATTGCTGTTTGCCTGAGTTACGTGTGCTCTTTGTAAAATAATTTTGTTAATATTTAGGCTTGAAAAACATTGCAATGATTGCTTTTCTCATAAAGACAAGAGCTATTTTGCTACTTTCCAATCCTAAAATTTCTTCCTATTTTTGCCTGAGCTGTTGCTTTGTACCTTCCCTGTGCAAATATTTAGTCAACCATAGATGTGTCAGCCCACCTTTAAATATATGCTTGTAGAGGTATACCCCTGTTTGCAGTGAACAAGAATTTGCAACTGTGTGCAGAAATAATCACAATCATTTTCTAGCCACCTGTATAACATGACCACATGACCCAGACCAAATCACAACTGCTCCTCAGCCAGTGAGCTATTTATGAGTCTTAATGCATGTTAATTCAGTTGAGCATTTTCATTTTCATGCTGTTGCCAAAAAAGCAAGAGAAGGTCTGATTTACATGCAATGTTTGGCAAATAGAGAAAGAGAGCAGTACTAAGGAAAATAACAATACTTGCTTTTGTAATATATTTGTAAACTTATCAAATCAAAGTCAACACAATTCTGTACATTTTAGAGCTACGAGCAGAAATCACTCGATAAAATAACCAGATGACATAGGGCAGAAATAAACATATATACTATTTTTTACAGAATATTTAACATTACAATTGTAAATCCTTAACCAGATATTTGAATAAGTAACAAAATTTAAAAAATTTTGGGAAATAATCAGCAACTATTGATGACAGATATTTTAGCCTCTCTGTCACTGAATTATTGAATCATGTGCATTGAACTACATAGTCCATACAAATAGACCAGTCTGGCAGAAATAAGATGCAAAGCATCTTAGCAATAAGTGATTGCTTTGGTTTTACAAAATGAAACCTCAGGGCTTCATCTGGATTCCCAATGTGTTTTTCTAGCAAAGATGATGGTATGTGTCATTTACCGGTTTTTCTCCATCTTAACAGAGTTTAATAATGCAATCTTTTTTTTTACAAATAATGTGGTAATTCATAAATCTTAAGTGTTTTAGTTTTGTAAACACTTCTGCCACCTTTATCTCCTCAGATTCAATAATAGGATGTTGTAAACTGCCAGGGAAGAGCACATTTTGCCAAATAACTCAAATCCATGTTAACTGAAATATAAAGAAATGGACTATTAGAAGTTTTTGATTCAATTACTCCCATTATTACCCATGTGAATGCCTAGATTGCCACTGAGCATGGTTATTCATATATTCATGTACACTGCTGTTCTTTTATCAAAGGCAAACTTTTGGCCATTTTTGAATATCAGTACCCTAGAACAGTTCTACTTGCCTTGAGAGAAAAGGGTGTTTTACCCTAGCTATATAATTTATGTGCATATGCCATGGTTTTGCATTCAGTCATTCTTAAAAGAACTACAAAATGCAGAATAATGCAGAAAAGAATTATTATACTTCTCTAATTCCATTTCACAGCCTGCAGCTCACAATTTTTAAGTCCATGTTCAGCTCAGTTTTGGATTTCAGCACACACTAGTTTTACATCACTTCTGTTTCCCCATTCATAATGGCAGACATCTTGAATCTAGCTTTGAAATTTTGATGCTCTTCTTGAACTGCATTTTGAAGGGACCTTAGTTCACTTCTCTGTGACTTCCTCACTTCTGTCTGTATGGCCATGTAATGCAAAGAGCGGGAAATAGATTTTTGAAGATTAATTTGACCAAAATATAAAAAACCCTATATTAGGTTAGCTTGAACAGAAAGTTTAAGTGCTACACCTCAGCTTTATTTCAGACTACAAATAAAGGGAGGTTTATATAAGTGTCAGTCCTACATGGCTAAAAGAAATTCACTCCAAAGGAAATACTCCAAAGGAAAGATGATGTTTTCTACTGCACTGCTGATATCCACTGACTAGCCTTACCTGTGTTCAGACTCTACTAAATCCTGAAAACATCTATGGCATTTGGGATATCCTACTGCTCCCACTTACATGAGTGGCAATGGAAATGGAATTAATGGTGCACTTCTGGGTTATATTGCTATCAAGATACTCTGTGATCTGATCAGGATGGGGCTGTTCAAACTTGCCTCTCTCTAATCTTGGGCTATCCCTCTCATTTACACTAATATAAGTTTCATTCTATGATCCCCACTGCCTTAATATATTCCTTTTTTTTTCCCCTGTGAGTTTATATATATCTCAGAAAACAATTCTTGTGTATATTAAATAAAGGCTTCGCCTGCACAAGTGTGCACAACGGCTTAGCACAACCACCACTGCTTCAGAATGAGCAGGATCTCCCTGCAAAGGAAAAAGTAGGTGCATTTGCAACTTAAGCAACTCCTTAGCTTAAGTAAAAGTTTTCCAAATCCAAAAGTGTGTACAGATCTAACATGCTCCCTGGAGATTAGAGTTCACTGATTTCCGGTGACTGAGCAGGGTAGGTAAGACTTTACTGGAGCATGTGGCAGTAAAACAAGGGGGCAATTACTTCAAATTGAGAGAGAGTAGGTTTAGATTAGACTTTAGGAAGAAATTCTTTACTGTGAGGGAGGTGAGACACTGGAATAGGCTGCACAGGGATGTTGTGAATGCCTCATTCCTGGAGCATTTAAGACTAGGTTGGATATGGATCAGAGAAATCTGATCTAGTGAAAGGTGTCCCTGTCCATTGCAGGAGGATTGGAACCAGATGGTCTCTAAGGTCCCTTCCAACCCAGGCCATTCTAGGGTTCTATGATTGATTCTATGATTCTGTGATTCTATGATTCACTATCAAATACGAACTCTATATTCACTTTTGGTATCAAATTTTTCTATTATATTGATATGTCCTTTCAAACTAGATTTTTGTCTTAATTTTCTGTGTCCACATAGTAGAGGAAGATGCATGAAATCTTTGTGCATATAGTAGAGGAAGATGCCCTCCTGTGTCATTGGCCTTGAATTGAATATAGTATGACTGAGCAGGACATCAGCATTTATGCTGAGACAATCATAATCTCCCTCTATTTCTGATTTGAAAAATATGAAACTTTCCCTTCCTTGCCTTTCTCTTGGTTACACTCTGTGGTGATATGGTGATGAATTCCTAAAAGTATTAGAATACCTCACCTGGTAAGGAAGATTTTGAAATTATATCTCTGTTATCTTCAGATAACAGATCTAACCTGTGCTGGCATAAGTTATGGCACAATTCTCTCATACAAACCCTCCAAATATCTTCTTTAATTTTGCATATTGGAAAAATTAAGTAAATCTATGAATAGGATATCAATAATAAAAATAGTAATGACAACATTACACATCAGAAGAATATTGGGCAGAAGTAAGTATTTATTAAGTACTCAGAAGATGAAGAAAGCTAAATAGGTGCTAAGCCTTCTAATTCAAGAAGCTTTGGGAATGCTTTTCCCTCGCTCTTGGAATAGTCTGTAAAGCTAAAAAAAAATAAATTACTGAATATATTTACCCAAACTTTTAAGCAGTTTTATCAATGCTTCATACGTAGGTTTTAAAACCTTGATTTGGCTTTATGAGGTACAACACCTGTGGCTGTATCACTTTTTTGCTCACACAAACACCAGAAATGTTAGTGGAACCTAAAGAAGCACAATCACTGTGGGCTCTTTTATTAAACTGACACCACACAGGAAAGCCTGCTTAAAAAGTGACATACTGATATGGACTGTTGTTTTGTCCTTTCTCATTACTAAAGCAATTACTCCCCACATACATACAGATTCATTATGGTCACTCCATGGAGCTAAACACTAACTCTGTAATACTCAGATACAGAATCAGAGAGTGAAGTCAGGCTAATTAAATTGGCCCAGCCACTTCAGCAAGCAAATTGGGCCAAGTTAATTGGCACAGAGTGAGATAAGGAAGTTCAGGCACCATTCTGTGAAATACTGTTTTAATTATATCTAAAAAAGATCATTGCCCTTAATTTCAAATTTCTTAATTAGGAACATGAATAAATAGCAATAATAATCTTTGCAGTCTACAAATATAAAAATGTAAGATGAAGTTTGTTTTGGCCAAGTTTGTTAAACAGTGAGCAAAGATTAATATAATTATTAATAGTTATATTTGTCCTACATGGAGACCTATAGCCCCAGATAAAAGGTTAATAGAGGCGTTATGAATCAAAAGGAAGATAAATCTGACATAAACAGGATAAGAAACTCTGTATTGGAAGGATTCACTTGCAATAAGATATTTAACGCCCGAAGAATGTAACATCTATGCCACAAGCAATGTTTTTTTTCAAGACAATTCTGGTTTCAGTTTAATTGCAAATGAAAACTTTTGAACTCAAATGGAAAAAAATTCAAAACACTCTTTCAAGTTTAGCTCTGGTGTACGAAAAAGAGTAGAACAGTTTCAGCTGTCTTTGATTATAAGAAAGTTTGGAGCAGCTGGTGTAACTGCACAAAGTCACTAGTTCTGTCACATTTTTTGTCAGCTGAGTTTTCCTGCACTAGTGCTTGGTTTTAAATGAACAAACTACATTACAGGTGTTCATGATAGTCACTGTACAAATACAATCAAATAAATTGCATCTCCCACTTTGGGAAAAATAATAACTTTACATTCCACTCTGTGGTACAATACTAATAGGTGTTGAGGCCTTTCCTGTGGAGGATTTTTTGGTTTCCTGAATTTGAGCTTTTACTGGCAAAACAACCAATTACTGATGTTGTGGGCCAGGAACAGCTGAGTGAAGCTGGTGATGACTACTTTATTTGCAAGTGTAAGCAAGACCGAAATGTTCTGTACAATTCAAAAGCAGCGCACTTTTACACTTCTTGGAGAATTATTCTCCATCTCTTTAAGGAGATGCTGCAAAGCTCTGCATTGAAAGGGTGTCAAGGATATGGAAGTGAACAAGATAAAAGGATGTTACAACTAATGTAAGTGTGAAAATTGTCCATATGGTCTCCCTGTTCTAGAAGCTTTAAAAAATAAGACCATATTCTTCAACAGTTCCAATTAAAGGACATTCTTTGGGGTAAAAGTCTGTAGGATGATACATATTCTAATTTTTGATAAACAAAACCGTATTCAGTTTGTAATGAAGATAACTTGGTCTAAATAGATCCAAGTATGGACTACTGTGGTAAATTCATAATCAGGAAAAACTGCCTAACTGGTCTCATGAGCCAGACTATATGTAACACACAAAAACATGCAATAAATAAATTTGTGGAAAAACATGAAAGAAATGTTGATTAAAAAAAAAAAAAAGAATCATGTGTGATTCTGTAAACCCTAAGCAAATTAACTACTTGTTTTTGCACCATGTTTAGGAAGGCAGAGGAATGAATACAGCATTTTACATGCTGCATCTTCAGAGAACTGAATTCTGCCAGGCGAACACATTTCCATGTCTTGTTCACTAGAAAAAAATACTAAATAAGAGATTGAGGAAAAATGGCTCACCTCCTAGAACCACTAATACTAAAGCTGCTCTCAGCATTTTGTTAGAGAGGACATCTAAATGCAGCTGAAAACTTACGGGCATAGTGGTGGCTTACTCATCTTCTTCATGTCTGTGTGCTGCAAAATGGGGGCAATGACAGCAGCCAGGCTCGTGTCTCTGAATCTTTAGCACAATGCAAGTTTTTCTGGGGCCAGTTTTGAGGAGACAATTTCCATTAATAGCTTTATCACACTGCCTCTTCTCCCTGCTTGGCTCCTCTCCCTGCTCTGTCATAAAAGCAGAGCACACAAAAGTCTCAGCGCTGACTGTGGCTAGAGATTGCTCCTCTTTTAAAAATACTGCTTTGGCATTATTGAGAGTAGAAAATAATACAAGCAAAGAGAAGAAATGGAATAAAATATTTTGGAATTTTTTGAATTACACATATATATACATATATTCATGCATATGTGTATTCATATATGGGCAGGCTGTGTTTCTGTGTGCATAAAAATGGAGTTTAAACTTTAGCATACACGTGCAAGTATTATGTATTTTACATCTATTAGACACATAAACTTGTGTCTAAACAGACTTTATTTTTTGCCTCCAGAATAGAAGTAATAAGTACTATGGATATTGTCAGACTTTGTGAACAGTATAACTTTGACTTTTAGTAGCAAATTTTAGTTTGGACCACAAATCATGGTTATAAAATCCAGAGAAACAGGAGTTTATGGTATAAGACTAATACAACCTTCACTATAACATGAAAACAATGCTATAATACTAGTGCTACATAGAGGTTGATAAAACTGGAATTATTTTTATGCTGTCCCTGAAGTAATTTTCAGAACAATACAATGTCTATAAATGTCTACTATTAGAAAATAAACCAACTTCATTTTAGATGAGCAATGTTTTGATGAAGTCATGAAATCTGATAGCATCATAACATGGGCCTTTGTAAATGTGTCTTGAATGTACTCTGGAAAGTTGTGTATTTTATTTGAAATGCTACAGACGCAGGTAGTATGACATTGAGGAGGGGGAAGCTGTAATCATTTTAAATGCTAATGTAATATATTAGTATATGTAGTTATATATTTTATTTCTTAACAAATTTAATATGTGTTTGTTTTAACTGATACACCATTCAGATTCAAAATTACCCTTCAAGGTACAATGAATGGGATTTGATTTGATATTTTTTGCTATAGAGACTATTATTTTTTTAATTACATGTTAGCAAAAAGCCTTGCAAGTTAACCTCTCACAAGGAAAAGGAGGCTGAGCAAGTCAGTGCCAGAGATAATCTATACTGTGAGCACACCCTGCCTTGGTAGAGGGGAATGGGTAAGACTGCCATTTCAAGTTGCTGCCAGCTTCCTCTCGTCTGTTTCTATGGAGTGGAGGAACTGTAGCTTAGGAAGCAATACAAAATTAAGGACAGATATTAACATTTTTAAAACCAATTTTACAAGATTATATGGAATTAGAGAAAGCATCTCTATGCTCTGCCCTCCTCTAAAATGTCCCTAAGAGAAAGCTTTTTTTAAAAAAGAGGTACTTCTCAGGTATACAGAAAACACTCCGATTTTATTGTGAAAGGTTTGTTTCACACATAGTAACTAACTCTTAGAAAAGATGCTTTTTAAGAGCCGTAGCGATGTAGCACTGTTTTACAAGTACATAAACATAATTTAGCATGTAGTAATCTAAACTCCAGGTGTTTTATGGCTGATGACAATTCTTCTGAACTCAGGAAATAAGTGGCAATAAACTTTTGTCATAGTAGTTAAAATGCATACTGTTAATTTTGTGGGGGGTTTGTCCCGGTCTCGTGCTTTTCCTCTGTAATGTGTCTGATTTCCTTTAATAATGTTCTAATGGCACTAGCATCCACAGTAAATTTACTTTATTTCTCTGCTTTTTTTCTGAGGCTTCTATGGTGCAATGAAAGCATTTCTTTCAGTGTCCCCAGAGACCTGCTTTAAATGGACCTGTTAGCCTGAGCTTTATTATGGACAAAGGCTAAAGAGTATAATCTAGAAATCTTTATTCATTACTATTGCTTTAGCTTCATGTTCAGCTAGAGAGCTACATAATTATAATAATTTATATCTATCTGAAATAAGGCATGGAACACAATTTGAAGAGTATTCTCTTTCTGCTCACTTTAATCTAGGGAGCATCCTGGCTCTGGGAAACTGGTTACAGGAATTATGAAAGCAAGATTCTTTGGGGCCCTCTCACACCACACACAAGGCTTGCTTTTCCAGGCAGAAGGTCATAGCAGGCTCTGAACACATGGTGTGGGGTCACTGGGGCAGGTGGGAACCAGAACAGCACTTGATTTACCCCATGTTACTGTGTCAATAAGAGTAGGGAAGAAACTTCCTCCTGATGAGCCATAGAAGCACATTAGAGTCCTCTGAAGCATAATATTTTCCCCTCTGAGCATCTTCTGGGGTATTGTGCCTGGAAATCAAAACTACCCAGAACTGTGTCCACAGACTCAAGCATTCACACAAAGAGCCCCACTTGTTGTGGATGAGGGTGCATGGACAGAATTACTTTAAAATAAGATTCTAACCCTCCTCTGCCTGCACAGTGCAACTCCTGATATGCCACCTGCCAACACTGAAACTGTGAATTTCTGTTCTATTTCTTTTTCCCCAAACTGTGGAATAACTTGCGTTCCCTTTGAAGTTTCAAAACTTTTGTTGGAAAGAACAGAGAAAGGATCAGAATATTTCACAAAATGCTAAGAACATTTGCTCAAAACATTCATCAAACATGCAATTCTTTCACTAAATGTGTAATCAGCACAGACTGATAAAATACTGATCTCAGTATTTCCAATTACTTTTCTGTCATCTTGAATAGCCTCACCATGACTTGTCCTATCTATCCTGTTAATTTTATTCTCTAGTAGTTGCCTAGTTATAGTTTGTTCAGTACTGTGTCTCCTAGGCTATGACTGAAGAAAATATTTCTAAACGGAGGTTTCTAAACTAAGATTTTTAAACTTTCCCACCTGCTCTGCCCAGCACTGCCCAGCCCAGGGCATGTGTTTCAAGACACGGAGGAGAAAGTTTTTTTCCCCACTGAAAAGACTTGTTTAAAAGTGACATTTTATCTGGCAGAAGCACAGACAGCAGGGACCAATGCCTGGCTGTCACTCCAGACGAACAACACTTGGTTGGTGTGTGAGTGAGAAGAGCCTCTCAAGCCTCTACTATTGCAACACCCACACAGAGTCCAACTGTGCTGGCAGCTCTGAAGCTCTCCAGGCTAACTCCCTGGTGTCCAAACAAAGACAGCAGGATGTCATCAGGAAGATGAAGACCTGCTGCTCAAACACAGAGCCATTAGCCTTTTCCAGTCTAGCTGGTTTAATGTGAAACATCCAGGACCCGTTATCGTTTGAGAAACTAGTATTGTTGAGAACCCAAGGCTTGGGATCTGTTTCCTAAAGGAGAAGTCATGGACTGTGAGAAATGCATAGATATAAACACTTCTTAAATATGAGGGTGTCCAAAGTTGGCTCAGGTTGTTCCTGGTGAAATCACTAAGGCAGAAATTAGAACAGGAATTCTGGATTGAGCTTTGCCCTGCATCGTAATTTTGAGTCACATAGCAGAGCTTTTAGTGGTGCTTGGGTGAACCTAACACCAAACACCTCACACCTCCTCTATTTCCAGGAATGCATCGAGAACAAAGCCTTAGACTGAGGTTTGAAGGGATAGCTCCTAATTTAGGAAAACATTGCCACTTAGGACATCTTTCAAAAAATGAAGCAAATTTAGACCAAATGACTTGGAAGTGAAAAAAAGAGTGCCTGAAAATAAGGCATCATAACATGAGAATGAAGTGAATACCACTTTGACAATCTCTGGGAAAACACATTTGGACATTACTTGTACTTTCTATTTCCAAAATCATTCTTAATTTAGCATTGTGCTTGTAAAGCAGATCACAGATGAATACTTCTATTTTAACTAGAATGAGTTTATGTTGAAACACTTGAAAAAGAGGTAGGAAGGGGCAATGTATGCCATTGCCCCATTTACTTCCTGTTAGTACTTGCCCACAGCGTCTATTAGCTGCCTTAAGTGCTTTGCAAAGTGTATTTGTTTAAAAATTCAAAATACCTTATCTCTTTCAGCTATATTGGAATTCATGTAATACCTTGTTTTATATTTTACTGATATACTGTATTCTCTGCAACACTTTTAATTTCTGCTTTATGCCAATATTCATGAAAATAAACAGTATTTAGTAGTAAGCACATTTCTCAGCTGCATTAATTTTTATCTTTTGTTGTCATTGAACTGGGAAAAGATACAAGGATATATAGGAAAAAATTTCAGTGCAGTGCTGTTTTTATGGTTTTAACTTTTCTTCTCAACTCATGGAAGCATAGAACAATTTAGCTTGGAAAACACCCTTAAGATCCTCAAATCCAACTATTAAGCAAACTCTACCAAGTCCAGCACTCAGCCATGTCCCTAGGCACCACAAAATTTGAAACACTTTTCTCTTCAAATGGATATATAAATAGAAACTCTGAGAGCACCCTATTTCTAGGGCATCATTACAAAATTTACCTTCACTGGAAAACTGAAGTGCAGTGTTATTGTTTGTTCCCAAATGGTCTTTTGTCACAGCAAGTCATCCAATTAGGAATTCTGTGTTGGCAGGTGAGAAGCAAACAGTCTCTTCAGATCCACCTGTGCTTATTTTCAGAGCAACAGCACATTTTGTTGTTTTTCTCCTTTTATAGAACAAGATGAAAGAAAAGATTAAAAAAAAGATACAGAGAGCTTGAGCAGTTCATCTAACAGAACATGATAAAAGTCTGATGAATAGAAGCTGATTTAGAGTAAAGGATATGGAAGAAGTGTGATTACAGATTACTAGAGGGAAGAAGGGTTGCATTCCTCTGCTAGCTTTTAAATGGTAATTATCTATCAGGTTTTGGGCATTCTTTTATACTGTAGTGTCTATCACAACAGAATATCACAGTGCTACAGAAAGGAATCATTGGTCCTGAAGGGATCCCAGACCTTGTTAATGTGAGAATGCATCCCACTCACTCACCCTTTTGGGACTGAAGGCAGAACTGCTTAAGTACCCTTATCTAATATAATATCAGTCGGTGGTAAATGATTGCCACTGGGGACATTAAAACAAATGGCTGGGCCTGTGCAGGCGTAATTCAGATAAAATCAAATCTTTAAAAGCATATTTTATTGGAGCATGTGAATTAGTGTGGGAATGGCAGAAGGCAGAGCTATGAAAGTGATTTTTAAGGGAGAGAGAAACAATTTCTCAACTGTTGAATTTATTGTAGAGCTGTATAGGAAACTGCTTGATTTCTACTGTAATCGAGAAAACCAAACTTCATCTACAACTCTTGCAAATGAGAAATATTATACCATAAGCATTCGATGCTTCTATCTGGAGCTGAGTCCCATCAATTTTCAAGCAATGAGCCAAAAAGAGTCAGCACTCAAGTGAAAAAACTGTGTGCAACTACATTTTTCTCAGAAAACCTGTAGCCGGCCCTGAAAAATAGAGATTGAATCCAGAATCTAAGTTTACATAATATTTGGATCCAATAATATATGAATAAATTCCTTCTGTTTACATAAGCATGGAGGGATTAATAGATATCTGCTCTTTTCAGACTCTCCCCTTCATGTGTGGTATTTAACACTGTCTGCTTTAGAAAGAGTGGAAGACAATAAAAACCAAAATACTTTTGCACTGTTTTACTTTGCAGTATTTCACTGGAGAATTTTTGCCCCCATGGTAAATGCTCTTAAAATAAAAGTTGATGTACTTGGGTTTAAATTAGAAAATTGCAATAAAGTAACTGCTTTCCTTTCCCCTTTCCCTTTCCCTTTCCCTTTCCCTTTCCCTTTCCCTTTCCCTTTCCCTTTCCCTTTCCCTTTCCCTTTCCCTTCAGTTGTACATGCTGGACATTTGTATCCTGAACACACCCAGGAAGTGAAAAAATCAAGAACTCCTAGTTGCAGAGCTGCACATTTTTAGATACGTACTTTTATGCATTTCTCTTTTCTTTCCTTACTCTTGCAGTCTTGGGGGAAAGAAGAGAAAAAAAACCAAAACAACCTGTCAAACAGATGAACTGGAAAGGGAAGAATTAGGAACAGCTAACATATTTCCACAGTTCTATTGCTGTATGCTCACTTTCCTGTGTTGATTACAAGCTTTGCTTTACATCAGCCAGATCCTGTCCCTTCTTTCTTACTGCCTTCCTTCGTTTTTCTTGTTGGTCTGTACCTCATTTTCTCTTACCTTTGTCCTTCTCCCTCTGCTACTCTGATAAACATCATCCATCATAAGACAAAAAGAAAATGAAAGTTCTTTAAACAAAATATGGTACTGACACAGTGCTTGCCAACTATGTCTGTTCTTTCAGCTTGTGTGAGTAATTCTTTTTCAATAGTTTTCTATCTTGCTTATTTATATTACATGCTTTTTGGGGCAGGGACAGCCTAACTTCTCAGTTAGACTAACTTTTTGAAGTACTTAGCAGATGGCTCCCTTCTCAGTTTTTTTTCTTTTACTTTTTTTTTCTTCCCAAAGCACTTGGATAAGTGATATTATGTTCCTCTCTATGTTCAAGGCTGAACTTAAAGTATCATTTTACTCTATCTGGAGCTTAATTCAGCTCCAAGAACTAAAACAGTGGCTTTAAACATGACTAACCCCCTGAATACCACAGGAATACTAATACAAGTAAATTTTTTGTCCTGTTTAGAATCCTTTAGTAAATTTGGGTTCTATGGTGTACATTCTTATATTCTCCACTCTTTCCAGAAAAGCTATCCTAGTCCATGACAATATTTTTACATATTTTGCTGGTTTGATGTGAAAAAATGCAGTTATTATCACAGCCTGTAATGAAAAGGTATTTTGTACTTCTATATATTTTAAAATATTTAAATTTTCATGTTCTCTTAAGAACTATCTCTTTAAAAAATGTATGCAAAATAAATAGTAGCTGAATATAATAATAGTAAAAAAAAACTGTTCAAAATAATCTGTGAAAACACTGTCACCTGAATTTAATCTTAGCTATGTTATTTCTTGATAACTAAATTTTTTCTGAATTCAAAAATTCCCCCCAGTATTGTTAATTATATAATGGATAAAATTGTAAAATATGTAAAAAAAAGCCAGAGTGAAAAAGGGGCAGTGAAATACATGACATCTTTGCTCCCTGAATAATTCTTGTATTTTGTGGTCATTTGAATCTCACAAATTTTACTGCAATTTGTTGTGTTATGTCAAAATTCCCTCTATATGAAGAGATGAAAATTTGCACATATTTTTGTATAATTGACCCATGCTGTATTATCCACTAGAACGACTGTTGTAAACAAATATCTTCTCAGTAATGACTTACAAAAAGGGTTCATTTTTTTTTCAATATGACTTTAAAATGATTTCAAAAGTGTTGTAGAAGGAGATAGTAGGAAATGCCAAGCCACTACACTGATAGTGTAGTCTGAGGAAGAAAACCATGAATTTGGAGTTATTTTTGGCTTTAATGGAAACTATTAGAATGATGGAAGTGGTTAGACTATCCAACAGAATGACTGTACATTTAGGAAAAAATTGTATGGGTAAGAGTTGAAGCGAATTGACATGTTTTAAAGTGCAACTATTCCTGAATCAGTTTTTAGTCTCTATTCAGTGTTTCTTGAACAGCTGAATGTTTGAAAAAATTAATCAAGGTAAGATGGTAGTCAGTAACGGCTACAAACTACAGTGTCCTACATGAGAACAGGATCATTAGTTCCTTAAGTACCTCTCTGTTATGTTAGCTTTACACATTATCATCAAACTGTGTTACTGAAGCAGCAGATGGTTCTTACACCACAGAGCTTTCTGAACACTGTCAGCATTGCTAAAGAAGTCATTTAAATAATTAAAAAGTGTTGTGTATAATCGGAAATCTCATCTGGACAAAGAAATTTCTGATAAGGAAACTAATCAATAAATGCTTGTATGCATATCAGCAACCACAGCCCCTTATGCTTTATTATGCATGAACAATTAAGCCCTTTGCACAAATCCGTATGTAAGCTGAAAGCTTTAATTAGTACAGTGTCACAGATCTGAGAAGAGTTCTGATCTAAATTATTTATCAGTAGAAATGTGAGTGATAGATAGATTTAACTAGATTTTCCCAAATGTGATGCATTGAGAAAGAAGGCACAAAATAAGCCAAACTTTCATCCACCAGCCTGGCTCTCTGTGGTGTGCAGACTGCAGCAGAGCCCTGACTAGTCTCAGTTACAGTCAACATCAGTCTTACATGGGTGTTGAGGTGAAAACCATAAAGAATTATGTCAAAGAAGGGCAGATGAGAGCTGTAATTCTGGAGTTCTGTGCCTCCAGGTCAGACAAGGGAGTAGAGCAAACTTTACCCTGATTACTTTGGGGATATAAACACTGAAAAAATAAGTGGAGAAACAAAAGGCAGCATATAAAAAGATGAAAAATTGCTGAAGCCTCCTGCTTATAGTTGAGACCTTTCTTGTAGGGGGTAAGAGTCCCAGTGTTTTACAAAATGTGTACAGAGCACATTGACAGGAAAAAGGCCATCATTCCAGATGTGACAGCATATGGTAAACAACTGGACCTGGGGTTATCATCTATGCAGGATCCCTATGTTACTCTTCTAAAATCAGTCATAAATCTGGTTCACTTTTTGATAAGAATTACCTTCTATCAGAGTAATATGGTATCCCATACAAACACTGGCATCACACCTGTTCTATGGAATCTTCTGAGACAAAACTGGGAAAACAAATGCATTGTCAACAAAATGGAACTGTAGTTTTCCCTGTACAAAGAGAAGCAATTTCTACAGTCAGTATGTTCTAAAATATCCCATGTAATACAGAAATATACTGTGCTCTGAAGATTTTGTACTTTCAGAAACCGCTGGAAAAAACTACCAGCTGTTACCACACGGGGGTAGATCCACATTGCACTGGTGTGAGACTAGAATGGGTCCCTACGTGAAGAAGAGAGGTTAGTGTTGGCACAGATATCCTGGGACAGGGAAGCTTGGAGTGTTTGGCAGTGTAGGAGAGAGAGAAGTGGGTGGGCAAGAAGGCAGATTGTCAAAGCTTGAATAGAAGAAAGAAGCAAAGAGTGAAAGAGCTCTTTCCTGAATGAAAGAGCTCTTCTGTATATTACAACTCACACTGAAGCTTGGATGCTTTATGTAAATATTGAAAAACAAAACAGAAAACAAAAAACACCAACCAAACAAAAACCTTACCAAAAATAGTATTTCTTTTAGTGTGGTTATATTATTTGCCTGTTATATATCATAAATAGCAAGGGTTATCCTGTGGTTAAAAAATTATAAATGATTAAATAGTAGCAAGGTGCATGTGTTAAATGTATAGGAAGTGTATAAAATATACTAAACTCTGAAATCAGTAAAACTTGTTTTGGCCTTTTGACCAAGGCTGGCAAACATGAGTTATTTTTCTTCTCCTGCACGGTGTTGCACGTGTTTTGTGTGAGGGTTCTGTAGTTCCAGTGTTTTCCAATGTCTGTCTTATTTAAGAAAGAATGTGAAAAAAATCTCTTTTTGGAAAAAATCTGTGGAGCTTGAGTACCATGAAACATGTAGCAGCTGGCAGAGAAAATGTAAAAACGTCTCAAACTCCTTTTGAACGCTTGGCCTGGAATTTCTGATGATTACAGATGTGTGTTGGATGAATGAACTCATGGAATAGGAGCTTCTGCTTGCACTGCTCCATACACAGGTCTGGAAAACTCTAGATAAGAGACTATGAAGTCCTCTCTAAAACTTTGGGAGTGCCTTGTAAAACCTCTTTGTTCCGGCTGGATTAAATTGAATTTTTCCAGAGAGGCCAATTCTACCACCACATGATTGGATCTCCTGTGCAATTCAATGAAATTGCTTGTTTCTGTAAAACTACTACAACAGTAGATTTGGGGTCTTGAATGATGTAGTTTAATATATAAAAAGAAAGTGCAAAGCAACTTTTCCCCTTTTTGCATAGGTTTTTGGGCAGATGTAATGTGAGAAGGATAGTTAAGTCATCCAGAAGGAGCTAAGGAGATCTCTGGTTTCTTTCCCCCTTTTTGCCTCCTGTCTTCCCAAAAGAGTAAAAGTGTTAGTTCTTCTAAGGTGATCCAGCAAGACTTGAAAGATCCTTTTTGAGGGGTGTGGGAGTCTGTGCAAAGATTAATTACATAAATTTTTTTGTAATTCCTAAATGGACATGCAAGAGACTTGTAGAGAGACTTTTTGCAAGGGTGCGTAGTGACAGAATAAGAGACAATGGCTTCAATCTGAAGGAGAGTTGGTTTAGATTAGATATTAGGGAAAAATTCTTTACTGTGAAGGGGGTGGGACATGAAACCCAGAAGTTGTGGGTGCCTCCCCCTTGGAAGTGTTCAAGGTCAGGTCAGATGGAGCTTTGACCAATCTTAGTCTAGTAGAACATATCCCAGTCCATGGCAGGGATGGGGCTGGTACTACATGAAGTTTACGGTCCCTTCCAACCCAAATTATCTTATGATTCACTGTCTCTGTAACAAATAGCAAAATAGGGTGACTAATAACCATGAATATAAATTGAAAACTAAGAATGGTGAAAAGCTGATAAAGAAGTGAAAAAGACAAAAGAAAAAACGTAGAACTTACCGTATAAGAGAGTTTTTTACCTACAATGAAAAAGAAAAGAAATCCTAATAACTTTTCCCTTACTAGATTGAAATGATATATCATAAATAATACATATTTTGCTTTTCTATTGAATAAATATTTCTGCTCTCTATTTGAAAAAATGAAATAAACACAGTCATTTCCAAGGCTGCTGATGAAATACTTTTCACGCTAACAGTAAATCAGAAGCTGCAGCTCCTATAGCAGGCTAGATTTAAAACAACAGATCTGAGCAACCTCCTGTCCCAAAGGTGAAAAATGGAAAAAGTAAGAAGCTTCCTAGTATCTCAGTGTTGATTTCTAATACAACTTAAAACAATTAGCAAATTCTAGATTATTGAAAAGCAAAGAAAAAAAGGGAGAAAAATAATTAAGTGTTTTAATTTTAAAAATATACAAATGCAAAGACTCCACTAGCTATATAATTCTCATATTGATTCTGTGTAAACTAATCCAATAGTTTAAGTAGGACTGTATTTATAGAAGATGATAAAGCAAAAGCAGTTATCTCCAATTAGCCTTAGTTTACAGTAGCCAGATATTACCCAAAATTATCCCTGTTGAGTTCAAAAGTGAGATTCTTGGTGGATCAGTATAGCTTTATTATTTAGCATTACTGAAAACACTTTTCAGATGTAAAGTTCAGAAACTGACTTAAAATCTGAAGGGGTTTCAGAGCAGAGTTATAAACAATTTGGAAAAGACGTAGCAGTACAATGTGGTGCCCTGGGCATCTAGGATGTCACAGAGAAGAATTGAAACTGATAGTCACAGAGTATATGAAGAACAGATATGAGATAAGCAGAAGACTGATACAGCAGACAAAACATGAAAATATCAGATGTTTGGAAATAAAGAAATAGAATAAAGGCAAAATTTTACTGTGATGTAATGAACTCTTGGAGTAAACATTTAAAGGCTGTGGTTAAATCTCTGATGAGAGAGGATTCATTGAAATACATAAATACATAAATTTGCTATATGTTAATAGGCCCATGTGATCCTTCCAGTGGCTTCAGTAAATGCAAAAACAGACTACATGTGTAACTATCCACCTACTGTAAGAAACAGTTCATTGGCTGTTTATGGTCTGCTTATGGTCTGCTTATTGTGTGCTGGCTTATGAGTGCATCATTACGATTTTTATTCTTATTTCCAAGAAATTTAAATCAGAAGGGACTATGAAATCACTGTTTTCTTGCTTAGATGTTGTAGGGGATTGCTCATCCTTCACTAAGCCTATATTATGCTTTTTAAAACTCAAATAATCAAATACAGAATGGCTAATAAAAAGCATGATTTCCATGTAAATCGTTTAGTCAAAGGTCTATGCAAATGTTTCTTTAAGATTGGAGATTTTTCAGAAAATATAGCAAGGCACAGAAATTAACAGGGCAGTTTTAAATGAGAAAGCTGAAAAGTTATAGCATTGTGCAGGTATTTGACTTGTTTATTTGAAAGCTTAACAGGTTTTTATAAAGTATAACCATTTGCGATTTAAGGTCAGGAAAGCATAAGTATCCTTAGCCCATAAATTTAGAAGGAAGAATCCGAGCAAAGAGGAAAATTAGGGGATGTGGATGCCAAACAGAAAGACAGAGTCACCCGCAGTAGATTAGGGACAAACAATCCTGTGACTGAGCCAGAATGATTGAAGTCAGTGGCTTTGTGCCCTTATCAGGAACTAGCAAGTTATGGGCTTGAAATCAACTGCAATGAGACTGGATTAGTCAGTTGGATTAGTTCAAAATGTCTCATAATGGCACCATAAAGTATCCCAATGACTCCCTATTAGGAATAAATCCTTAGCTGTAAATTATGATTAGGATTAAACACAAGGCCAGTTGACAGTTGTCAGCAGAGAGGCACGGACTTCCAGGTGCAGAGTGAGCTCCTCCGAAAGAACTCTCCTGTGTGCTCATCCATCCACGTATTCAGACCACTGGAGCAAGGATTAATTCCAGCATTCTGGTAGCCATTTATTTCCAAGATGTATTAGAGGTGGTTTTGCACAGTAAGAACAGCCTGCCTGAACAATATAGTTCCAATCAGAGGATGTGAGAAACCATCTTGATACATCATCTTGGGTCATCTAAAAGTTGTGCTGCCGCTGGCCCTGGTGCCTTTTCTTTCTCTTTTAGAATATATCAAGATCTTAATTTATTATAAAAAAAATCATGAGGATGATACTTTCAATATTCTAAGATGCAGTACATACATTTACTGGACTGGAAAAACATGCACTGACTTTTGTACAGTCAATTCAAAGCCTTAGAACTGATGAAAGATTAGCTGATCTCTCCTCTTTCTTGTCATTTAAAATCCAGCATTTCTGGAGTTAGCTTTAAATTGGATTAAAAACATTCATCTAAGGAAAACTGTCTCCTAACAGCCAGAATATCTTACAGTTTAAGGATGCATCAAAGATACATTAAATATCCTTTTTGTGCAATGAAAAGCCAGATTTGAATTCAATTGCATGATTTTACCAAAACAACACTCTATCATATTACCAAAGGTTAGAAGTTAACCTTTTACTATTCACTGCTTTCTCTTCTATGTATACTGGCTTGATTGCAGGCTGCTTTGTGCTGTCACTCTGAGACAAGCACTTTGAGCTTGTTTATTCATATTGACAACAGGTTTAAACAGGTTGGCATTGCTATACTGTGATCAAAGAAGTAATCATTTGTGGAATAACAATGCACAGAACATTCTCATTATGTACTATGCTTTCTTTGTGGGTGCTGCACATTAAACTGAATATCACACTTGGAGGAGATCATTCAGGATCAGAAATCAAGAATCATAATATAATTTTCTCTCTTTTCACTGGATATCAGGAAATTATACAAATGAGAGTGGAAGCTGGCATTAAAACACTGCTGCTAAGCCTTAGTCATGACATCTTTTAAGCATGCCTTTCTGATTGCATATTGAAAACAAGGGAACAATGAACCTCCTGAACAAGAAACACTTTCAAAAGGAGCACTTTCTAAATCAGAGATCGTTTAAGAGTATGGGTGTCTAATTGTTTATTTCCAGCCATTGATACTGTACTTTTTATAACTATATATATACATACATTAGGATAGAACAATTATCAAGGATATTAAACCAAAATTAGAATATTTGAAATGTATACAAACCAGTATGAATTAATATTGCAAACTAAAGGGGACTAGGAAGAAGTATTCATAATAAGTCAAGGGAAAAAAAGTACAACAATATAGTGGAAAAGAAACCTCATCTTGAAGTTAAGTGGTGCAAAAGCCATCTGGTTTTACTTTATTCAGGGGTCAAGCATTCCTAATGTTTCAGTTTGCTCTCCTTTTTTAATCTCGAGTGATCATTTGAACAGTCAGGAGACTGTTCAAATAGAATGACCTTAGAGCAACTTGGAAGTAACTTAGCTGAGAATTGTCAGTCTCTCTGACTGGGTAGTGGGAAGGAAGGGGCTCCTCTGGGGGCATCAAATCTAAATTGTTTCTGAAGATTTCTGACTGTGCTGTAACTCCAAAAGTCAAGTTAACTGCCTAATGTTGGCAATACTTTCCTTAGGTGCCCGGACTAATGCACTGTAATTTGAAAGAACTTCCAACTTTACTTTAATGTGCACCTCAGTGCATCCACGGTTTCAGAAGAGAGTCTGGGTGTGACCTTCTTTCTGATTGATGTCCCTGAAGTGTCTGAGAGAGATGAACTGCTGCTAAGGCCAGCTTTCCAAAGATGGAGAGTGGAACCGTGAAAGACAGTCATTTTGTGAAGCATTGAACTGGAAAGGACCAATTCACACAAAAGACCTCTGAATGCCAAGGAGTTCAGTAATTCCTGAATATACCAGAAAGAAAATCCTAAAGAAGGAGATAGGTCATTTGTACTGGAATGTCCTCTTTCGATCCAAAGTGCATGAAACATGTTCGCCTTGGGGTTCCACAGACAATATGCTCTACATTTCCTCTAATGGTAAAAAGTTACATTTAGGCAAATGCATCAGCATAATTCTAAGAGAGAAAATGTCACGTGGGATTAGAGTAATCATCAATCTATACTGGCATCCTATAGTGGCCAACAACAGATGTTTCAGAGCAAGATATGAAACCTCTGTAGTGAGAAATTCTGTAATGCCATGTAAGGGATTCTTTCTATCCAGGACATAATTTTTTGACATATACTACACATTTCTTTAAAAAATATAAATCAATGAATGTTTTGCCTCATCTGAGGTAGTAGCAACGTACCGTGTGAAAAGCACTGCAACTTTATTCCATCTTGTCACTTAGAAGGGGATTTTAGAGTATTTGAATGTCATTGGAAAATAAAAATTGGGTCTATGTTCCCACCAGCCTGGGACTTTTGTAGGCTGGGTTAGGTCAGACTAGTGGGCAACTTGAAACAAGCTATCTCAGAAGGTCACACAAAAAGGTGTAAAGGTGAAATAACATGGTCTTTTCTGGGGTAATAATGGCACTTCATTTCTTCAAGTTAGTGCAGGAGAGAAACATAAGTTGTAACCAACATTCCTATTTGCCCTTTTGAATGTCGTGCATTAGGTCTGCCTTACCATCTGAGAGCAATCTACAGAAAGAAATTATACCTGCTTAGATGAAGCTATTACCTCCTTATTGTAAAATCCTCAGCTGTTTTATGAGAAGCAGGCAAGCAATATTTTTATGTGATGAAACTCAACTCTTCAGTACAATGGGAAATACAGAATATTTTTACACTCTTTTTGAATTGCTGCATCTTAGTATAATTTACAGTATCTTGCTGCAGTAACTAGAAGTGAGCCAAACCTATGAATTCAGCAAATCTAGGATAAATTTGAATTTGTAAATAGTTGTAGGTCATTTTGCCTATATTACCCTGAAGAAGAAATTAAGACTAAAAATTGTTCTGGTTCTGTTAAAAATACAGTTCTTGAAATATTTGATTCAAATATATGTAAGCAATTAATTTGTTTAAAGACCTTATTAACTTTCCATTGAAATGTTCAAGTAGGCTAATATGCCTCCAACTTACTGTATGTATTAAATTAACAAGTAAAAACTATACAAATCCTTAGCTTTACAGAGACCAGCACCTACTCCAGAATTATCAGTTGTTGATGTTGCTGCCAAATGAAAAAAAAACCCTAATTTTTTTATAAGACAGAGAGATAAGGAAAAAAGTTCTGTGCTTGCCTTCCTTGTTATACAGAGGAAAGTTGCACACACATATCAGGAAAAAACAGAAGGTCTATTCCCGCAAAAGCATAAGGGAAAACTGAAGACAGCATGATAAATGTGATCAACACTGTTCCCTGAACTGGATTTTGCATCTTTTATCAGCACCAGATACAGATGATGATACGTTTTAGAATAGCTTTCATGCAAGACTTTTTTATATAAGGGCAAATGTGATCCACGAATATTCCTAGATGTAATTTGCCCTCCAGAATGAGATGCTTCATTCCAAAAGCATGGGAAAGAGGGAGGGAAGTGACCTCTAATTACTCTCAATTTTATATAAACTGTTGACACCATTGGTCTTACCAGTAGAGAACAACCTTTAGGAGATGACTGGTTGTGTATAGTCTTTGAAGTCGGGTGCTGGAAATGTGATTCACCAGATTTGAAAATGTTTGCAAATCCATTGTCCTTCAAACTTGTAGAAATTCCCCCCTGATTTTCAGCTTAAGAAGAGTATGTATTATACACTGGTTTCTAATTGTACTTCTTCAATTGCATTTGATGAGCAGAGACATGAAATAAGTGCAGATTAAGTCACTTTGTTTTTTTTTCCATTCAGTCTTAATTACCCTGATGACTTGTACATTTCCCAGTTGTTAAATAAGCTTGGCTTATGGCAGATATTACAACTTTGTTATGCTGATGTTTCGTGTGGCATTGAACCTTACTGGTATAAAAAAGGATGAATAAAATTGTGTATACAAACAGTAGGAAAGGTAAAATTTATCTGAGGAACTCCAGCACATCTTCTCCTAATAATTATAGTCTAAAAATTTTAAACAAAGATAGAAAGCTTTAAGAAGGTCCACTGATTTCTAATGTAGGTCTCAATGAATCACAGATTCAGAGCATCATTGGGGTTGGAAGGGACCTTTGGAAACCACCTTGTCCAACCCCTCTGCTAAGGCAGGGTCATCAAGAGCAGGTCCAGGTGGGTTTTAAACATCCCCAGAGAGGGACACTCCATGTCCTCCCTGGGCAGCCACTTGCATTGCTCTGTAAAGAAGTTTTCATGTTGAGGTGGAATTTCTCTGTTTTAGTTTATGGCCATTGCTACATGTCTTGTCACTTGACATCACTGACAAAAATACGGCACCATTCTCTTGGTGCTCTTCTTTGTGATATTTACATGTATTGATGAGATCCCCTTTCAGTCTTCTCTAGAGTAAACAGGTCCAGCTCCCACAGTCTCTCTCCATAAGAGAGATGCTCTACATCCCTATCTTTGTAGTCCCCCACTGAACCCTCTCCAGCTCCTTGTCTACTTTGAACTATGGAGACCAAAATTGAGCACAACACTCCAGATATGGGCTCACTAGGGTTAAATAGAGAGGAAGGAGCACTTCCCTTGACCTTCTGACCATACTCTTCCCTGTGCACCCCAGAATTCCATTGACCCTCCTGGCCAAAAGGCCACTGTTGGCTCATGGACACCTTGTCACTCACAGGGACTCCAAGGTCCTTCTCTGCAGAGCTACTCTCTAGAAAGTGAGCCCCAGCCTGTGCTGGTACTTGCAGTTATTCCTCCCCAGGTGCAGGATCTTGCACTTGCCCTTGTTGAACCTGATTAAGCTCCTCTCTGCTCAATTCTCCAGCCTTTTAAGGTCCCAATTAATGGCAACAGAGCCTTCAGATGTATCAGCCACTTCCCCCAATTTTGTGTCATCATCAAACTTGTTTAGGGTGCATTAGATCCCTTTGCCTACATCGTTAATAAGCAAGGTCAATAAGACTGGACCTAGTATTGATCCCTGGGGAATACCACTGACTACAGGCCTCCAAATGGGTTCTGCTCCACTGATCATGAGTTTTGCTATTCAGGCAGTCCTTGATCCACCCTGCTGTCCATTCATTCAACAAATGTCCTGAACTTACCTATGAGGATGTTATGGGGGTAAAGTAGGTAGAAAACATCCACTGCTCCCCCCTTTTCAACACATCCTGTCATGCCATCACAGAAGTCTATGAATGGTCAAGCATGATTTACTTTTGGTGAATCCATGTTGATTACTCCTGATGATCTTTTCTTTTATTTCCTTTGTGATGACCTCCAAAATTATCTAATCCATTATGTTTCCAATGATGTAGGTGTGGCTGACCTGACTATAATTTCCTGAGTCCTCCTTCTTGAAGGAGACCCTTTTTGAAGATGGGAGTAACACTGGCCTTCCTCTTGTCATTGAACACTTTCTCCTATTCTCTGTGATTTTTCAAAGATAATGGAGAGTGGCTTAACAACATCTGCCGGCTCTCTCAGCAACCATGGCTTCATTCCAACAGAGTCCATGGATTTATGTGTGTTAGTATATGTACAATGAAGAGGTCATTTGAAAAATATCAGATTTTCAGTAACAAGTTATTGCATATTCCCAGTAGCCACTCAAGAATGATGCATTTTTAAATGGCTAAGCTATGTGCAAGGTAGCAATCTTCCCTAATTCTTCCCTAATCCCTTTCAGGCTCAGTTGCAGACACAGAGACAGTTGAAGAACTGAGCTAGTCAGAGTGAAATGAGAATAGAATATTTTACATTTAATGATAAAAGGAAAAAGACCTCTGAATAATGGCTGTAGAACTGAACAGTATCTTCTGTGAATAAGTACCTCTAATCATTGCCTTGATAATCTGAGAAGTGTATGCAGCATGTCCTCAAACCTTTATCCCTTTGACTGTTACATGCCTTTGTTTTAGCAAAACTGAGGGCTCCAGACATCTGCTAAACAAAATAGCTAATATTAGGTACTGTGGAGACCTCAGCTAGTTTAATTGCAGCTCTCTGTTTTATTTGGAAATGGATCCAAGTTCTAAGATACCTGCTGTATAACATGAAGCCTTTTGCAAAGGATGAGATACCATCTCCTCGCAAAGAAAAGCCAGCAACCAGCTCCTATGCATGCATCAAAATATATAGTGATTAATGTTAATTTAAAATTATGTATTAAAAAGAAACAGGCACATTTGTGTGATGGATTCTAGTTGTGATGAATTTTCTTATTATTTAACCTAATTCCTAAAAATTGAGAACCCCAGTTTTTCAAAGTGAAATTTCAGTGATCTTGTATGTAGTCAGTGCTTTGTTTATCAAGGACAGTTTCATATACTAGATTTTGTTGTCTGAGAGGACAGTAAAGTAAAAAATTTGTTTTATCTGACTTGCTAAACAGTGGGAAATTATTATTACAGAAAATTACATTTTTAACATAAATGTGGATATTTTTGTATGCTGGATATTTTGCAACACATAAGTAATCTCTATATATATTTTAAAGAGGCATTCCCTGGTAAACCTAAACCTGTTTCTTTATCGTGATATCCAAAGAGTCTGTGAAAGCTACAGCCTTAATTTTAAGGAAAATGAAAGACTATTGAAGAGAGCAAACAGAACATTACTGTACTAAAAAGATATAAGTCTTCTGAGTATGTGGTAAAGACAAGAAGTCACATTCAGTGCTTAATATTTTTAGCTGAATTTCTTTATATTACTGGCCAAAATATGCCTGATGATGTTACAAAAGTTGTTTGATGTTATATCTGTTTGTTCACCTCTGTGCACATGCATATACATACCAAGTACATATGTACAAACCAAGTCCTCTTGTTCTCTTCATTTCCTTTTAAGACCTGTTTGTTTTCATCCTTCTAATTAAGAACTCATATCTGGAACTCATATCTGCTAACTGAAGTCTGCCTTGAGTGTAGTGTGGACTGGGAAGAAAGAGACGGAAAAACCACCATACTGCTCTGGAAATTATAATATCTGCTGGCAACTGCTTATTGTGTTCCAGGAGGCCTGATGGAGCTCTAAGTTTCTTTATGAACTGGGAACTATTTTCTGCCATCATGTAAGTGTCAGTGTGAGGGCAAAAATTTTTTTTTGGATTCTGTGGAAAAATTCTTATGAGCAGAGGTAGACCAAGGACTGTTGACTAAAAAGTGAGAATGGACAGAATTCATTTTACTGGATGATTTTTTCCCCAGCTTTTTCTTTTTCCAGAGTTGAGGACACAGGACCGGCACTCAAGTATGGTTTGAAGAATGCAGAAAACCTAGACTGCCATTTAGGAATACAGCAACAAATGCCAGATCTGATGATAGACTACCACTTTTTATAGTCCTTATGCAAAAGGCAACTGACTTTTATGTCACATATATTCCTTTCCCTTTATAGGCCAGTGTCG
>JAHXMQ010000807.1:51726566-51773829 GCA_020466415.1 Ammodramus savannarum pratensis
CTGTTGACATAGGATTCACCTTTTCTCATATTTCTGAACATTCAGTTAATGTTTATTCCTCCAAAGGACCAAGAAAATCAATGTTAAAGACAGCATTTAGAAAAAACACAGTCCGCCTAAAATGAAAACAATAACAAATAAAGACAAAGGGGAAAACAAACAAAAGAAAAATATAGCATTTTTTCCTTTTTTAATTTTCAGGACTGAAAAACTCTGTAATTAACAATGGTAGCTTTGCCCTTGCATGTTAAAAGTTATATTATCTGCTTTCAGATTTGCACATCTCCTCTTGCACTTCATAGGTCTCATTTGCTAAACAAAAATAAATGTTCAATTTTGAAAGGCTTACAGGAGCTGTCTAAAAAAAGTAGATAGACATAGGAAAACTTGAAACCACAGAGCAGTAAAAAGGAGATTGTAAAAGAGCAAAACTATATTAAACTACAGTGCCCTTTGCTTGTAAGGAGTTTACCTTGACTCTAAAAATTTTAAACAACAAATGTATGTGGGGATACAGTGCTTTGTTTCTGTAGTGATTTTATTATTTATGTATTCATTTTTTTATTGTTACTTAGGGATTTTAAAACTTTCCACTGAATTTTGAGTTATGCCTTAATTCCAATCAAATCGCAGTATGTTTTAGTATATCTATTTTATTCCTAGTGGTTTTTGAAATACCATTTAAACAAAAAATAATTTTGTGAAAAATGTTTTCATTAAACTGACAGTGGTACAAAAAGTGGACATTGTATTTAAGTAGTACTACTTTAGGAAATTTTGCTTCTGAAAGAAAAAATAATTCTATTATAATGCACAGTTCTCCTAGGATAGCAAGTTCAGTAGCTCCTGGATCAGCAGAAATTAACTCCAATATTCAACAGCAGATTTTCAACAATTGGTGACGATTACCCTAAGAGTGGCCAACTGGCTCTACCTCTTCCTTCAGTACCAAAAAGCCTGGCAGACCTTTCAGCACTTTGAACACAGTGAGACCTGACAAAGGGTGCTATCACACAGAGGGCTGTGCTGGGGAACAAGTCTGCTCCAGAGAAGTAGCTCCAGATCTGTTGTAATAACTGGGGAAATGAGTCCGCTCCAACAGAGTAGCTCTCGATACATCCCAGTCCTGCAAGGCCACTTGATCAAAGATCCTGATTGTCTGGTCATGGCTGAATAGACATCTCTTCATGACCCTGCCAGAAGTGCTTAGCCCAAGCCATATGCTTCTAATTCAAGAACTTATGGTCAGAGATGTCTTTCCATAAATGTGGATAATAAATGAAAGAGAGGTTGAACTTGCTGTATTAACTTGCGTTTGCACAAAATACAGAAGGATGAGACAAGTGAATCTACAGACAAAATAATGAATAATGAAGGGTTTGTGGTTTGTTTTGTGTGCTTTATAAAGAGAAAAGAGTGGCTGTTGCGATGATCTTGTATGATGGAATATGGATTTTCTGTTCTATTTTATTCATTAACTGCCTATTAAGAAAGGCCAATAATTTTGTGCTATGTGTCATATGCTAAATAAAGATCTAATGACTTAGCTTCTTTTCCAAAAGTCATGTTTCAGTTTTCGTGGCTACTGTATTGTCTTCCTCTCTTCCTGTAAGCTGATATATTTGATAGCAGAAAGCTGATTAATCCCTAAACGCTGTGGCCTGTGCATTCAAACATGACAGCTCTTTGCAGTATTTAGTTGACTAAATAACCACATTTCAGTCTTCAGAAGTACTTAACACTCATAGCTCAAGTTGACTTTGATGGAACTGGAAGAAGGTCCATCACCTTGAAAAATGTTTTATATTTACTCAGATATACATATATGCTGCAGACATTACCAGTTGATGCAATTCTTATTTATATAGTTATAAATATGTACAAATATATATGTGCACACACATATCTACATACATTTTTATGTATATGAAAATGTCATTTAAAAATTTTTGCACTTATTTTGGGAACACAATATATATGAAATCATGAAAGAAAACAGATCTAAGTTCTGTAGCTCTTTGTTCCACTGTGAAAATCAAAGCAATATTTGGTCAGACAGTCCATCTGTTGAGATGTAGTTTCTTTATGTGGCAATGCTAACTGATATCACCACATTTGGCATGTTTGGAACTGGGGAATTAAGTCCCCACTGTGTAGTAGTCTTTTTCAGTAGTCTGCTGTGACATTTAGATTACTGAAGACCATTAAAGGGATGCTAGAAACCTTGGGAACCCAAACTTTACTGTCTGCTATAGGGAATCCTTCCTGTAACTTTGCCTTTTAAGTATGTCAGCACACAGCAAGAGTTAGAAAAATCTCATTTATACCTCAGGAGCAGCCCTGAGTACAGTAGCCTTGGGATCAGGAAAGTGATCCATCACTTTTGTACATCCCTCATCCCTCAAATCTTGCCTTCTCTCTCCTATGCTGCAAGATTTCTTTCTTCCTTTGTAATATGTTCACAAAATACTGGGTAAGAAACTTTGGCTGTGAGAATGTGTAGACATTCAAATATGCATAATGCACATCCAAATTATGTATTCCAATATGCAGTCTATAAGAATTGTGGGCATGTAGTAAGCATGTGCTAATTGAAATATGGAGGCAGTAAACACCTACTGAGAACCCTTAATTTTTTAAAACATTACCATGGCAGCAATGTGTGCCTTGTAATTCTAGATAATAAGTTTCTGGTTATCAGTTTGATTCTGAGCTCTGTAATGTGAGAACAAATGCAAATGTAAGCCTCTATCTATTCTTATGGTCATACGTCATCCTAGCCAATTGGGCAATAAAACAGCAGGACCAGACTGCTGTTAAATAATACAAAATGTGATGCATGGATATGGAGGCAAATGTGTGCCTGTGTAAGTTATGCCTTCCCAATATTGGTCTGCTTTGCATTTCTGAGGTAAAAAACCAAATTTAATGAATAGAAAAAGCATTTACCATAAGTCAGCATTCTCTGTGACGTTTTAAATTTATGAACACTTGCTCTGTGTCTTCAAGAATTAACTTAAACACTTGCCAGATTAGTGGTATAAGATAGGCATTGTGGCTAATGCAGATAAATCAGGAAGAATGTGACAAAAGTTGGAGCTATCACAGAGTTTGTTAATATTATAATATATGTATGTAGGTACATAAACAAAGCACATGCACATACACATGAAAAGCTATATAAGGCTATAATTCTAAACATACTGTGGGAGCAGCTTACCTAAATTTCAGCCTCATAATGCCTCCTTATCTACCTAAAATAATTCTAGTTTATTATAAACTAGAATTTTTCATGAATAACTGAATATAACATCAGAATTAGAGAGCTCAATATTTTTCAGCAAAATAGAGTAACCCCTACAATCTTTTCATTATCATATATTAAAAAGTGGTGAGATTCTCTAAGAAAGTGGCATTACTTAGGACACTTTACATTACAAATTATAAAGAGGAAAGATAGCTGATTTTCCTGTTTCTTGTATGAAAACAAGAAACTAACTTGTACTAATTCTCTTTAGATGATTGACAAGGAAAACCATGGTAGGAGTTAACTTTTTGTCCTTCCTTCTTCCTTTAACAAAATATATCATCAGTGCTGAAACTTTCAGAGGGAGGCTACATCCAGATTAATATACATAATATCTGAATCACTTGTATACTCCTATGCAATAGTAACTCTGCTGTATTCTTGCACAGCAAAATCTCAGTTATCACAAATCAGTGTGCATTCACAAACCAAAGCACCGGGAACAAGAAAGTCACAAAATTCTCTGTAAAAAAGTGCAGGGTTGGTTTTTTTCTTTTGCTTGGTTATGGGGTTTTGTGGTTGCTTGGGTTTTTTTATTTTGTTTTGTGAGAGTTCTGTTTGTTTGTTTGGGGTTATGTTGGTTTTTGTTTTGCTTTTGTTTTTTGTTTTCATGTTTTGTTTATTGTTGTTTCATTTTGTTTTGTTTTGTAAAGAAGCAGAATGTCTGTCCATACAGAGAAGGTTATCAAGATTACCAACACAAAACTTATCTTTCATTTGTATCTGCACTAGTATGAGGCAGGTCAGCAATAAATCAATCCAGTGCTCGATTTATTATAAGTACATATAAGAACAAATCTTGGTTTTTAAGTCTTTCATGTTCTCTCACTTTAGCCTTTTTTTTTGAGGAAGACATTGTACCCATAGGAAAAGTATAATGTAAAACCTTTCCTAAAATCTTTTAGTTCTTTTCTGTAGATTAAGGAAAATCACTGCTTTACAGATCAAATGACCAGGTCATCCAGGAAAACAGGAAATTCTCACTTAAATAAAATACTTTGTAAAATTATAAATTACTTTGCTGCTTTTGAACATGGAATAAACTGCAGACATTTGAATATTGTTTGAGATACAAACAAAAAAGGAAACTGTTGTAGGAATGTGTGTTTGTATATCCACCCAAAAAAAAGCACCAAGGGGTCTATTTTTAGACTATGTGTATGTCTTGATGTGGTTGAGGTTCCCTGAGTCCTCCAAAGACTGTTTTGTTTTCATTCACACCTGGCCCGAGAGTTTGTCTTACAAGACAACTCTGGCACTACTTGTATCTCATGATGAGCTGGTTCAGCTCACCAGGCTGGCAGGAAACTATCTTTTTATGCTTTTCCTTTAGTATGTTTAGGGACCTCTGCTGGATTATAGGAGAGTTAGGCAGAGCTGAAAACTGGCAGAAAGGAAGAAGACAGAACACAGACCATATTTTGGCATAAGGGAACCTCACCATATTGTTGGGCTCTGCCCTGTAGTCTACCCCACATAGCTCCAGAGGCTTCATCAAAGTGCCAAAAACCTGTTTTTACCAATTGTCTCTCCAGAGTCCTGCACAGTGAGTAAAAGCCTTGTCATTTACTTCAGCGAGGATAATTGCCTGGACATACTAGTGTGTTTAAAGGGGTGTCTGAACTTGTGTTGGGTGAAAGCTGTAGTGGATGTACTGTGTTGAAATACCTTAGCGAGGTATTTTTAGCAAGGTATTTTCATGGACTTGGAAATAACTATACTCTAGATCTTTTATATTGAAGGATTGACTTTTGTTTCCTCAAAAGTCAGTGTACCACCACAGGGAGGAGATAAATGAGATAAATGCAAATAGTTGGTCATCAGAGCTCATCTCTGCCTGATTTCCATTCCATTACCTTCTACATTTTCTTACCTGAAGGTGGAAAATATTTGCATCCAGAAACAGCCTTTATACAGAGATATATCTTGTCTCTTTCTTGTTTTCTGTGTAGCAAAATTATTTAGTGAGTCAATTTGAGTTTGAAGCCTGAAGAAGTGTAACACAGGAGACATATTACTCTGTGCAGCGCCTGGAGTTAGCAAGAGCTCTAAAGACTTGAACTTCTGAACCTATTTCTAGCGGGAGCCAATTGCCATTATTCTTGCAGCAAAGCAAAGCAAAGAAACAACCCTTGTACTCAAGAATAAAAGAAGGCACAGGTAGAGATAAGAGCAAAGGTTACGGAATTAAAACAAAACCAAAGAGAAGTTTGAAATTTCAGTTGCTGCTCTTCCATGTGCTCTTCCATTTTGCAGCTAGCCTTGTCCCCTGTGATTTGCTTCCCTCACTTAGGCGTGCCAGTACTACTCTAAGCACCAAGTGTGGAACATCACAGGATGAGTGTAATGAGAAATCTGCCAGTGTGTCACTTATGTCTCTGCCAAAATAGGGGTTAAAATCTGCTTTCAGGCTGCTCATTCTAGACAGAAAGGCTTTTCTGTCCTGTTTCAGAGCTGCATAACATCAGGAATGCCAAGCACAGCTAAGGAGCTTGGCTTCAGCGCTGTCATTACTCCCCTGCCTCTTTACACGTTGTCCATAGTGGCCCAGATGTTTACCATGCTGTGGGCATTCCTGGAGGGCTCCTATGGATAGTGAATACCCTGAGTAAAGCATTAAATCCTTAAAAATGTAGCACCATGAAGCTCTGGATGCATGGGCTTTTGCAGAGATTAATCAATACATGTCCCTGCTGATGGGAGCTACACTTTTTAATAAGTAAGTATTTGAAGAATTTGAAAATTAATCTGAAAAAATATTTTAAAAGTCACTCTAGTATCACATTCCTGTATGAGAAGAGTTAAATTATACTAGCTAGAGAGCTACATATGTGGCAAGGTTTTGGTACTAGGGGGCTGGCCTCTGTGGGAAGTTGCCAGAAGCTTCCCTTATACCTGACAGAGCCAATGCCTGTCTAATCCAAGATGGATCCACTACTGGCCAAAGCCAAATCCATCAGCAGTGGTGGTAGAACCTCTGGGATAGCAAAGTTAAGAAGGGGGGAAAAAAATCTGCATTGTGCAGATGGAGAGAGAAGCTAAAATCTGTGAGAGAAACAGCCCTGTAGACAACAAGGTCGGCGGAGTAGGAGGGGGAGGAGCTGTTCCAGTGCTGGAGCTGAGATTGCTGTGCGGCCTGTGGGGCAGGCTGTGGTGAGGCAGCTGTGCCCCTGCAGCCTATGGAGGCCCGTGGTGGAGCAGAGATCACATAGATCCTATGGAAACACCCATGCTGGAGCAGGTGGATGTCCAAAGGATGCTGTGACTCTGTGGGAAGCCTACACTGAATCAAGCTCCTGGCAGGACCTGTGGACTCACAGAAAGAGGAGCCCACAGAGCAGCAGGTTTGATGAACCCAGGGAAGAGACGCAGACTGGAGAATTCAGTGATGAACTGCAGCCCTCTGGAAGTGACTCCCATTGTGGAAGTTGGTGGAGGACAGCCTCCCATGGGAGGGACCCCATAGTGGAGCAAGGGATGAGTGTGAGGAGTCCTCCCTCTGAGGAGGAAGGAGTGGCAGAGACAATGTGTGATGAACTGACCACAACCCCGTTTGCCATCCCCCTGTGCTGCTGAAGAGGCACTTTTTGTTTACAGTGTTTGTCTGTAATGCAGCCACCACTTGTATAGAATTGTTGCTTCCTGGAAAGTAGCCAGACATTGTCTGCTGATGGGAAGTAGACAAAAAAATCCTGTATTCCTTTGTTTCCACACATGAGCTTTGATTTTGCATTATTAAACTGCCTTTATCTTGATCCACAAGTTCTAAAATTTTATTTTCTCCCCCCATTCTGCTGAGGGAGAGAGTAATAGAGTGACTTGATGATTACCTGGTGTCACAACACCACTCAAACCCAAAGCAAATTGTGTGTTGCAACAGGTCTCTTGGGTCTAAGTAACTACTAATTAAATTGCAGACTGCTGTGGCTGAACTAGTAAAGGAAAAAAAATCTGAAAGTACTGAACAGTACTTTCTTTAGACGTATTATGAAAATAATCGAAGTGCCCAAACCCTCAGAATTATCATGGATAATGATCACTTTACATTGACCGCTTTACTTTCAAACATCTATTTTCCTCGCCAATAAAAGAAAATTAGTATTAAGGTCAAGTCTTGCATTTGATTCACATTTTGGAGCTGTTTATTTGATTCTGAATTATTTGAGTTATCTTGCACTATTTCTTTTACTGATTAGCTAATGAAAGTATCCTTTGTTCAACTACATATTTCCATTTTCTCTTTGTTGATTTTTCATGTATGATTAACACAACCTTCAGAAAATTCTAGCATGACAGGGCATCTCATTCTGCAAAATAAGTTTTCTTAATTGGATAATTTTTTCTCATTGTAACCCTTTGAGTTAGATTATTAAATTAGACCATTCTTCAACTTCCAGATCACCTAGAAAAGCCACATGAGATGCCTCACAATATTGCCTCTTGGATGTGCTTGAAGCTTGATATCCTTTTTCATAAATTCCTCACGTTATTTTTAGAAAATTGCTGCTGTGTTATATATGGCTTTTTATGGAGCTATATCATACAGCCAGTTCAGTATTAAAAATAAAAATGTAAAACTGAATTGTCCACTTAAACTGAAATGCTACTTTATGAAGTATAGGTCATTTTTTTATATGGCAGTATTGGCAGAATGAGTCATCCTTCTAAGAATATAGCTAAATTGTGCTGTGGCTAACTGAGTGTAGGATGCTTTCTGAATGTTTTGCCTCTTACCTGCTCACCTCTGGTCTAAAAAGTATATCTCAGAAGATGCGTAGAGTTTCAATCTACAATTCTTCCAACTGTGCCTACGTATTCTCATGCCAACTGTGACTGCCACCACACAGTAAGAACAAAAAGCATTTCTTAAATCAAAATCTGGAATGCAAACACCTTACACTGTATTAGACAGGTCAGGAAACAGGTCAAGCTGAGCAACCAATAATACTTGTGAATATTTGTTCCAATTCAAAAGTCAGTTTTAAAAGGAATGTTTTTGCGAACCTCTTCTAGTCTCTGCAAAGCTATGTTCAAACACTTGAGCTTCAATTGTGTGTCCGTTCAAACAGTGGATGCTTACTTCAAACATAGACCCTGAAATAGAATTTGAAATTTTGTATTTTATTGCCCATGCAGAGCTCAAGTGATAATGTTTCCACAACCTGAAGGAAAAGTTTATTTATTCACCATCGCAACATACAATATATGGGAAAGAAATAGTCAGATATTGAAGTGTGCTGTAAATAAAGAAGTCTCTTTATATACTCAGATGCTACAGTACAGGTTCTGTTCTAGAACCCTCACAGGTCACATTTGAATAGTCTTTTTTCTTTGCAATCCACTTCAATTTTCCTAGCAAGGCCATCCCCATATTATATGAGCTACAAAGGACCAACACAAATAGCCATAGTTTCCTTGAATTCCAGGGACAGCAGGAATATTTATCGAGTTCCTTCCTCTTCATTTTCACCATCAAAGTGAAATGTTTACTACCTTAAGCATTTTATCATACAGAATAGTGTGGTGTTCAGCCAAATAAATTATGAGGTTTCTTTATTTCAGATAAAAATTCTTGTCAGCAGAAGCAATAGCCAAATGGATTGTTCATTCAAATGCAAGATGTTGATAATTTCATCAGCATTGTTTTCTTTTTAATACTCCCTATGATCACCACTGTAAAAGAAATTAGGATGGAAAAAATCTGACAGAACTTTAAGGAGCCTCTTGATATTATCTCTATTTGGCATATAAACTGTATTTTTGTTTGGAATTTTAGTCTGAAACACATTATGAAATGAAAATACATAAATTTCTTGTGGAAATTTAACATTATTTCCCAGAGAAATTTTGAGGATGAGTGTATGTTTGTGGAAAGTTTGCAGATAGTGCACAAAGAAAAAAAGACCAGTTTCTTTAAATAAACTCACCGAGAGATACAACATCTTTCTAATTAGCCTACCAAAAATAGTAGTGGGTGAAGTTCTTAGGTCTGTTCCAGAAGTCTCAGATGAATGAGAATTCTGCTGATTTGGCATGCACAGAAAGAAGGGTGCAGGGTAGAGCCCTTGAATGAGTTATGTGCTTTTAATCATGGGGAAGCTCCAAAGGAGATACAGTTTAAGCCAAGAAAGCAGAGAAATCTATATAAACACTACCAGTCATTTTTGGGACACAGACAAGGACTATAACAAAGCATAAGATGAATTTCTTTAGTATTTCACAAAGAATTTTTGTAATGTAGTGAATATATCCTTTCTGTCTTCTTCATTTGATAGAACTACTTCATCATCAGTGGGCCCTAGAATCCTACTGTGAGGATTTTGACAAATTTAAAACATCTTTTACCTCATCCTTTTTCTCTAAATCCTGGGAATATAATGCAAATGCAAATTTCGTACACAAAGAATATTTAAAGTGAATCCTGTTGTCCAAACAGAGTTTTCATTTATGATGTTTTAAATCAATGAAGTAAACTCAGTCAATCCCTTTACACAGAATAAAGCTTTGTATCAAATTAAATTTCTTTTTTGTTTTTCTTCTGCGCTTTTCTCCCAAGATGATTTAAATATATACATGTATTTTCAGTCAGAACAAGAATTCATCAAAATGTTTTGGTGTAACTTTCATACCTCTCTCTCATTTTTGATTGACAGATATATTTGAATCAGTACAGTTAGTGCATTAGAAAGTCACTCTTTTCCTCCAAAATCAAAAATATACAAAGAAAAAAACCAGTCTTTTCATGATACAAATGGATCAACATTTCAGTTCTCTCACTTGGTGATTTGGCAGTTCTAAAGAAGGAAGCACTTACACACTTGACAGTAAAAGCAAAATATCAATCTTTACTTTGAGTGCCTGTTATCAGTAGAACTGTCCAGCAAAAGAACATTTGACTATTCTAGAGGAAATATTCTGTAACAAAGCTTACAAAGGATGCATTTTGATTCTTGAACTCTGTGTTATAAATAAGATATTACATACCAGAAAAGAGCTAGCACTAGAAGAAATAAGCAAAAAATTATAAATAAGCTTTATGTAAAAGTCATATGAGGTATAAGTTGGTCTAAACACAGAAGAAAAATGTACCATTATAGGCAGAGAAAAGGGTGTGAGAGAACTCTCTGTTCCACCTGATTTATGAAAAAATCAGAATGCTGTCTTTTAAGAAACTAATTTTGTATAATAGTTCCAGCCATTCTCCTTCATTTCACAAAGTGCTGAGGCTGGCTGTGATGGAGTTAACTTCTTTCATAGCAGTCCATATGGTGCTGTGATTTACATTTGGGTCTAAAACAGACTTGATAACATGGCAGTGTTTTGGTTATTGCTGATCAGTGCTGGCACAGCATCAAGGCTTTTTCTCTTCCTCTCTGAAGAGATGAAGCTGGGATTGGGCAAAAGATCAGGAGGGGACACAGCAGGACGGCTGACCCCAAATGAACAAAGGAGTACCCCCTGCCATAAGATATTGCACTGGGTAATAGAAGATGTGGGGGGAGAGGAGGAAAGGAGAGGTTGTTGTGGTGTTTATCTTCCAAAACAACTATTACACCTGTTGAGATTCTGTTTTTCAGAGAATGATTTGATACTTGCCCACAGATTGGAAGCAGTGAATGAATTAGTCTTTCTGCTTTGTTTATTAAATTGTCATTATTTAGATCCATAGTCTTATTTTCCTTCTATTTTTTCCTCTTCACACAGGATATTGAGCAAGAGGATGGGTGGGTATTTGGCTGCTGTTTAGGGTCAGCCCACCACACACAAAATGTAATTTTATATAAAAGAAGTCCAATCTACCCATCTCACTCAATAGGGAAATTGTTAATATGAATATGTAAGACCACATGAATAATACTGTTTTCTTTAATATCCCAGTGTCTGCATAAAATTCAATGTAAGTCAGTGGGGCCCTCAATTAGTCTGAAATACAAAAGTAAGTGGATAGCAGAACAAAGCTTTGTGGCAATTATTTCAGCCACATGCTATGAAGAATTTTATATTTTATCATATAATATTTTCAACTGTTGTCTGTATTAGAAACTCATTGACTTCTGTGGAAGCATCAAGTTGTGTCTGCTCACAAGAACACAGTAAGCCATGAAGCCCAACTGAACCCAACTGAAGTAGAAATTTGATGAATTTTTCCTCTATCTAATTTTATTGCACTACATTGGCAGTGGAAAAGTCTATGGAAAATTGCCAGTTTTGCAAGGACTTGATATAAACAAAACACTTCAAGGAATCAGGGTTAGAATCTGAAAACTGCAAAGGAGCAGGTTACAGGTAAAGTGTGATGGAAGTCAGACAACATATATTTATGAAGGGGGGACATTCTCGTCTCCAACTTCAGCCTTATTAAGAGTCTCTTATAAGCTAATTGTATGGGTCTTCCCTGTCCATAGAGAAACAAAAGCATCTCTAAAAGACTATTCATCCCACTTGTCTTTAATAAAAATCTTAAAATGGGGTGAATCAGGTTTTGGATCTGTCTTTCACCAGGCTGCAAATTAACCTGGGGCAATTTGTTGGGATTAATTGCTTAAACTGTTAAAGCAAAGTGAGATGGATCCTAGCCTTACAAAAATAAAAGGTCTATTGATTTCTGGTACACCTGGAAGACAGCAACTTCTGTTAAAACATCCACTGACTTTTCTAAGATCAAGTTACCCAATTTTCCAATTTCCCACTCAGCAGGTAGAAAGATGGACAGGAAATTCTCTGTAAAAGATCACTGTTAGCCTAAGATAATGTAGCCTCTAGGACATTTTGACATCTATCTCCCCCTGGGTCGGGGATGAAGGGTGGTTCTAAGCAGTTAATCAGTGGATGAGAACAAAAGAGAAGGTCTGGTTCTAATTGGAACCATTTTGCCCTCTGCAGCTCTGGGAGTACAGCTCAGTTATATATTAAAACACAAACGCACTTCAAAACTAAAGAAAAAATAAGGTCACTTTAATCAAAACACAAATTTATTTTAAATTTAGGCACACTGATGAAGATTTAGAGTTTTTCTTCCTCATTAAATATAAATACCAAGCATTTCAATTTGAAGTAAAAGTCAATTACAGACCAAAAAAATCCAAACAGGCAAACAAATAAAAAATGTAGTAGGACTTTATTTTATTTTATTTTAAGAAACATTGAATAACAATAGCAAATGAAAATACAAATTACAAGACTGAGAGGCAACATTTTTATAGCATCCCAGTGCCTTAAATAATTTTACAAGCATCAGTGAACTCAGTGGGTGACTCCCTCCTGGGGGGATCAGAAGGCACCATATGTCAATTGGACCCAGCCCACAGAGAGGTCTGCTGCCTCCCTGGGGTATGGGATAATACTGAGAGACTCCCTGAGCTGATTCAGCCCTCTGGTTATTACCCAGTGCTGATGGCCCAGGCTGGCAGTGGTGAGATTGAAAAGAGGAGCATCAGGGCAATTAAAAGGGACTTTAGGGCACTGGGTCAAGAGATTGGTAGGGCAGGAGCACAGGTAGTGCTCTGCTCAGTCCCTTTGGTGGTAGAGATAAATGATGAAAGGAATAGGAGAGCCCACACTATCAAGTGGCTAAAGGGGTGGTGTCATCAGCAGAATTTGAGGTCCTTTGATCATGGGGTAAATTTTTTGACACCTGGCCTGCTGGAATCAGATGGGCTCCATCTCTCTTTTAAGGGCAGAAGGTTTTTAGCCCATGAGCTGGCAGAATCCATTAAGAGGGCTTTAAATTAAGTTTGAAGAGAGAATGGGATGTAGCTGGGATCTCTGGAAGCAGGCCCAAGGTGGTAAGCCTGAGTTAGGGGCGAAATCAGCAGCCCAGCTAAGATGCATGTATATCAATGCGTGACAGCATGGGCAACAAACAGGAAGGGCCGGAGGCCACGGTGCAGGAGCAAAAGTTATGATGTAGTTGCCATCAAGGAAATGTGGTTACAAGACTCACATGGCTAGAGTGCTGCACTGGATGCCTACAAGCTCTTCAGAAGAGACAGAAAAGGGAGAATAGGTGGAGGGGTGGCCTCCTTTTATATAAGGGAGGGTTTTGATGCCATGGATATTGAAACTAGTCACTATGAAGTTGAATGCCTATGAGTGAGAATTAGGGGGAAGGGCAACAAGGCTGGCATTCTACCAGGAGTCTCTTATTGTACATCCGACCAGGAAGAGGAGATGGGTTTAAAAAGAGTTTGGATGTGGCACTTGACATGGTTTAGTTGAGGTGTTAGGGCATGGGTAGGACTTGATGGTCTAGAAAGCCTCTTCCAACCTAGTGATTCTGTGATTCTGTAAATCACACAGCCCAGCTGTCAGTTTGGAAAATATCATTGCTGTTTTGATGAGAAGTCTGCATTTTACTGAGGAAATTCCAAGGCTCTTCTATCTTAGAAAAAACATGTTGTGACTTCAATTCAATATATATCTACAGAAGTATTTTTACAAGATTAAAAGTTGTTTCAGTTTTTCTTCTGTATCTGTGTATCTCTGTGTCTCTGTTTTCTCTGTTAATTATTCATCAAAAAGGGAAAAGGTTCTTACTCTACTAAGTGATCATCATTCCTAATTTCATCTAACCAATAGTTTTAGAATACTTTTGTTTTGACTATAATGGTGCTGATACCCTATGACTCTTCATTTACTATGTTGTTGATGTGGAAATCTCTTTCATTTTGACATTTCATCAATTAATTGTACCAGTTTGAGTGATAAAGGATGTCAGAGTAGAGAAAAAGAAGAAGTATGTCATAAAAATGAGATTTCTTGTCTTATGAACTAGTCTACCAGTATAAAAAATTAAATATCAGAGTTTCTTAAGGCTTCTTAAGAACTAACTTTATCATGGTACTGATGCTTTGGATCTATCCAAACATTTAACCCTTTGGTGTGGCAAAAGTTTATGTGAGTATTCAGTTACTTCAAATTTGCCACTGCAACTGAGGCTTGTAGATAATATTTACTCTTACAAATTTTAATAAATTAGAGAAGAATTATTGAGGATTTTTCCAGCTGGATTAGGAGGACCAAGTTGTAATATACAGGAAATAAGCTCCACATGGAGAAATTAACTTTTGGAGGAGAGAATCCTTTTCAAGTTGTGTGTGCCTGCTTGCTTCACTCAGCTCCATTAACTCTGCAATGAGCTGTTGCGACATCATTGCAGTTGAAGAGTGCATTAAAGGAGACTAATTGGGTGGCTGACATATATTACTTGTTCCAGTCTCATGAATAATAAAGTTTCATGAAGATGGAGGTTTAGAACTCTTGCACATAAAACCAGCTATGTCAATGAAGTTTGCAAGCCACGGCAAAGAATCTTGGGCAAGTATTACAGGGGAACTAACCTGGTCACTTCAGGAATCACAGTCTCAACACTGGCAAAGGAGAAACAGGCAAGAACAATGCCATTAAGGTGTCAGTCTGAGTTTGTCCATAGGTAAGAGAGAAGGAAAAATATAATCTTACCAAAAAAATAAAATTTACTTCTTTTCTACTATAGAAATTGAATTTACCCTTCAAATCTAATCACTAATGGGCAAATTGAATTTCCCAAATGCTTTTAGATCAAAGAATTTAAAACAAAAAAGTCTCTCAAACTCAGGCTTCTTTTGTTTTTCATTGGAATTTTTTTTTTTTGTTTTGTTTTTGTTTTTGTTTTGTTTTTGTAATAATGTTGCCTCAGGGATCCCTAGAGGAACTGAAGAGTAGAAGTAATCAAATAACATAATTGGGGACGTCAAGTTAGCTGCTTTTCTTGGCCTTCTTTTCTGTGGACAGAACAAACTGAATTATTTTAATGCATCCTTGCACCCCGTGTACTCCAGCTCTCCAATCATTTTTGTTGCTTGTTCCTGGCCTCATTCCAGGACATCAGTTTCCTTGCTGTCTTAGGGAGACCAAAGCTGGACATGGTAGTCCAGATGCAATCTCACAAGTAGTAAGGAGAGATGAAGAATAGCTTCTTTTAATAGCTATGCTCTAGTCAGTACAGCCTAAGATGCAGGCGGCTGTCTTTGCCACAGTGACGTGCTACTTCCGCATTTGACTTTTTCATCAGGAATGCTGGACTTTGCATTTACCTTTGTTGACCTACCTGAGGGTTTTTTTCCAGCCTGATAAGGTCTATCACTATAATAGCCCTGTCCTCTACTCTATGGACCGCGTCCACCCCAGTTTGCTGCCATCCGTGACCTTGCTGAGACTGCATGCCATTTCATCGTGGAGGACATTAATAGAGATGTTAAACCTTACTACTCTCTGAATCAATGTCTGAGGAGTGCCACTAATCATTAGTCATCAGCTGGACTTCACATGTGATGATAAGATGATTAAGACGATAAGACTCATTGAACACTTGCTACCACAAGAAACCTGTTCAGGGAGGTAATGATCAAACCTTGAGCTATTGAAAGGAAAAAGATGAAACAGGTGATGAAAGTCACTCTGAACTTTTAAATAAAACAAATTCTGAAGCTTAGAGCAGGATTCTTGTGAAGCTCTTTATCTGATCATTGTCTATCAAATGGCGATATTTTTAAACCCCATTTAATCTGTCAATGCATTGCAACTAGGAAATACATGATGTTATAGAGTCCTGTGCTAAAGTTTCATATGAGGAATGTAATTCTTTTTGTGGTGTTTGATAACTGATCAGTTTCTGTTATTGGAAACTCAAACAATGCCATTTGAGTGTAGTTTTTATATTTTGTGTCTGCCAAAAAGAGCTCTGCAATCCATTAATGTAATTACTATAGTGTTTAAGGACTTCAGATTATGTTATGCCCAATGTTAATTTTTTAACAGCTGAATCATATTCAATATCAAATTTAATCTTAAAGCCTTGGCAGTACCTTGCTCAACTATCTCTGAGATCTATTCTATAACCTTAGTACAAAATAGTTGCTGCAGCATGCAGCTGGAACCCACTAGGTTTTATTTTGGTTGACAAAACACACAAAAACTCATGTTCCAGTTCTGACCAAAGCCACAAACATCAGAATCAAACCAGAAAGGATTAAATAATTTCAGTTCTATTAGAATTCAATTCTCAGCAATCAGATGTGATGCTGTAAAAAATGCAAAGGAAAAACTTTGTGTTGTCACTAAAGAGGTAATTACTTCTTCCATGGACAAGTATCTCACTGTGCTGTTGCCAAAAAAGATACACAAGCACAAGAAGCTGTAAAAAACCAGTTTGACCATACTTCTGCTGGTCAGTTCTGAACTGCTTGATAAAAACTGACAAAATGACATTAAATGAGACATCTTTCTGTAATTGCTGCCCTATATTGTTTCGAAGATGACTTCTCTCTTTCTATAGTCACTTGCCAAACAGAAACACAAGGTAGAACAGAACTCAAAATGTCCAAAACGTATTTTTAAGCCACTACTTCTATTTATTCTTTTTTTCCAGAGATAGAGAATATTAAAATAGATGCAACTAAAATTTGGGATCATTTTGGTCTGTAATGAGTCTCAGTGAACAGGGATTGTGAACTCCTGCATAATTGGGCCTGTGTTAAAGGAACTTAAGAACAAAACTGATAGTTACCTAGACAGAGAGAGTATTAAGAGACTAAAGCAGACTTTAAGTACCAGACTTAACGTTTGACAATATCATGTAAGTGATTTCTTCTCAGTAAAGTGCATAACAGCTACAGTTCTGAGAATGTGTGATTTCCTTGTAACCAGGATGGATTCACCAGAATGCAGCGCTTTATTCACCTGAACAGCCTTTTATAATCATAGGAGAGGGTCTGGATGTAGATCTCATTGTCATTTTTGATAGAGGGAGTTTGTTTGCATGCGATTGGCAATAATTTTTAATTGTAAATCTCTACATCTAAATTTGACATCTAGGTGGATTATATATGGTTACAACCACAGAAAAATTTACTCTTTCTTTTACTTTGTGTGAAGTATATAGTGCAGCATGTGTGTTTTCTTCCTCTGTAGTCCTAAGTTTTCTTCTGGAAAACAGCTAGCTGATATAAATGTGATTCATCATAGTTTATATGGAAATTCTTTCTGCATTGCAAAGATATTATTTTACATTTCAGGACACAAATTTTAATTACCAAAATTAACAAGGGTAACAAAAATCTAGCAGTTATTAACTACATTGTATTTTTAAAATATATGTCTAAAAAACCTCTTGTGAACAAGACAGTAAAAGTGCAATAAAAAATCACCTAATTCTCCATTTCAAGTTTATTACTTCAATAATTCTAAGTTATACAAAATGACAATGTATTCAATCAAGTATAAGGGGTTTTGTTCATTATGCTGGATTTTTTAAATTCAGCAATTAAAGAAAGTGGCAATTTATTTTGTTTATAAGGTACAGTTTTCATCCATACCCAAAAGTGCCCTTTAATTCTTTTAGTATGAAAATAATTTTGTAGAGCATAACACACTTCATATTGGCTGTTTTTGCACATAGATTTTTAATGCTTCTCCAAAATCCTTCAGAGTTATGTTTTGCCAGCTATGCTGGTAATAATTATTCAGCAATTAAAATCCTCATACCTCCTTATTACCCCAACTAGCGCCTCTCTCCCAACAATGAATCAGCTGTAAAGGGATGTTCTGCATTGAAAACAAGCTGGAGCCTTCACATCTCCTCAGAAAAACTGTTTAACTAGATTACAGAATATGGGAGATAGGGGCCTACAGTGAATCAAACAGAAAAGACTGCAGGAAACAAATATTAATTACAGCTGCATAAGTCAGGACAATCACTAATGGGTTTGGAAATAATGGAAGGAATGGCTTAAAATGCTGACAGTCACCAGGTTAAATCTTAAACCTAGTTTTTTACCTCTTACCTTTTGTCATGTTGTTTCTCATCTTATTTGAAGTTTAACATCCAGCACAAAAAGACATAGCATTGTCTTCTAGTGAAAATATGAAGATTATTAAACTTTCAGAATTTGCTGCATACTATACTGAGGGAATCCTCTCACACTGAGGTTAATTTTTTTTTTTCTTTCATCTTTCTGCAGAAGCACCTGAAGGCCTTAGCTGACAAAAAGGTCTAGTTATGCTGAATGTGATGTATTTGTGTCTTAACACTTTGCAGTCTACATTTGAATGACCCAAACAAAAAAGTGTGTGGCTAATCTAAATATGAGAACTGAGAGCTGGGGAGATTAAGTTACCCATTGTACTAGAAATCAGTATTGGAGCTGGGAGAAGGGGCTAGATCCTGACTGTGGTGACCTAATTCACAATAATATAATGAAGACTCCTGTAGGGAGTCTGCCATTGGAAATCCAACCTCTTGTCATCTGTAAGGACTCTGGCCATGAGTTAAACTGGGCCACTAACACATATAATGGATGTATATGTGCCTTTGTGTGTGAGGATGAGGGGGTCTGAAAGTTGTTGAGAACTCTTTCCAGACAAAGGTACATTAGAATTTCAGAAAGTCTTTGAAAATTCAACACAGACTAGTTGGGAAAGAAAATTGCTTAGATTTTTTTTTAAATTTTTTTTTAAGAAATTGGTGGAAAAGAAGAAAGGTAAAAATGAGCAGTGGAATCCCCTGTGTCTTCAGACTGCATTGGGGAGTTCTGGAAAGAGTTGTACACATGCTAATTGTTCCAGCTTCATTATCCCTAGGAGGTCATCCCTGGTTTCCATTTTTTCTCACAGAATTTTCACTGCCTCCAAATTGGTACAAAAAGGGGACAACTGGGACCTACATATATGACATACATGCCAGGGTTTCAGGCTCGACAGTCATGTATTCAGCGTAATTACAGCAAACAGCCTTATAAACCAAGGTTGAAGAAATTAATCACTTCAGATGTTGACTGCTGAGGACATTTGCTATCATCTATCAATGATTTATGAAGACAGCTCCTAAGTGACAAGATTTTACTTTAGATAGCATTTGAATGCACACAAAGTATGTTATATGCCAGATTATTATTCTTTCAATTTCTTAAATTATTCCTCTTATCTGGGTAATAAAAAGGTAGCCACTTGTCTATCTACTTTTATACAAGATACCACAGCAACACAATCTTCCACATTTCTTCCTCTTTCTTTATATTATCATTAATCAGCTAATTAAGAGCAGCTGTGGAGATGGTCTCTGTGTGCTGATTCCCATCAATATGAGTTACACAGAGTCCAGTAACTCATTCATCATAAGGCAAATGACTGCAACTTTGGGCAGGCATTAGTCTATCAGGGCTAATAGGAAAAGATGTGATGTTGTATTTAGCTGAAAAAAAAGCAAGTTTTCCTTATCCCAGAGTGGATCCTTTGTGTAGCCATTATTTTTAGTACCTGCATTTGAAGGAGTTTCCTAACAGGAAGCAGTAAGAAAAAATAATTTTTGTTCCCTGAGCCATTTTGCTGCTTGGACAACTTTGATTCTTTACTGGATGTCTATTGTACAATTTCAGATTATGCCTTCAGTGTTCAATATGTGAAACACAGAAATGTGTTTCAACTTGGCTTCAGTGATTTTAATACTGGCCAGATTTAATTTTCCTAATATTTACTTTATGTAGTGGTATTTTTTTTTCTCCAGTTTACCAGATTAGTCAATTGAAAATCTCCCTCCTCCACTGTTAAAAAAAAAATTAAATGGGTTTTGGAGAAGGTGGGTTTTTGTTCTATTCTCAGTAATGTATCATGTAGACTTACATTTTGAAATAATGCAAATAAGTTAACAATCTGTCTTTCAATCCTGGATAACTTTGAGACAGCAGTGAAAACTTCTGAAACTCTTTTACCTTCCAGATCATGTTCCTGTATTTGGAAAATGAAAATGTTGGTAATTATCAAATGGACAGAGTTTTTGGAGAGAAGTACAGTGCCAAAGAATGAAGAAGTTAGAAACTGACATCGACATTGATTTTGTCATTGCCATCAAATGGGGTTATTTCTTTGTTTTTTTGGTCATCTGTCTGCTTGGACAGCACTGCTGACTGCCAAAAGTAGGAAGCAGAAACAAGTGTCACCAATTTATACTTTGAAGACCTTCATCCAATGACCTCCTCACAGCACTGCTATTGTCTTCTTTTTAAAATTCTGAAGGTTTGTGGGAGGCGAAGCTGAGTCCTTTCTTTTCCTCTCATGAAATTCACCACTATCACCAGTCATGAAGAGTGATGGACTGGAGGAATTGGGAGAAGTGAAGTAAGTAAGACTTTTAGAAGAGGTAGAAAAGATGGCCTAAACTTTAGTTTCATCTACTTTTAAGATGTTACTTTCAGAAACCTGACAGAAATTGGTTATCCCAGGTTTATTAAAACACTTCTGTAGAACACAATTTTTCACATTTTGAGTGATCAAACCAATAAAAAGTTTTATATGGTTCCTTGCTTACTGAGCACTTCCCACAGTATTTTTACATCTCATTTTCCATAGAAGTATTTTACTGTGATGTTGCATCATCAGTACTCTTCAAGATACTTAGACATGAACTTTTTCACAAATGTGTTCCTTAAATGTTCTGCTGCCATATGCAATTTTATTCTGACTATCCCAAGTGCTGTAAAAAAAGGATTTATATTGAAAGGCACATTAAAAACTCTGAAGTGTTTTATTCCTTCTTTGCTAATTGTGAAATATTAAATTCTGGGAATATAGTGCTGTTGAATGAAAGGTACATGTTCTACTCCAAAAATATTAACTTCACAGTAGTAGATTTTTTGTATGGTTACAATTAATACTTTGAGATGACATAGAAGATATAAATTCAAGTTTTCATTATGGTTGGGAGATTGTGTTAAAAGTCACCTGTGACTCAAGTTCCATAAATATATGAGGGAAAACTTATCACACAATCAAGTTCCAGGATTGGGAAAATCACAAGATAAGCATCAATAAAGTATAGATTCTATGTGAAGAGTGCAGGTTAGGTTCTTCTCCATTTTCATTGCTGTAGTCACTTGCTCAGTATGAAGAAGAAATCTTTGTGATGTAACTGAAACCAGTGTCTTCTTCTATGGCCTATTGGTTTTATTGGCCCTCCCTGTGAGTGTTTATAAAGTAAAACAAGATACAATATTGGGTAAGTCCCAAGAAAGGTAAGGTATCATTTTTAATGAAACCTGATAATGGTAATGTCTTTGGTGATGTGTCATTGTCATTCTTATATTGATATGAGAATAAAGAGGTTGTCTCTTGACCTGGATATTTATTGTTGTTCCATATGAACCTTGTCAGTCAACATTCTCTGAAAAAAAGTATTTATTCTGATGAACCTGTATTTTCAGTGAGTTTTACTTTTCCCATTTGTGTTTGCAAATAGTGGATGGATTTAGGTCTTCTCTGTACTTCATGTGCTGAGTGATGTCTTGCTCTTGGTTATTTTTATTCTTTCCTTTGATACAAAGTAGTGAATACTTTCATCTCTTTGTGTGTAAGATCACACACATATTTAATGAGGCTACAACAAAGCCCCAGATATGATTAAAAAGTATCCCATGTCATCAAACTGTCTTGTCCCCACATGATTTCCAGGTTATTGTAAATATAGATAGCAACTTCCACTGTGTTGGTGAAGCAGGAAGTATGTATCATCAGTTTGATTAATCAAATTATAACCATAGCACACTTCAACTCTCTGACTCTAAATATGATTTAAATCATATTTAAGTTGGAAGAATTCAGAGTACTTTAAAATTATGACAGAAGTTTAATCTGTTGGCATATTCCAATGACTCAGTACTTCTTGGTGGAAAATGGTAAATTTTGGAACCCAGTCATAGAAAAGAATACTTCTTTGAATATATATAATATTGTTTTAAATGACAGATGGATTTGCAAAAGGCAATACCATCTCCTACTATAGAATGCTTTTCAACATTCATGCTCATTCTTTGTAATCCTGTAGAATTTCCAATTAAAATAAAAGTCTGACTTGTAATTAAAAAAATATTAGACGTGACAGGGAGGATGAAAAGACCATATCCAGACACCACTGAGGCTAATATTTTCAATCTAATTGATTTTAATCAGAACAACTAAAGCTCAGGAAAAGCATTAAAATGACAATATATCACGACTTTTTCTGAAGAAAACAGTGGAAAAAGTCACCCTGAAGGGAATGTCATAGCAGAAGGAAAGGAGGGAGGGAGGGAAGGAAGGGAGGAAGGGAGGAAGGGAGGAAGGAAGGAAGGAAGGAAGGAAGGAAGGAAGGAAGGAAGGAAGGAAGGAAGGAAGGAAGGAAGGAAGGAAGGAAGGAAGGAAGGAAGGAAAAGAAAGAAGGAAAAATTTCAAAGCTGTGCAGGGTCTGGCTAGGATGGAATAAACTTTTGTCACAACAGCCCCTACAGTGCTGTGCTCCACACTTGTGGCTAAATCACTGTTGATAACAGTGTTTTAGCTGTGCTGAGCAGTGCTTCCACAGCTTCAAGGCTATCTATCTGAACCTCTCCTTTTCCCAAAAGCCAGTAGGCTGAGGGTGGGCAAGAGATTTGGAGGAGAGAGAGCTAGGACAGCTGACCCAACTGAACAAAGGGATATCCAATATCACATGACTCCATACTCATCAGATAGAGATGGGAGAAACCAGAAGGAGGTGGGGGTATTCATTCCTAAGGAATTTGTCTTCCCAAACAACCGCTATGAGTGCTGAGGACCTGCTTTCCAAGAAGTGTCTGGACATCTGCCTTCTGATGGGAAGTACTGAATTAACTCCTCTTTGTGCTTTTCATCCATATGCAGCTTTTTCTGCATCTCAACCCACAAGCTTCCCCATTTTATTTTATCCCCCTGTCCTGATGAAAAGGAGGAGTCAAAGACCAACAAAGTGGGAGTCTGGCAGCCAAACAAGATCCACCCACCACAAGGGCACATATCTTATTTTCAGGTTTTTGAGTTGCTTTGTTGTTTTTTTTTCACAGGAATAATGAAATCAGTAAAGGAAGTTTGTGGGATGTGAATGTGCTTTGGATTTGTGAGTTTAAATAGACTGAACTGGATTTCAAGTTTTCTTTTGTTCCTTGAAAATCAAAGCTATTATACCTTGTGGAACTATCCTTAATTCTGTTAATTTGAAGACTGTCTGCTCCAGGTCACAAAAGAAACTGTGATTTACAAGGTTAACTGACTAATTGGCTTGTTTCAGACAGGAATGTCGATCCTCATTTTGCTTCTAAAGGCATTAGGTGATATGCTAAGACACTTAATTCAGATTGACTAAATTTCTCATATATTCAATGAAGGCTCCAAAGTGGCATATTGTCTGTCTTCATTTCTCACCCTTTGCATTTGGATTATCCAACATGGGGATGGACATTGTCAATGTATAAGTATTTTCTGCAGGTGCTTCTCTTTCCCTCTCCTGTGCTCAGTGTCCCACAATTTCTTTTTCCTTTCTTCCACTTTCAGAAGAGAGTAGTCAGAAAAAATTATTTCTGAGTTTCCACATGTAATGGTGTAGTTAAGTCCATCATGATCAAGATAAACAAACGGGTTACATACATTTTAAGATTCTCTGAACAGCTAGTGACATTCAAATCCTCAAGTGCCTCCTCATGAATAGATTGAAAATAAATTACAGTCTAGAAGTTTTTTTCTCATTGTATTGGTTTTGTGAACTTAAGAGGAATTTATCACCTGTAGATGAAGATTTAGGTGAACTGTCAGACTCAATAACACAGTCAGACTGAAGCAAGGCCAGCAGTTCCATGTATAATATTTTAATTAAGGCACAAGTACCCTTTTCCTAGAGCTGTAAAATAAATAGCTTATTAAAGAATCACTTTAACAGGAGTGTATTTAGGATAAATGGAGGGAAGTAAACTTTGACCTTTTCAAATAATGGAACTGTATTCTCAAACAAAAACAGAAGAGCAGACTTTTTCTGCTTTGGAGAAGTAAAGTAAGAAAATCCAAATACTGTGAAATAAAGAAAAACATTTTGAAACCCATAGAGTTATATACTTACTGAAATTTTTATCTGTTTTCAGTTTAAAAGGAAGAGTATTATTAAAGTATGTGGCTTTTCTTCTAAAATATAACATTGCAGCATTACAGTTTTCATTTAAATAGTTCAGTGGTATAGGAATCCAGCAGCAGCAAACTCATTGGCACCCCAAATTTTTGGAAAAAGGGCATGTGTTTCTGTCATATGTCATCAGGAAATAATTTTGTTGCCTTTGAGAAATTGTTGCCTGAATCAGAGTCACCCAGACCTCTTAGAGGTAACCTTGGTATAATAAGCTTTCGTGAGAAGACCAAAGGTCTCCATCTATATGTTTCACTTCACTCAGTCATTTTCTAAAAAACTTAAACAAATACAGCAAGTGTTAATCTACCATGATAATAATAAAAAAATTCCACAGACCCAACACTACTTTCGTTAAATCATTTGTGTATGATATCATCTAAACCTAATGTCTGCAATCCTGAAGATCAAACATTGTTATGTTTTCTTAGAAGAGAAATAATGATATTTCATTTTGCCCTTGGTTTTACTTCCTTGTTTTAAGCTATGTTGAAATTATGCTTTGTATCTTAAATTGTGGCTCTGTAGTTTCTTTAACAGAAGCATAAACTAGTTGCCAGGAGGTACCCACCTAGATAACCAAGCCAGGAGTCTTAAGGTTACTCAGCATATTTACAAAGCATATAAAAGACCTGCTTCCATAAATACAAGAGACTGCCACAGCTGATGAAATTTTTCTTGCCTTCATCCCTGATGGTATTTCAGATCCTGATTCAAAGGCCTTCTTTTTAACCTCTTTCCAGGGCTGTATCTCATTATTTTCCTGTTCACTGCTCTCATGTATGAATGTGGCCTTTTGTCCTCCTTGTCTCTGGTTCCTGACTTTCATTGGTTGTTTCACTTCAAGCCAGTTCTCAAAAGACTGACTGACCAAATCCACAGCCTTTCTAACTGCACTTGGAATTTAATTTTTGACAGTGAGTTTGTGTTTTGAGATTCCTCTTTTTTCTTATTTTTAGCAAAACCAGGAATTTCTTATATTACCAATGCTTTTAAACCAATACAGTCTGTATAGAAACTTAATCTTTTCATAGATATGGGTTTTTACCACAGTTTTCAAATATTAGCTGGGGTTCCCTTTTGTGGCTTTTCCAAAAAGAAAAGCTTCTGGAGAAGAAAGAACCGTTGGAGGAATATTATCTGGAATCATATTTTTGCAGATCAACTTATGACCCTTGCAGCTGCCAAGTACCAGCTGAGTTACAAAACATCAGGCAAGAAATGTGAGTTATATTGTGGTACACACTGGGAACAGACAGACTGGTCTCCTCATGTATCTAAATGATGGTTGCTTTGGCTCTACTCATGCAGAATAATCTGACTGTTTCTGGGGAAAGACTGGCTCTCAATAGTTTAACATGAGTATCTGTATATATAGATAATTTTATAGTGTTGAATGAGGATCCGTGCTAAATAGGTTGAGAAATGTAAGAGGTTATATGACTTATTTACATGGTCTTTTACATATACCCTTGAAAACTGCTGGCACTTTTATTTGATACTGAATTACAAAACCCTCACAGACCTTTTAGGAGTATCCAGGGTTGTCATCTTAGTTATCCTTTGCATAGCACCTACCACTGCTGAACTTGAACACTTACTCCACTTGCTCATGGAAAAAGAAAAAGCTAGCAATGAAAATACAGAACAAATGGCATCATCACTTGAGATATTAAAAAATTTTGCTCAGTCCAAATCAAACTCATTATTACTTCCAGCATTTTAGGAGCACATACACATGCACATAAACATATAGACATGCTCACAAACATTTACACGTTTGTTCTGCCTGTGACTAGTTTCACTCTTGATGCTCATAAATTTTTCAGCTTTCTCTTTATATTTGGTGCTTAAACACCTAAAGGAATAGTCCATAAGGAGAAACTACACGTGAAAGCAAACTATTGTCAAGGTACATATGAAATCCATTGGCATGAAGGAAGACTATGTTCCCACGCTTGGAGTTCAGCCCTGCAAAAGCTGCAAATATTGAGATAACAGCTAGAAAATGAGGAACATATGGTTATTTTTGTGGTTTTGTTTATGTTTTCAGCATAGATATTTGATAGCTGGTATCATGTTTAGTATTGGTAAATGGAATAAAGTCAAGCTAAGAAATTACAGAGTACCTTTCAGAAGATGAGTTTGGTTGATGGAAACATGCAAATGTATTTAGAAGCAAGATGGTGACTTTGTAGTTCAATGACCTCTGTCTCATCTCTACACACAATTTCTAATAAATTGTTCTGAATTGTTCTTCTGACCACTTGCCAAGAAAATAATACTGTTATTGCCAGGTCCCAAATAGCTCTGCAGTAACAATGTCAGAGTAAAACTATTAGTGGAATTACTGTGTCAGAAAGGCATCTCACGAGCTAAGGACAGTCTGTGGCACAAGATCTCAAACCACCTTGTGATCTGTCTGGGCAATTCTGTCCTATTTTCAAGTTAGTAACTTCTGAGAGATTGCAACATTGCAAGCAAATAGTGACATCAGTGTGCATGGCCTGAAAGGACCGGAAAAACAGAGGAGATTGAGAGACCCTTTTGTCTTAGCTCAACTGCCATAGTGCCTGATGAATTCCAGATCTAGCAACAATAGTTTCCAGTATACCTGTATCTCCTTGTCTCCACTCCTAGTTTACACTCTGACAACACATTTTAGTGTTTTCTTATGACACTGGAAGACATGGTGGGATACAGAGACATGAAATGAGGTGAAAAGTGACTCTTTGATGTGGGGAGAGTACTCCATGGACCAGGAGATGCTGAGGGCTGGTTAGCTGACAAGCTGCTTTGCAGAAAATGACCTGAGAGTCCTGGTGGTCAAGTTGAACTTGAGCCAGCAATGTGTGCTTGCAGTGATTGCCACCAGCATCCTAGACTGTAGTAGGAAGACCACTGCCAGCAAGTTGAGGGAGATGATCTTTACAGTCTGCTCAGTTCTGGTGGGGTAATGTCTGGAGTGCTGGGTCCAGTTCTGGGCTCCCCAGCACAAGATCCCACTTGAGCATTAGGATCAGGTTATGGGCAAAATAGGTCTCAAGAGGACCCTTCAAACCTCAACCTTCCTAATTCTGTGATGATGTGTTGGGAGCAGAATCAAAGGAAGTGGAAAATCTAGAGAGACCTTCTATAAGCGGAACAACTTATAAAAACAACTTGCAAAAAAGAGGATGTAATGCGCAGGGTAATGCATAGAAAATGTATGGACGTATTAGGGAACTGTGGCTTCTGTCAAATGCATAGGGCAGGGAATGGAAATCTATTGGAGAAATGAATAAAGATGGGTGAAAAGGAATATAGTTGTCTAGGACAGAAAAAGGGTATGGAGCTTATAGAGAACCTAGCATGAAGAGACTGACAGAGCACCTACACTTTTAGGCAGGAGGAAACGAGGTATGCAAAGTGTTTTTCTGTTCTTAAAAGGAAAGAGATAGGTGGTAAAGGAGCATATATGTAAGGTCCAGCAGAAGAATGTGAAAAAAATCACTGCTGTGTTTTTGGTTTCAGCCTCACAAAGGGAATGACATGGGTGTGCCATTTGAATATCAGAATATTAGCTAACTCAGCCTTACTGACCCATCTTAAATAGAGAAGAACAAGGATGAGAAGTAGAAAAGCGAGTTAGGAGTTTGCAAGATTGGCAGGTTGAAGGCAGTAGTCACAGATAAAGAGTTATCGAATGCTAGGGAAGTAAAGCCTGGGATATAGGCAACAGACACAGGAACAGACCAGATGGATTAGCAGGTGGTGTGGGCACAGCACAAGGACAAGATGGGTAGAATAGTGATAGAAGGAAGAAATATGACCAGATTCAGTAAAAGTCATCTGATTTCCAGTTCAAGCTGCTAAATTTCAGAAAGCAGAATCAGAAATCCATATGGGAATTTGTTGTTGATCCAGGACACTTGCCAAGCCCTGATCTAATACAGAGCAAGGAGTAGGTGAGGCAAGATTCAATGGTTTGGCTTATCAAAACTCTTGATGACTGCTTAAGTTTAGTCTAGACTTAGAAAGCCCTTCAATCTGTTCTGTGTGAATTTAGGACAGTCTCTTCCCAGAATTGCCATGCAATGAAGGACATATGATTTTAGGACAGGCAGAGGCCAAGAACCTCCTATACCACCGCCTATACAGAGTTAGTAAGTAGTAGTGCACAATATGCTTTTGATCTAAACACTGCTCTAACGCCTTAGAAAATGAAATATAGATTAAATGAATTATAGATGATAAGTCTCTTAATGCTACACAGCCAAGGAATGCTGAGTGGTTTAGATAGCCTACCCCTGCCTCCCCAAAATGAAAAATCACTTGTTCCTGCAGGCCAGACAAGAAGACAAAAGAAAGACAAAAGAAAGAAATTTTCAGTAAGAAGCTGAAGTTATCAGGACTTTTTTCCTGAGGGATGAATTATCTTCCAGCTGTGCTGTGGACCAATCATACTCTGCTGATTCATGTGAGTAACCCTTTTTAGGGTTTAGCTACTCATGTAGCTCCATATAAGAAAATTTTCACCTGAGTCAGGACATAACTCCAAAAACAGTATCATTTTTGGCACTTTGTCTGGCTTCATGGAGATGTATAAAGGAATATGTTGTTTTCTTTCTGGTGGAAATCCTGAGTTTTATTAGATCTGTTATTTATATTTTGCATTTTCCTCCATTTCTAGTATAACTCAGATTATTCTCTGCTATATAAAGGCAAGAACTTCCATTCAGCAAGAGTAACATTACTGTAGCTACCAACAGTGTATTTTGGTATTTAATTGTATCAGGAATGTCCCATATTTTTATCTTACATTTATGGAATTTGAAATGTACTTCTGTTGCTATTTTTTTGTTTTCCATTTTATTTTGTATTGATCACAGTGCATTAGTAGATGGAACTGATTTGCTAAACCATCTTATGCATAGAGGACCATGATTGTGAGAATCTTTTACCACAATGTGTGAAACCACTATGGAAAAATACTCCTCACTGGGATACTATCATGTATAATATGGTCTGTTTATGTGCTTCTCAATGAAAGATATCTCAGTGCCTGTCTGTGACATAACACAGATAGTGGGTTTCAGCTGCTTTTAAATTTGGGAATGCCTAAAATTTTTTTTGAGACTGGTGAGTTTCTTATGAATTAAATGTAAGTCTATTAACTGCAGATATATTCTTTTCAGCTATTTGTTGGAGAAACTTCAAATTATGTTCAGTATCCACTCAGGATTCAGAGATCTTGGCTTGAAGATCACAGGTGTAACATGATTTTTAAACTAACATGTAATATCAGTTTATATAATTTTTCACCCCCATGTCTAAGGTAAATATCGAGGATAGCTCTATGGCTGTCTATGCAGACAATGACAATTTTACCCTTTGAATGCAAGAAATGAAATCAAGAATGAGTCTACTTCTTATCTCACATGCAGCATGCCTTCTGCTCAGAAATATTTCCACAAAACATCTTTTCCATTTGAAAACACTGATTGAGAAACATTAAATATTTTGTGGGCAGAAATAGATTTGTTTAATATTTCAAAAAGAAAATGCATAAACATTTTGGTCTAATTTGGTTATAAGAGCTTAAACAAAAAAATCAAACCCAATGTTTTTTAAGCCCCACTGAAATATAATTTTTTTCATAATTTGCCATCTAAATTGTGGATTATATGGTATTTTTTAACTGGAAATATTAACATATAGGCATCCAAATGCTTATTTCTTGTTCCAAGTAATTTTCTGAAGAAATATTTCATCCCGGGTCAGAGTTTCAAAGTTCAAAACTAGTTTTTCTCAGGAAGAAAAACCAAACTGGTTGTAAGCAAATTATTTAGAGATAATATGTGGGGAAAAGAGACAGAGAACAGCAAATATCAAACATATATTTTATTTTCTCATGAACTTTTGCTCTTTGCCTTTCTTCTCTTAAGTGCTGCTACTTCACCAGATGCTTTGCAGGAGTTCCTCTTTATAACACCAGATTTTCAGATTTTGTCCTTTCTTCCTTTTTTAATTTTTTTTTTAAATCGTTATCAGGACTTCATTTTTCCTATTGCACCGATTTTTGGTATCTGAAACATCTCTTCCATCCCACAGTACTGGTTAGTCACTTTGGATAGACAGTCACCCCATAAGTTCTGTAGAAATGTGGTTAAAGCTCTACTTCTCACCCTTTTTAAACAACAGGAATCCATATAAAAGTGATGTTGCTACAAAAGCACATTAAGAAATCACAGTTTTGATCTGGTTTTACATCTTCTTTATGATTTTATAATTACCAACTTAATTATCTCCCAACAATTACTCTCAAATTGCCATTTTTAGTTGTTTGGGTTTTTTCTTTAAAGCTGCTTGAGCTCCTTTAGAAAATACTTGACCTATCAATAAACATTAGTTCCCAGCTTAGAAACTCATGGATAAAATGCTTTTTTTTCCCAGGATGATTAGCAGGTTTTTGGATTGCAGTTAGTGCTGCCATTTGTAACATGCTGATGAGGGTAATTCACAAAACCTAATTCAAAACCCATAATGGATAATACCTTTAGTGTCAGGAAACTATCTTCTTCTTGAGAGTGGTTTGGGTTTTGTTCTCCCTCCTTTCTACTCTGACAGTAAAGGATGCACAAGCTGATTATGTATGAAGCCCTCACTGTCCACATCTGAATCTGCAGGAAAAAGTGACATTTGCTGAAGCACCTTTACAGTTTTTTTAGCTAGGGTTTTGTAGACCTATACAAGTGTCTGCTGAAAGAAATTTTGTCAGTGGTAAGAGGGTTAACATCTACTGTTTACCACTAACACATGAAAGTAGAAAAAATAAAAGTGATGAATAAAACATTAAACCACTTTTCATCAGCAATTCCCCAACTCTGTCACCACAATGATAAATTCTTTAAACTCCTTACTGTCTTCCTGTCCTGCATGTCCCTGCCCATCCCTGTGGCTCCCCACACCCAATCCATGTCCTAGGACCCCACACCAGCCCCCAGAGCCTTCCAAGGGAGGTGCCCAGGGCTGGGGCTGCCCTGGTGCCCCCCTTGCCCTGTTCCTGGCTGAGGTGGTGGCATGGGCTCTGGCTGCCAGGCTCTGTCCTGATGGAGACATGGTGAGCCCCCATGGGGCCCTGACAGTGCCTTTCTCATGTCAAGAGGGCAGAGGTGAACGGTGGTGTTAAAACTGTCTGCACAGAGCAGTTGCTGAGTGCCTGATAAAATGTTTGAGGCATCTTCTCATGTTCCTCAGTTCTACAGTGCTCTGGAGTGGAAAGGCTCTACAAAATGAGCCTCTCAACCCTTGCTTCTGAGCACTGTCAGACATGTTTCAAAATGCTGCAGGTACTGGACTGCATTTGCAGGGAAAATACATGTCAGACCTTACCTTCCTGTAAATGGCTTAGTCTATTCCTATGCAGTGGTGGATTAGGCTTTGACTATCCTGAATTGTTTTCTAAAAATAACTCCTGAAAATCCAAAAGAAACATTCCAAATATGTCACATTTTCCTGCCTCAGTATCTTTTTCAAACATTTTCTCTAGTAGTGCTGTTTGGTTTAATTTATGAATCCCTTAATGTAAACTCTGCCAGTGTAGCTTGACAAAAATATTTCGTGTAATTCTTTAACATATACAATAATCCTCTTGTGGCATATATTCTCCCTCCCTCTGCCTCTCCCACTAGATATATAGCCTCCCTTTACACATATGTTTGTATGAATATATTTCTATGTGCTTTTAAAAAAAAAACCCAAACAGTTGATAGTTCTAGGCCTCATAGGAATAATAGCTCTTTCTGCGGAGAAGGGATGTCATTTACTGGTAATGTAGGAGTGAAGCAGCAGCTATAGAACACCTCTTCCCTACTGTTTATACACACACAAATATGTTTCCATCTAAAAATGAGGATTTATGATCACTGAGCCAAAGGCATGGCTAATAGATAATAGAATACATTAAGCCTGAGATTCAAGGTGCAAATAGCAGTTTTAGAAGCAAAGCATATTCACAAGGTCCTTGCAGATGCTCAGTGACACCATCAGGGACAATAGCTGCAGAACAACATCGCTAGGAAGGTGACTAGAACATTCAAAGCACTGAAGTTTTCCCTAAGACAGTCACCTACAAGACAAGATCCTTGGGAACTCATCCCAAGTCAGCTTCCTGTAGGGATTCAGGCTCTGGAGGTGACAACTAAATTTTGGTTAGCATAGGGATTTCTAAAATCTTTGAAGCTTGGATTGAATGTAGGAAAGGCATAGTGGCTACTTGCCCTGGAGAAACAGGATGAGGGAGCATAGCCTGTCTGGCACAATTTTCCCAAGCCAGTGGACTCCAGAAACCTGTCAGAAATGCAGTCAGGATTTGCTGTCCTCCATCTGCCTGGTTCAAAGTCTAGCCATCTGGGCAAATAAACATTTACTCCCTTCATTTAAACTTTTTTAATAGAAAAATGATGAGCAGAGTTCAATACAGAGTTAAAAGAAGTTTAAAATTAACATAGCCATGTGGCTATCAAATAATGTACTTAGCTCAAATTGTGGTATTTTTTCTTATTTGTATTGCCCATGCATTCTGACTATCACCACTGGGACTAGTAAAGCACTTGGCATTCACTTTTTCTAATGTGTACATGAAACATGAGGTCTCTGGAAGTAGGGGAAGAGTTTCTGTCTGTTGCAGACATTCTGATTTACCCGCAGGCTCTGTGTCTGGCTTTGTCTTTGTGAGGATCTGTCACTGGAGAAATCCGCCAACTTGCTGCCCTTTTACAAGTCTCCCAGGTCTTTCTGAGGTCTGACAATTTCTTACAAAATGGATACTTCCCTGTTTTGATGCTCTACACATCAGAATAGAGGCAAGGCTGTGACATGAAGCTGACTGATGCTCTGCTACCTTTTGTGTCAAAGCGTTGGGGAACCCAGGATGCCCATGTCTATAACTTTAGGGCAGCCCAGACAGAAAGCTCTTATGGTTATCCCTATGGTACTGAGAAATTGGATCTTCTACATGGAACTGGGAAATTGGCTCAGTTTGGGGTTTTTGACTTTTCAGACTGGACCCAGGGAATGTTAGGATGCCAACTGGAGCAAACTGGTTATGCCGTTTTGAAAGGATGAATACGTTCAATTCACAAACTGACAAATGAATTACAAAGAGGATAGGTAGTTTGAACATGAACATGATTTTTTTTTTTAGTAAGAAGAAAGGTGTATCTGCTACAGTTTAAGAGGTAATTAAAAGAAGTGACATTAATTAAAGCAGTACCTGTTCACAAGTTTAAATTTATGCAGTACTCCTAGTAACTGAGAAGATATAGATACACTTGGCATCAGTTCTGCCTGTCTTGAGGGAAAAAGGGAGATTTATCAAAGTTAGCTGTTTCCATCATAATTTTCAAGGTAATGGAAATACCTCACAGATCACTGCAATAAATTTACCTAAATGTTTAAAAGTGGTGCTTGGTTTTTGCCTTTGAGGTATAGCATTTCTGAGTTTGCAGGCATAGAGCTTTGAGATGAACATTTAGCAGCTTGGTAAGCTTTTGTTATAGTAATTTCATGGCCATAAATAATTAAAATAACTCAGTTTTGAAAAGGCAAGATCTGAAATTGTCAGTTCTTACAAGATTCCTTTAAATGACCAATACATATCAAAAAGTATGACAGAATGATCAAAGTTGAGGACAATTAGTGGTAAAGGAGCTTTCTCTAAACAAAAGGGAATAGCACCTGTGTGTACATGGTGCATAGATGCACACGGAAATGAACTCTCATTATGAACTCTGTTTATTGCATTAATGGTGAGATGTCTGGTAGGATGATGAAGATGTATGTAGGGGCTCTTAAAATGTAGGCTGAATAACCTCAATGCCTTCACTCCCCCATGAAAGCAAAGTGTAAATTTGGTTTTAAGGACAGCTAACACTTTTCATTTGGTTTTAAAGATCTGTTTTAAAGCAATTTCTTTCTTGGCAGATGGGTAATTTTATCTTCACTTACATCTGTTGAGGTGCAAATTAATTTTCACTCCACACTGTAAGCTATTCCATTTTTACAACAGAAATTTTATCAATAAGATATAAATTTACTTCTGTTCTAGCACAAAGATTTACTGACTGTAGAAATATGTTGGACTCCACAAATACAGAATTGTTTTGAACTTGTGTTATTCCAATGCTAAATATATCCAGAAGGATAAATATATATATATATATTTGCACAAGTGGTTGGACATTTAATATTTCTTAATTTTCTTTGGGAAGAAATTACTCTCTGTTATGTTAATGGCACTCAATATAGTTACTTTTAGATAGAAGTTGTTGCTTGAAATAATCATGCAGTTGATATTATGTAGAAAGGCAAATTTTTCTCAGAGATAATGAATTGTATTTTTTGACATGCACTGTATCATAAAGCATTATTATTAAAATGTCAGGTGACTTTTTTACGTCAGTAATACCTTCTGCTGTGCAGACATTCCAAGTTATGGTTTTCCACTACAAAATGTGCTCTGTCTCTGTTCATTTAAGCATGTTAGCATAAAAAAAAATAAACTTGCACTATTTAGAAAGGCTGAAAGGTTTTTTCACTTAAATAGTAATCACATTTTACCTACTTTCACAAGTAATTTATTTTCATTGAAAGAATACCCTAACTACAATTGTTTCTGGTTTGTTCTTTTTTTTTTCTTTTTAGTATAGCAGTAATTTACTTTCATGTGTTTTCCATAGTGGTATGGTGCTGAAAACAACACAACAAAAATTAAATAACCAAATCAAATGATGCAAGAATAGAATGAGTAAACATGTTCATTTTTTTTTTCCTAAACAGTTTGGCCTTATAATAAGCCAAAATTAAAAGTGTATGAATAGATTTCCTAATTAACATTAATTAGAAGAATAAAATTTGATAGAGTCTTTTTTTTCCCAAAAGCTAACATACATTTGTAACTCTGTGCCCAGTAAAAAATACTAAAACATATATGAAATTAAACTTATGATTTTACTTCATTACATCAATGTGCCAGTAACTACAAATTTTCTCTGATGGAAAATACACTTTGTAGCCCTAACAGCATTGCTGGCACAGACAAATAATACTTTCATATAAATATAAACAGATTTTAGTAAAACAGATGACAATTAAAATTATTTTAAATTTTACCTATGTTAGTGAGCATAGATTCTTTCTATCTGAATAAGTGGTAGACGTGCTGGGCCTTGCATCCTTTAACATTTTCTGCAGGCAGATGTACCAAATCTTATTAGTTATTTTGGTAAAATCTGTAGAAATGTCTTAAAATTTTAAAATATGCAAAGAAGAAGTATATGTGTAGTCTGAAAGATATAACTAAGTATTTTAGATCTCGTAAATGCTGTATGTGTACAGTTATTAAATATATATTTAAAATATGTACAAATCCACAAGTCATGTTGCAAATGCATGAGATTTTTGAGTAAAATGGCACCAGTTCTAGAGAATTATGCAATGTTATGTCTGTCTTTGATTTATTGCATTTTGGTGTTGGAATTTTTTTGAACTGGATCAATCCTGTCAACCGTTGTCCTATTCTTTATAGACTCCGTAAATAATCAAATCTAAATACATTTGTAGTTACCCACCTTGTCATATATAGCTGGTAGAGCAATCAATTTTTGGAGAGCAATAAAGAAAAGGACATATTTTCAAGGACTTCTATTTGATTTGTATTTGTTGCTGCCTTTGGCTTTAACACAGAAGAGGAACATACAAACACGCTTCATTGCTTTCCTTAGAAAATAATTTTCCACTTTGGAAGAAGTCTGAGAGACAGAAGCCTAGGAAACTAACTTTCTTTTTCTTTGTTTTTTTTTTTTTTCTTTTTTCTTTTAATTCCCATTCCCAAGTGCAAATATTCTCTATTTATGTTAAAATATTCATTCAATAAAAGTACATGAAACACATATTTAGACCTCTTAAATTTGGCCAAGCACAAAATGAATATCCACAGTGAAATTTACTTAAAAATTCCCTTGAAATTTCAGTCATTGTACTCATTTTTGTGCTGAGGTTTTTAAAAATGGGGCATAATAATTTTTCTAAAAGTGAACTCTAGTAACTCCTTTGAGAACAGTTTTCTTGAGGACACTTTCACAGTAGTAGATTTTGGCTTTGTTCTGCTGGAAAAATAGAATAGACTGACGAATGAATGCTTCAGAAAACACTGAGTAAGTGAAAACATTTAATTTGCAATACAATTCTGAATGCAGCCCTAATAACAGTTGTTGGCAGTGCTGTGTCTATAATATGTGGTATTTACACTCATTTCTGCTGCTGTGTTGGAACAGTTATAACTACAATAACTATTTGCACTGCTGAGGCTGCACCTCAAGTACTGTATCTAGTTCTGGGTGCCACAGAAAAAGCATTGAGGTGCTGGAACATGTCCAGAGAAGGGCAACAAAGCTTGTGAAGGGTCTGGAGGGTGAGTCCTACGAGGAGTAGCTGAGGGAGCTGGGGCTGTTTACCCTGGAGGAGGCTCCAGCATGACCTTATCACTCCCTACATCTCCATGAAAGGTTGGTTTCTTCTCCCAGGTGACAAGGACAAGAGGACACAGCCTCAGGCTACACAAGGGGATATTCAGGCTGAACATCAGAAAGGATTTCTACATGGGAATGGTTTCAAAATATTGGAACAGACTGCCCGCTGAGGTGGTGGAGTCACCATCCCTGGAGGTGTTTAAGAAATGACTGGATGTGACACTGAGTGCCATGGTCTACTTGACAAGGGGGTTGTTGATCAAGGATGATCTCTGAGTGATTATGTGATCCAGTTTCTTTCAGAAATCCAGTCTTCCTCAATGTGATTTTTTTTGTTTCACAGTGAGGAACTTTCAATTAGTTTTTTTTTTTCTCCCACATGATGACCTGAAACAGTTAATTTAGCTGAAGAACACGTGCTTACTTTGGTTATTAAGAATTCAGTTTTCCTTACAGAAAAAAGGTCACGGTGATGTACTGGAGATCTCCGTGAACCCTGCTCTCTTCAGCCAGCATTAGTGTCATGTCTGGTTGACAATTTTTTGACCTTCCTGTGTAAGTTGTGGTCAGATCCTACAACTTCTAACCAGATGAAGAGCCAAGAGAAATAGCATGGCTTACATATTTTTCACGATTGCATTCTATATACCATGAGCATGGATGCATATTATCGGAGAAGTATGCTACATGAGGCTCATATTTTTAAGGCATATTCTCAGGCTGAAATTCTTAAATTTGATCTTGATTTATGCTTACTTTAAAGAATCAAACTTGCTCTTGCAAGACTTGCCACCAATATGTCAGCATTTTGTGCTGAAATACTCATATTTCTAGTACTGTTTCTAATACTCATATTTCTGTATAACTGGTGCCACCATGGCATTTCTTCACAGACATTCTCATATACTACTAATTCACTAAGGAAACATCCAGACTAGCAGCAGCCCTCTTCATGTGGGGAGAGGGAAATGAAAATGAAAAAAGAAGTACAGTTAATGAAGCACATTTGAAAACATCTGTTCTAGACACATCAACTGAACTTAAAATTAATGGCAATTATAATGTAATAATAAAGATGTAAAGTACATGGTTTTCAGAATGATTCAGATATTATGTTAACCTGGATTGCTTGTCATGTCATTTCAGTTGGGGTTTTTTGTTTTGTTTTGTTTTATGGTTTTTGGTTTTTTTTAATTAATGAGTAATCTGTCTCTTCCCAGAATAGATATAAGTACTCAGTTCAGTAACATTATAAGTAACTTATCCAAATTGAAAAAAGAGGGGGAAAGGAACCCAACAAAAATCTATTTATTTTCTCCAACATTCTAAACATTTTTTAAAGATTTACTCTTTAGAGTAAATCCAGAATGGATTTACTATATTTTATTACGTACATGTGCATGTACTATTTGAAAATAATAATTTACAAAAATTTTAGCCTAATAAGTTGTCACAGAAAAGAAAGAGCTGCAAAATAAAGGCAGAAGTATGCTTTTTAAAAATATTATTTAAAATTTATTTTATGCAACTACTACAATTTTGTTCAAGTTTTAGATGAAGACTCTTCAAATCAGATTTTTTAACAATTAGTCCTGTCATTATTTGCATCAAATGGTGCATTTAAAACGAAACAAAGTGAAGAGACAAAAGAGCTACATTTGATTTATATGCATTGCAGACAGAGAATGAATGAAACTATGGGAAACAGAGGACTTGGTACTGGAATATGGAGAAAAATATTTTGTTAGCTAAAGAGGAGCTTCAGTATAACTTGAAAACAAACCTGTGGTTGATAATGCAACAGGATTAGGATGGGAGGGACAGGACAGTTAAATCATTACCATTGGACAGTGTTTTCCCTTTTTGAAGAAGGGCTGTTTTTGTTGTAGGGATTTTTAGCATGAGCATAAAATAAATGATATTTTTTCTTACTTTATGAAATATTTTGCATAATTGTGAAATCTCCTTTCACTCTTCAGTGAAGTGTATGTTATATCAAAATTATTATCTTCTGTTCCTCTTATGACTGCAACACAGAAATCTAAAAAACCTTAATGGCCTGCTGAATTTTACAAACTGAAACTTCTCATGTGATTTTTATGGTGATGAGGGAAATTAGTTAATCTGTGATTTTTAATACTAATTGGACATTTAAATTAAAAAAAAAAAATCAAATTAACTGCAGCTAACCTCTTTCTGAGATGGCTTCCCTTCCGTGAGCTGCTCCCTGCTCTGCCTCAAAGAGTTGGAGTACTTGTCACTGTTATGCCAAGGTGTGAGTATTCCAGCAGAGATAAAGTTAAACTTTCTTTTGGAACTCAAAGGCAAAACAGAATGCTGCAAGCTTTATATCACCAGCAGATTTTTTTAATGATAATCAGCAAGTTTTAAAAAAAATGTAATCAACACTAAAAAACCTCAATCATAATTTAATAATTTTTTTGAAACATAGTCATTTAGGGAACACTTGCAAGTTTTGCAGTTGTATAAAACTTCTTACAAACTTTCATGTTAAGAACGAAGTACCAAGTTCAAGTTGTTTCTAAGTGGGATTTTAAGACCAAAATAAAGATTTCACAACCTTGAAAAATAACCCTACAGAGGAAACTTAGGGCTTCTTATGTGTGCACATCACATCACTCTTTGACAACCATCCTTGTCATGCCAAAATATTTTTACTTTTCTTTATTTCTTATACAACCTCCTGAAACAAGACTAAGACAAATGGGTATTTTAATTGCAACTTAGTTCTTGTTTTGTGGGGAGCAAAGCAAAAGCAAGCCAAAGAGCATTCCCATAAGCCTTTTGATATGTGCAGTCTGTTTGGTTTGTGATTTAAGCAGCATTGAAATGTATGCCTGTTTCTGCTAAATCAGAAATCTAAATGCACAGTCTTAGACCATAGGGACAACAAATATGTTTCTGGCATACTACAAGGAGCTCGGTCTGCCAATCAACCATATTGATTATTTATATGTCAGACATTTCTTTACTACTATAAACCATAAAAAGAAAAATCAACAGTATTTAATAGATTTTTTTTCTGCTGATACACCTTTAAGGTCTAGATTTATCTCTATATATTCACTTAAATTAATCAGAAACAAAAGTTTTTGATATAAGAGTAGAGAAATTATTTTGAGTGACCAGATGCACGTACATTAAGCAAATTCTATTGCTGAGCTATTGTGCTATAAATTCATAAGAGTAAAATATCATACATAAAATAATTTTTCTACAATTTCTTCATCAGAGTCAACTTTACTTGTGTCAGTTGTTGTCTCAGTTAAAGACATGCCTAATTATTTTTTTCAATAAGAATATTTCGGTATGTTGTTTTCATTCAAAATATCCCAATATAATTAATTTCTTTCATACTCTACTTCAGTAAATTCTCAGCCTTTCATTTCAAGTCTTCCTCCTGAACACAAATTATTCTATAGTTAAGACGGCTGTGGACTATATTAAAATTAATTTAAGTTTGTTCAAAAAACCCGATCTTTTTCTCTAAAGAAGGAATTTAGGTAAAGACTACAATGGTGTTTAAGCTGGAAATTGCTTGGTTTGCATTTTGCTTAGAGGCTTGTTATCTTTGCCTTAATCACAGCTAAATCCTCCTAAGATTCAGAGCTTTGCAGGCAAATTCAGATGTAAAAGGAAGAAAATATTTAGACATCTGCAAGTCCTTAGAGAGGATATAAGCCACCTAACCTTGTTGGGTATTTACCTGCCAGCATTTGCCTCTTTGTTTACTAGATCTCATTCTGCCACTCCAGCTGAAACTGGCAGTCCTGCTACTCCTGCAGCAACTTTTGTCCTTGCTCGTTCCCTTCTGAGACACATTCTTGCCATTCTTCTCAGGAAAACTTTTTAGAAGAAAGCAAACTGGAGAGGCAATCTTCCTCTTTTCTTTTCAAAGTCAGTTCTTAGGGAAATATCGATTGATGCAGTCTACTCTCATTACTTTTGCTGGACATTTCTGCTCAACTTCAAGAGGATGACTTAGAGTTTTATGTGAAGTCCCAGCCTCACTTGCAAGTGGACTGAGTGTGATCCTGGTTGTACAGTTTGATCTCTCTACATTCAAATCTAAGACATGTATTTCATCTCCAAAGTGTATATATTATGGAAAAATCTGACAGACAGAATGCTGGTAAAAGGGAAATCAGTGGAACACTGCGAATCAAAGCCAGCCTGAGCTCGGTGGGGATTTATGTCTGCTGGCTCTTGATGATACTTCACCTAGTTTCTCAGTGGTAATGGCATCTTCTGGGTCAGGAAAGACATCCTCTCATTATAATGCATATACATGGATAGCCAAGGCATGGTATGGCAGAAAAAATGAAATCTGGAATTACTCCCAAAGAGCCCACACCTGGATAACAAAGAAAGAAACCAATCCAAATCTACTGGTTTGAGAAGTCAAAACAAGAAAAGAAGGTCCCTGGTAGACCTCTACTTAGGTGTCTGGCAAATTAGAAGGTAATTTTTTGGATGCTGTTCACGCCTTACACCTCCCTCATTCTTTTCTTTCTTCCTTTTCTACACTTCTGTTCAAGACATACCTATTGAATAAATGGAAATTCTAATATCCAAGGGAGGACGAATGTCATATCCCACACAACTAACTCCGGCAAAAGCAAAAAGAATGTCAAAGTTTTTCTGTGATTTCATCTCAGTTACTGAGAATATTTTTTATGTAGCTATAGAAAGGTAACTTATTATTGAAAAGGAGATCAGTGGATGGCTACTATATGCCTGTTCTCTATATACTGTACACATCCAAATTACAAAATTACAAGAACTACATGAACTCAATTATTCTAGGTCACAATCTTCCTTAGTTTGCATGTTGGCATGAGCAACTATATTTACCTCTTCAGTCATATTCATCTGACTAATCTGGGGAGAGCATTGTAAAATAGGACAAGTTGGAAAAGCGAAACAGAAAGGATGAAGGTGCAGTTATAATGCTGCTATCAAAATTCAGATGCATCAAATTTACTACAATTTCATTGTCCACTTATAGGCCTTTCTGAAACAGCCTGAAGTGGAAAAGCTGGAAAGATTTGGTGTCTGAGAGGATAAAGGGAGTCTTGATTTTTACTTGTCCTTCCTTTGCAGAACTGAGTAAAATCACTCAGAGTTAATCTTCAAATTCACATATGAATTCAATGTTCTGATAATTCTAAAGACGTATGTCAATCTTATGTTTGGTTCAAAGGAATGGAGGTTTTTGGCTTCCCAATTCATAATTCCTTACTTATCCTCTTTGTCTTCTGGAAAATGGACCGAGCATTTTTGCTTGTCCGTTTCACAAGAATTTTTTCCTCGACTGACATGCTCTTAAAAAAATATTTTTTGCACAAATCAAATAAACATGCAAAAACAACACCTATCAAGCAGTATTTTTCCAAGGAATTTTAAAAATCAGCTTGTTTGAATTTAATAAAATTACTTTATCAATCTATTACTACAGCACAAAGGAATCAGGGGGATATCTTAATTAACAATTATCTGACTATGCTTGAATATAACTTTTAAATTTTGCAATTAAGAACATTTGTATGGGAAATGATGAGATATAAATACTGTCAAGAAATGCTTTTTCTAGAATGTCTTATAGGACAGTAAGATCTGATAACTTGGTTTAGATAGTATGTGAGCACTGTAAGATGCTCAATGCCTTTTCTATTTAAGCACCTTTTTTTTTTTTTCTGAAAGCAAGACAAATCCCAAAACCCCCCATACTTTGATTGTAGGCCACAGCCTCAGAACAAGTTTGTTAACAGGAATATGAGAGTCATGTTATATTTCAGTGCATTCTAAATGCTACTACAAATATAATTTTTTTTACCTTGTCTTGGCGTGCTTTTACTTTCTTTGAAAGCAAATCTAATGTAGTCATCTCTACTGCAAGGATTCTTTATGCTGGTTTCCTTAACAGAAAAAAACCCTACTTTTTTCTACCAACTTCCATCTCTGATGGACGTAGAGAATGAGGTTTTGGGTTTTATTTGATCATTGCTTACCCTGTGTCCTGGTTTCAGCCAAGGACAGAGTTAATTTTTTTCCATGTATCCATGAGGGGTGGAGGCTGGACCAGTGTGGGTGTGGCCAAGACCCTAATCATATTCTACTTAATCTTATTTCAAGGGAGGGGGGAAAGGGATTTTTTCACTCTGTCTTCTGAGAAGAAAGAGCATGTAGGCTGTGTCTTTCCTAACATGAGTCTCTACATCTTTGGACATATGCCAATAATTTTGGAGTTTAAATTACTTATGGCAGTCAAAGGGGTTTCAGACAAATGGATAAGTAATTAGCTGTAATATAAGCTTCAAAAGTATGTAAAACATGGAATAGGCATATGTGCATTGAGATGGAAATGGATCTTGCATAGTGCAGTTAAAGCACGAGAAAACAAAGATTACAGAATGTAGAGCTCAATTATCTGGAGAAAAAGGAGATTTGTGTATGTCAAGCCTTTGAATGTAAGTCAATTAGAACTTCTCAGTAGTAATGAATTTTGTGTTTCACAGTAGCTAGAAGACTTGCAATATAAAGAAGAGGTTTTGAATAAAGGATAGATAGCAAGAAGAAGAACAGGAGGGATGCAATTAAAATAATGAGTCAAGATGAGCTACTTCATAGCCTAAGAATTTTTAAGAAATGATGCCAGGACATAGATCAAAAGAACAACTACAGAACTGAATAACATGCTTCTAAGATTGATAAGAGAACTGTATAGGGATGCTGTCTTGAGATGCTTTTGAAATTATTGCCAAGTGGCTGTCATTCTGGAAAAAAAAAATACATTCCTGGGGAATTTGGTCAAAACCCCTCTTATTTCCATTCTTTGTTTTTGCTGGATACGAGATGTTACTTTTGCCACTGTACACTAACTCTGTGGGAAAGAGGAGAGAAGTTTTTTGTAGACCAAACAGACATCACTGAGAAAGAAAGCCCCCAAAAAACCAACCCACCTGATGCCCACTGTTAAAATGGGAGAAATATGGAATTCTGTCTTGGGGAAGATGGGATATTGGAAAGTCATACTCAGAGGCATCACACAGTGAACAATTTGTCCATCTATTGTAAGGGTCATTATATTTTAAAGAGCTTCTGTTAAATTACCTTAAACATAAGCTGTAAGAAAAGAGCCAGTACTATAAAAAAACTCCAACCCACTACTACAGTACTAAAGGGAACCAGACCTGAAAAAAAGCCATCCTTTTTCCTGTATCACAGAAGTCATCCCCTTTTATATATCAGAGAATAAATGCAGTCTGGTGCAGCATACCACTAGCACCATTTACCTCTCCAGCAGGTAATCAGCATTTGATTGCCTTGTCTTGAGGATCCTCTCTTCCCTTCTCCACTCCTCCATGTATAGTGCTTTGCTGTTTCAACTACATATAGATGGTTATTGTCCAAAAGGTAAATAAATTCTTATTGTGAGAACTGCCTGTTCCATTTCTTTCAGGATGATATGTTTTCAGTTATTGTTATTCAGTAACCAAGCCATAAATAATATTTTTGTCCTTTTGACACTAGGATACATGACACAGAATTATTCTTTAGCCTTGTGGTTTGGTAGAAAACTGGTTTAAATAACATCCACTTTCTATTGGATTGACTAAAGACTGCAATTCAGGGGATCTATCCTGACTAAATGGCTTCTCACTCAGAAAAAAAATTATCAATTTCTTGCCCTTTGTAGAGAAAAAAAGATGATAACAATAATAACAACAAAACATCTAGGTAAATATATAAGTTCTACTCTCCACCAGTTTGGCCTGAATTATTCTGGAAAGAAAAGAAAGTGGGAGTACTTCAGGATTCATGAGAGTGGGTTTTTTATTCATGAAAATTATTATGTAAATTTCTGGCTTAAAGAAAGAGGTCCTAATAAAAACTAAAGTCGTAGAAAAATGAAAACTCAACAGGGATTACGTTCACATGCTGTACTTCTCTATCCCTACTACTTTCCTTTTGGGAACAAATAATTGGATGATTAAGTGTGATCTTAAGTAATAACCTTCTGAATAACTCCAAAAAACATGCACCTGGGAGATTTAAGTGGTATACTAAGTATTTGTAAGAGCAAGCTGAAAGTGGTAATTACACTGAAAGCCAGTGTAATTGTTTGGGGATCAATTGTCAAACACTGGCAAACTTGAAAAAAGTTAATGAAAGCTCAGTACACAGACTCATGTGACTTCAGTGATTTTCAGATAATTAAGGACCAGGTTAGAAGGTAGTGTGAAGAAAATAGAAAGCTATTTAATTTGCTGTTGTTGAATGACATTTGAAAGGATGAAGGATAGAAATATTTTTGTTAGAACAGAGTCCACTTAAAAAAAAAAATCCATTCTTTGCCTCAGATATAATATTTAGCTGTTAAGAAGCGGCATTTTTTAATCGAAATAGTGATGAACTGTTCCTTACCCCCACTCCCCTTCCTGTCATGGGCACAGGAAAACCCTCAGAACTGCTCTGCTGCTGGAAGAAGTATCTTGAAAGTTGAGGTACGAGAAATCTCTGGATTTCTCCATTAGGTTTCCATAATGAAGCTGTTTGAGCAGAATGGGAAAAAGGTCACTGTGTTACACAGAATGGAAGTCCTTGGTGTGAACATCAGTTATAGTAGTTGGCAAGGTGTCAGACATACAGGAGGTGATGTTAAGAATGCTACATCTTCACAGTATTCCTGGTCTTTGCCCATGGTGCTGGATCTGTGTAGGAATTATTTTCCCTCACAGCAGTCAATATGTGATATGCTTTGCATGTGGGGCTAAGACAGTCTTGATAGCACACCAATATTACTGAGCCTTGCTTGCACAGCACCAAGGATTCTTGGGTTTACCCATTCTGACCCCTTTGGGGGAAAGGAGAAAGAAGGGACATCATTCATAGTCATGGCACTTGTTTTCCCCAGTGACCACTATGCATGCTGAGGCCCTGCTGCTGGGTAGTGAATAAATTCTTCATTTCTCTTTGCTTGTGCATACCACCTTTAACTCATCTATGTAACTCTCTTCATGTCTGTGCACAAGACTTCTTGTCTTCTATTTTCTGACTGCCCTGCAGGAGAGGGGAATGAGCAAGTGGCAGGGTAAGTGCTCTGCTGCTGGCCATGCTCAGCCCATCACACCCTCCTCTCTCTGCTACTTAGAAATACAGCTCCCAGGAAAGGTTTTTGAGGCTTCTTCTTAATAGTAAGATTTATGCATCAAAAGGAAGAATACTTAGCTTGTCAGTATGCTACCTTTGCTACCTACCCCTAGACAGGCTGATAAATGGTGGGGTTTACGCATCATTTTAGACTTTTCCATCACGCTTCCCCTATGTAAGAGGGAATTTTCCTTAGATCCTGGGAAATGGCAAGAATGTCACAGAAGGAGCTTTGGGTGTTTCCCATTCCCTACAAAAATATTATCCTCTAAAAAGTGGTAGTTTCCTATGGATGCAGACAGGAGAGACTCTGTCTGTGAAAAATATTTTCACAATTAACTCTGGAAAAACTCTGGACAAATCATCTAAGATGAATACTATATGTTCTAGGGAAAAAATGAGCTGTGTATGTGCCAAACCAACACTGCTTTTACACCAACAAAGTGCTAAGTCTAAACACACAGCTTTGTTTGAACAGGAGGATTCTCTATTTTTTTTTCTCAGGGACATCATCTTACCAGTCTGTCTAATGGCCTCACCCCTCCTGTCAACTGACATCATAAAAGAGCTCTCTAACATGAAGAACCGCTGCTTATCTAAACAAGCAACGTCCCATGTCTCTAGAACAATCTGATGTCTCTATTGTAAAATGTTTTCTTTCAGCAGAAGAATGCACCTGCAGCCTAGTTAGGAGGCTGATCTCTTTTGAAGAGCATTTTCCATACGTTTGAAGTGCCAAATGAGAGATTGGCATTTGTATGCAGTAGACACAGTTAATCTCCCTCCTGCTCCATTCTTCTGTCTCTTCTCTCAGCAGAATACCTTCATACCCATCCTGGCTTTCATCTCCTTCCCTTGCTCTTCAGTATGGGTCCTTTTCTTTCTCTCTCCTGAACAAAGGCATCTGGTGTCATCTCCACATTCAAAATGCTGTACTTACCGGTCCATTCTCTTTTTACTGCTTAACTGGTGGTGTATGTCAGGTTCCTCCTGCAGCTGATTCTATTTCTGCCTATTAATTTCAGGGAAATGTTTCCAGCACTAATATCTGACAAGCTGCTTGTTTCAGTTTGATTTTGGAAACCTCCAGATTAATATGCTGTTAATATAATAAAAACATCTGAGTATCCCTTAGAAGGTGCTGAAATCATGCTATAAAATACTCAGGCCAGTGTTGTAGAATTATCACACATGTGAAAACACTATTCAGACCACATGACATACTGGTCATATTGGAATAAGTACTTAGCAGGTAGAACTGTGTCCTGGTTTAGGACAAATTAGGGGAAACCTCCAAAA
>JAHXMQ010000807.1:51773929-51814835 GCA_020466415.1 Ammodramus savannarum pratensis
CAAACTGCCACTGAAATAATGGGACACATTTGAAACACTTGGCCACCTTAAATTAGGCAAGAACACTTCAGTCTCTCCCAAAATTCATGTTACTTAAAAATATAAGCTTTCACATAGTTGTTATTGAAGCTAAAAGATGTTCTCTGTGCCTGAAAGCACAGGGGTCTAACACAACATTATTTCCAGGTCTGATACAGTTTCTAGTTTAGTTTCATTCCTCTATTTTTTTTTTTAATTTTGTTTTTTTTACTTCAGCAGATGTACTGGAAAAAACTGATAACAGAAAATCATTATTACATTATCAATGTGTTCATAAACACATTGTGAAACTTTACTTCAAGTCATGAAGCATTGTAACAAGATTAATTTTGCTGCAGCTGTGCTGCCACAGCAAGGAACAAAACAGACCCGAGCAATTCTGAGACACTTTTGCACTTTTTTGCTGATGTTCTGGAATTCATTCCACTACAGAACATAAATAAACCTAGTTTTTGACCCATCATGAAAAATGACCTCCTTCTCCCCTCTTCATCCTTCTCAGTTGTACTTTTCCTACCAAATATTTTCACATTTTGAGTGTCCACAGGAGGTTTAGTATAATTATAGTAGTGAGCTAGGTTTTTAAAGGTCTCTATTTGCAATTAAATAAATTCTCCAGATAGACAATTCAGGTGTTAACTTTTACAGTTTGGTAAGTGGTTTCTATGGTGATGATCTCCTGGCATTTGAAGAAGGATGGATTCAGCTGATGGTTGGGGATGACAAGCAGATTTTGGGTCCATTGCATTGGCCTTTGTGAAGAATCTGCATCTATACTCTGTGTTCAAGTTCAGTTTTATAACCAAGATTGAATTTTTGTCTGCTATGGGCTTCTTTGCTCTCTGCACTCAATTATGGCTATAAAACAAAAGACAATATATTCTGTCAACAGAATGAAATAATGCTGCTAGGTAATAGAGTTTGAAATGTTTACAAACCTATAAATGAAAACTGCTCCATTAATATGAATGAATATAATAAAATTCATCCATGATAATTACTACATGCATAATATTGCACAACAGAGCTATTTTTAGCACATTAGTTACAGGTTTTATAGACTTGGAAAGGCAATGATTGTTCGTAAGTGTTATCTTCTGTTATGCAAAAGAATGTTATTTCACATCCTTTCATTAAGTGTTAAAGGCCTCATTCTGTAGTGGGCCAAGTCTGATTTTTTAAACATGGAAGTGGAACTACATGTTCTAAATCATAAGCATATTTGGAGTGCTGATCCAAAGTCCAGCAGGAAAAGCAACCAGTTCCTCTTTTTCTCAGTGCTGCAACCTGGTAGTCCAGTGTGTCCTTCCACATAGTAGGTACAGCTGAAGTCTATTGACAAATTGATTATCTCAATACACAGGCATTGAGATAATTGAGTCACTGAATGTGCATGAGGGGTGATGTTGGCTTTGGTTATTTCGCCTCCCACATGAAAGAGGCAGAAAAGTTTCCACTGGATTTCAGGTGCCCTAGTAATTACACATCTGCCCTTTCATGCTGCAACTTTAGCTCATCACTAAGAAAGGACTTGCAGAATCATCTAGAATATTGACATGACAGGGAATAAGCAGGAAGAATTCTGTCCTAGTATACTCACTTATAAGTGGGAAAAGAGAGAGAAACCAGAATAGTATAAAAATTATTAAGGTTTTGCTTGAATAATTGGAGGAAATTTTGCAATTTAGCAAGCTGCAGGCTATTTGGGAAGTCCTAAGTGATGTGGATATCAACCACACATCATCTCAGTTTGTGTGGATGAAGTAGTGCAACCCTCAATAATGCATTACTAATGGAGGACAAGCTTTGTTCCTGTGACTGCTCCAAAAGAAAAAAATAATGAATGAACTTGTTATTCATAATGAATAACAAGTTCATTTTTAAATGCTGATGAATAAAAGAAAGACATATTTGATCAGAGATTTTGTTTATAATACTAAAAATATATAGGTTATTTCAACCTACATTGGTAGTTATGAAAATCTGGCATACAAAGCTCTATTTAAATTAACTTTGAAGCTTCAGCCTTTAGAGATAAATTAACTGTTGACTAGAGTCTGCAGTGGGCTGAAAAAGTTTCATAATCAGAAATAGAATGATATAGTAGGTGTAGGATACAACTTTTGTAAGTGTAGGAAGACAGCAGTTAAACTCAGAAGCCCAACAACAATTTCCTGTGATCTTTCTTTCTTTCTTTCTCATCTGTCAAATAGGCTTCTCTCCAAGAACCTCAAAAGTCTTATTTTCCTTTGGTTTGGTTTAGAGATGCTAAGACACTTCAGTTGTGCTACTTTGAATTTCCGTGAAAACATTACCTGTGTGCTGGGATCTCCTGAAGGAATCACCTTGTTGTTTGATAGATTTTTCACCCTCTTGGAGAAAAATCATAGACTACATCCCAGAGATTCAAGTATGTCCTCATATTTTTTTTAAGCTTAATCCCAACTGTTTTATTTGATTAATGTAACTACCATCCTGTAGAACCAAATCTCAAAATCTTTCAGGCCTCTACCCTATATATCTCTAATATATATTCTTGAATCATAGAATCAGAAAATAGTTTGAGTTGTAAGGGGCCTTAAATATCTTCTTGTTGCAGCCCTCTTGCCGTGGACACCTTCCACCAGAGCAGATTTCTCAAATGTTTGAGCCCATCAAACCTGGCCTTTAGAATCCCATCCACTATTCTCTGAAGTCTCTGTCAACTCAAGGTTTTCGGCATATCTCCAGGTATCTTTTTTAGCAGTTAACTGTACTGATGTCTCAAATTTCTTATTACAGACATCAGCCACAAAATTATCTATTTTATTGTACTGGCCATTAAGTCTAATTCACTTCCTCACAAATCTTCCTGTAGACAGGGACTTAGTCACATTGACTGACTAATTCATTATACCGACTCTGAGGTTCACTGAGAGTGCTGTAAAATACGTTTGCGGTTTCTGTTTGTGTAATATTTTTTCAAGGTTGTCATGTAAAACTCGTGGCAATACTTTGAGATTTTCTTTGAAGAGAAAACACCGTAACTATATAGAACTGTTCCATAAAAGTATATTTCAGTTGATGTCACTTGAGAAGCAGACTTTTCTCATGTTTCTTATTTCCTTTCTTCCATATCCCAAGATGATGGTCAACCTTTTAGTTACATTATTTCATTCTTCATTTTGTTATATATTTTGATCCTTAATTCCCTCTCAATGTCACTGCAATCCAGAATAAAGCTCTTCTTGCAATTATGGTCTACATTTTTATTTGCTGGTGTCTGAACTTGTATCTGTCCACATTAGAGCTCCAGTTATTCAAAGGAATTCACATTTTACACCAGGAGATTGTCCCCTCATTATTTAATGTTCCACACATTTTCACATCATTGCAAATTTTTACCAGCACTGAGAAAGTGTATTATTTTCATTATAAATATTGATGAAGATATTTACTTCACCAAGCTAAGAATTAATCTAAGATGTCACCAGGGGTAAAATTTCTTTGTAGATGATTATTTCTCATTTACAGTAGCTTTTTTCATCTATGAGCAAGAAGAATAATTGAATTACTTTTTTTTTTGGCAACAGGACACATCTCTGCAATATGTCAAATTTTCAAACACAACTTTTCATCATAGACCTTACTTAAGTGAACTTTCCAGTTTGAGAGAGGGGCACGATATACGGAGATATTCCTATATAACATGTGGGAAGATGAAAAAAAAAAATCATGAGCCTTTACTGTGAAAAGAAAACCTTCTTCAGGAACAGTATTTACTCTGAGGAGAGAAGTCAGCAGCCTTATCCTAGTAAGTCTTTTTTCTACAAGATTACTTCAGAGTATCTCCATGGCCCAAAACTAGTCCTGGATACTCTCACTCCATTAACAAATATCTGGATGAAGCTCTACTTCAAAGTCAGGATGAGAACAAAGAGATTAACTTTGTTTTTTTTTACAATAAGATAAATGATTTTTCAGGAAACAGTTCTGGTGTTAAAGGTAGAATTATTGTGAACGGTTTTAAAATCACAGGTTCTTAAATGGGAGGATAATTTTTTTACATAATTTTACATAATTTTTTTTACAAATTATGGGATCAAAGATTGTAACTATAGGAATTTTAGTTTTCATTATATCAGTCCACTTTTTTTTCTCTTTGTTTATATTTCACTTAAAAAATACTAAGCCATACACTTACCCAAATATTAAAAGCTGCTACAGAAAATCTGTGAACTGAAAGAAATCACCTGGGGAAAGAGATAGAGTGAATTACTTATTTCTCTCTGGTATAGCATATCCCCTGTCTGTACAATGGTGAATTGACTGAGTAAGTTAAAAAGGAACATATACATAAGTCAGAAGAATTCTTTGTCACTTTGTAAATGCATATCCTGTTGTCTTGCTTTTCAACTGAAACACGAAACCTGTCATTTCACATAATATATGGTGACACTGGGTTATTTAGTTTTTGAGATATTTCATCAGCAAGAAGGGTTTTTTGAGATAGAGGGGCAGAATAACCAATTAAATTCATTCACATTTACTACTTGCTTTGTTGCACACATAAATCAAAGCGAAAATGAAATTCAGGCCAACTTTTTCTCTCACCTTTAAGCACACAGTCCTCATCCTAACACATTTCAAAAGGCAATGAAAAAGTGAAGTTTAACCATCTTTTCTCCGTGTCAGTCAGTTATTCCAAAAAACATATATGTCCTTATATTTAAACCCAAGAAAGTATATTTGTTACACATAATTTTGTACTTAAAAAGAATTAAGGGTTTTCCTTTTTGTAAGTGTAACCTCAATTTCTTGAGGTAGTGTTTTTATTAGGACATGGTAGCAACAAAGAAAATTGTAAACATTTATCACTAAGCATTGCACTTATTGATTTTCCTATATAGAGTACTTTGGGTACGTAGATATACGTTAGTACCAATGAAAAATGAAAGGTTATAACACTTCTATGACTCTGGATCATCCCCCATGAGAGAGGAAAACTTGGTTATAGAGTGCCCAAGTTGGGCATTATCCATTTATTGTCTTTTAAATACACTCTTTGAACCTTAAATAATGCTGAGGGACAATTTCATCTCCTGGTGTAGTCCCAATGAAGTGAGTGGAATTGCACCAACAATTCAATTTGTCTCTGTGTGCTTGTGCATTTCTGCCTGTACTTGCTGTAGGCAAAGCCTAACTGTGAAGTATGCTGTCATCATAATCTAAATCATAGAGTATATCATCATAAAACATCTCAAAGTCTGTATAAATAAGAATTCACTAGTCTTCTTCAGCCATGAAGGGAAAAACAGTCTCCACCTATTTATCTTTTCAAGGCTAACTCTGTTTTTTCCCACTGAAATGGGAAGTTGAAAAGTTCCCAGCCATACTGTCTGCATTTTAATGAGCGATTTCTGTAAAGACTGGGCAAAATTCTGACTAGGCCTCCCCTATGGAGGGAAGGAAGGCTCAGAAATTACAAGGTTAGAGAAGAAAGAAATAGGATTGCAATTTGATATGTAGGATTACATTGTTTTAGCAGAAACAGGGAAGATTTTTATAAAGCCGTTTTTCATGAATTTTAATGTTCTAAGAGGCATGTCACCACACTGCAAGAATTCCCTAGTCCTCACTCATGTGAAGTGTTGCTTCACACTTTCTCTAGTACATACAATAAACAGAGTGTTCCCCTGCAAAATTTGCACATGGTAGGCAAGGAGAAGCACTTTGCATACTCCCAAAAAGCACTTGAGTGAAAGCCAGTTTATCTCTCTCCTGCCATTGAGTGTATGTATATGTATATGCATGCAAAAATTCAGACATCACTGTGGGGGAAAGTTTTAGAAGACAGGCTAAACAGGACAGCTTAAAGTTTTAACTTTATTTGTCCAATCATTTCACACTCTTGCAAATGATTAGTTCTTGCCTATTTGTAATCTTCTCCAGTATATTTAAAGTACTGTTGGTCTTAACACTTTTTATGTACTAAATTATATGTGAATATGGAGATCTGATACCATGCAGTTAGAACTGATGGTCATGGTGGTTCTTGTTTATGTAGTTAGTTTTCTCACTTAGGCTGGGTGCTTTTATGCATCTAGCTATGGCTTTGATAATGCTCACCCCTTTTCATCTGTCCTCCCAGCCACCTCTCTTGTGTGCTCAGCAGGATGCCTGCCTATTTGTAGTGCCATGCACTTGTCTGTTACTGTGGCAACTTCTTGTTCTGTGAATCTTTTCTATGTTCAACTGTTCTAACCTTTATTTTCTCTTTTGGTGCTCACATTGCTCAGGTACAAGTTTATAGACTATTCACATTGTTACAAAACACTTATACACAGTTTTGAGTTACACTATATTAGAATGCTTATATTCATCTTCAAGTCAAGTTAGTAATTATTATACACTAATTTGTGGACTTTTATAAGTGTCATGCCTTTGTTTTGGCTACATCTCAGTGACAGTAGGTTACCTCATGCCTGCTGTGGGATGAATTTAGACATTTGGATAGATAACATGCAATGCTAGTGTGATGTACATCTATACCTGAGCTCATTGCTTATAGAATGTCTCTGATAAAAGAAAAGACTCTAACTAATCTTTCTTCAAATTAAAAAGAGTATTTAATTATCCAGTCATACCTGATTTTTTCTTTAAAATTACATTAAAACCAAGGCAAAGAGTCTTGAGTTTTCTGGTGTTTTGCTTACCAATACTATTGCCAATGAACTGTCCTCAGAGAGCTCTTAATAAGTCTCAAGAATCAGTGGAAAAATGGCAACAGAGAGCAGAGCCAAAGCTTATGCATTTTCAGGCTCTTTTTGGTGTTCCAATTTAAATGTTTGGAAAATGAAGACAGAAGTCATAAAAGTAGTTCAGCAGAGTATACATAATTTGTTCTGATTCAGGTGAATTGAGGTTTTTCTGACTGCCATCCTGTTATCCATTTCTATTTTCCTTTTCTGTATCACTTTTGAAATGCCTTAGGCTCCAATCAAGTTGACCAGCAGATATGTTTAGTTCCTCTCAGCACTTATTGTTCAGAAAGAATAAGCACATATATTTGGATAAAATATCACTGCCCTTCAAGTCCCATGAGAAGGCCTTCATTTATTAATAAGCATCTGGTCACTTCTATGAAATTTAGCTGATCACAGGAAATGTTGAATCTTTTGAATCTTCAGACACAATTTCTTTCTGTTGTTTACTACAGTTAAATGTGTTTCATAAATATATCTCTGTATGTGTGTACTTTTTCTCTTCTTGCTTATATCCATAACAGGAAAAGACAGTCAACTTTCTGCCTTAAGGAAGCTTTCATCAAAGTTTCATAGGAAATGAATGACATCAGTCACAGGCTTGCCCCTAAATATTTTCTACTGAAATTTTAATGTCAATGACAACCTTATTTTGAAGGTAAGGCACTATGACATAAGGACTGCTCTTCTCCCCTCTTTTATTTAAATGGATATTTCATTTGTCCTAGGCATACAAATTTGCATGTATGCACAACTGTAAAACTTTTAAGAATGGTCTTGAGACTCGGGAACATAATTTTCTGATGAAGTCTGCAGAGTCTGTGGGGTGAGTGAAGAGAGAAAATTTTCATTTAGAGCAGTTTACTGCAGACTGAAAATATACACATTGAATAATGCCTTGAAGTTCTAAAGCAAGATAAGATTCCATTGCTGTAAAGTAACATTTGCAGCTATGCAGACATAATATTTGCATCAGATTTCTACCTTTCCCTCAGAGTAGTGAAGAAGCAGAAAAGGAGGAATTCTCTTGAAAATCCACATGCTTTCAAGTGGGTTTCTTTGCCTAGCACCTGGCTGATAATGCTGATTGAATGTAGATTTGTTTCTAGTAGAAAGACAGATGATTTTTCTAGTGTGCATAGGTTTAATTTACATTGCCACTAATTTATAGTTTATCTTAAGTGTTTAGGAAAAAATAGTATTTTAAAAAAAATCCTACAGTCAAAATCTACTTTAATATCTGTTTTCACTTAAATTTATCCTTAGAACTTACATTTACTAAATGGAATTTCTAAAAATAGATTAGAGAATAGCTGGAATGCAGGGGCATAGGGGGAGGAAGAAATCATCTTGTCTAGAGGAAACAGAGAGAATACCCTCATGGGCAAAAAGACAGATGTGATAAGTCTTAGGAGCTGGAAGCAGATACAGACATAATATTCAAAATTAAAATTATCAGATAAAGTACATGGCATTCCACCTCAGTGAATTAGAGTCATCCCTTTGATTTCAGTGTAATTTTTGTCATTGTCTAGTTAGAGCTAAACAAAACTGGATAATAAAGTTAGTTAAAATGTATAGAAAAATCTATATTTATGTCCAGAGTGTGCACACTCAGGTATTTTGCCAGTATAGTTTGCTACTTTGTTTGCATTTGCAAAGCGTAGTTTGGGAGCATGTGATTTGGAAATTGAAATGTTACTCATTATAAAAAAAAAAAAAAAGACTAGAAAGATCAATGGAAAATGGAATCTTTGACAACTGTCAGCAACAAAGAAAAATGTGAAACATAAGGTATGTAATATTTCTCTTGCAAAAAATAACTGGAATAAGCAAAATTATTCACAATCACTCCTGAAGCTTGTATGGCAATTTCTGAGCACCAAGTTTTGCTCTATGTTCTCTCTCTCAATCCTTCTCTTTCTCTGTGGCAGATAAAATTCCCATATGATAGGACATGCCAGTTGGTCTTAACTGTCAATGTAGTTTTAAGAATTTTGCAAAATATTTTTTTTTCTTTTCCCAGAAAATAAAATTTATATTTCTGCATGAATTGTAGAAAATGTTCATCTTACAAATAAAGCAGGCATCATTATCAACTTTTATCTCTCTTCTGAAAAGCATGGTACAGGACCACAGAGGAACCTTACCCTCTGTATTCAAAACAAGGCACATTAATATTTCTTGTCACACACTTTTAGAGGGCTCTACAAACTTTTAGTGTTTCCTATCTCTGTGTCAGGAACACAATAAAAAGCAAAATCAACAATACAAAGAAAAAACCCTATCATTTACAGAGTACATACCCTCTGGGTTTCCTAGTGGGTCTTACCATTCATGTTTGTCTTCCAAATTGTAAAGCCTGTAGGGAATGGATTGTTTTGATATCTGCATGTTCTGCAAGGTCAAGGATACTGTCAGTGCTGAGTAAATAAGTAAACAGTGGAAACAGTGGTCAGTCAAAATCATAAAAGTCATACATAAAAGCTTTATATAAATATATGTATATATATGTATGTATAATCAAGCTATATTTGTGTCCAGGAGTTTGAAACCCATGTTCTCTGTCCCATCAGAGTTTGACACTAAAATGATATTTTGTGTTCTGAAGGCACTACTTGTTGATTTTTTTTAATGGAAGATGCTAAAGATAAATCAGTACTAATCCTCCTGATCTGTATGTGATAGCACTAAGCTTGATAATCCTAGCTGTTTTTAATGAGGGTTGTACAGTTTTAGGGTTTATTTTCAAGGACACTTAGAACAACATCCCTTTATCCTAAAATTCTCTCTACAACATTTAGCAACAGCACCAGAAGTCCTGTAAGAAGAGATATTTCCTTTGTTATTATCTTAACATACTATATTTAATTTGTAGACAAAAGCTTTAAATGTCCTGCAGTTTCCTTAGAGAATAAAATGTCCTTTGAGGCTTTTTTAATACATGAGCCTGTGATATATTGCTGCAAAATGTAAAAGAGACAAGTGGAATAGAAAACCGATAATGTTAAAGCATGATCATCTAGCATCTACTGTTATGTGTTCATTCCTCCGACTGTAGATGTCTCCTTATATTCTACAGGCATTGTAAGATTGGACTGTGAGGTGACTGAGGTGTTTCACTACTGAGGGAGTATCAGAAAACCATTATAAGTCTTTGTTTTCTGTACATGACTGAATCATAATCCAGTTACTTGGTTCAAAGTGTTTTCCATATGTAGGTGAAGAGAACTTCCCATTGCATTTTCTGTGAAAATCCTCAACCAGAATAATTCACCTTTACTCTAGTTGTCAAAAAACAAACTCAGGGAAATGGCCTTTATTCATATTTTGCAAGATAATGCCTGTAAAAAAGTCAACAAACATGTCTTCTGCAGTCCCTTTGACTATGTTTTTCACATTCAAGTAGACAGAAATAATTCTAAAACTACAGTTTTAAAATTCCAGGTTTTATACAGAAAAGATTTTTCAGATTTTACTGCCCAAGGAATATGAAAATGGTGCTTTTCCTCAAAACACAAAGAGGTTATAGGATATCCTCATAGTTCTATTATACAATCCCTCAGTTTCAACCCATGGAATGGAATTGACTTTTCTGGAAAACCCTGGTTTCAGGAACTCTAAGCAATGGCTCTCCACCCCATTGGAATCTGTCCTTCTCCCTGTCTTTTAGAGGGTACAGATGAGGAAAATAACTAAACTTGACTGAATAAAGGAAGAGCATAAATCGAATGGGAACAAAAGAATATCAGACAGTCCCCATGAGAGAAGAAATAATCCTTGTCCAGGCAGCAAACATGAGGGACGTGAGAAGATTTCATATGGAAAAGGGTAGGCAGGTCAGGTGCAGCTGTCTAAAACTGTCTTTGGGCTTAAGCAATGCTAATGAAGGCTCAGAGCCCTCATTGTCCATCTGCTCTCTCACTGGGGCTACTACTGAATCTCCACTGGCCAAAGCTTGGCTTGCAGCGAGTTGTGCAGCTCCTCACCCAGCTTAGGCAGCCTGTGCCAGAGCTAAATGTTGAGTAGATTTGTGAGGCGCAGCTGTCTGCAGCTGGACTAATCATCTCTGAATATCAAAGGGCACTGCTGGGATTTTTTGTAATGCGGAAATCTCGGTCTGGAGAATAAGGTGAATTTAATGCTTATTTATTTCTTTGTTGGAAAATAGCTTATTTTTTATTTTTAATCAGAGTGTCAGAATAAAAAGTCATTAAGATCACACCCTGGATGTCAGTGCATTTGGGGGCACTCTGTCCTTAAATCTATTTTCAGTGCAAGAAGTGATGCCAGTGTTGGAGATATACCTGGAGCTTGGAGCACTGTAAACCTTTTGCAATAGCTGGGAGAAGGCATGGCCAAAACCCTACAGTTATTTGATGTGGAAAGGAAATCTCTTTCCTCCCAGGAGATGGACATTCCTTACAGTTTAGTAACTTGGTGGGTAGAGCAGTCCAGTAATTTTTTATTGTTGGGATGATTCTGTGTAAATAGTTTTATATCTTTTGTTCTTACTATTATTTCCTTTCATTTTCTTATCTCATTGTTGTTTCCAGTACCTTGTGTTCTTTGTCTTTTGTGACACCCACTGGAGAAGGGAGGGGAGTGGTGCGTGGTCTTTTTAGTGGGAGTACTAATTTGGAGAATACCATTTCTAAATCACAACAAGAGGTTTAACACAAATTACTCTGGATATTGCAGTGGCTGGAGTCTCCACATCATGACACTTGTCACGAGTTCCTATTCTACAGTAAGCAGCAAAAGCTTTTGCCTATAGAACATAGCAAAAATCAGACTTTGAGAAAGAAAAAAGATGAAGCAGTTCAATACAAAATTTTTTAGAAAGGTACAAAGAACAGCTTCAGTTCAGCAGTGGGGCAGACTGTTTGGGGTCACATGCAATCTTGGCAGAACAAAATTGACGTGGATCTGGAGGACGTTTATGAATTTGCTACCCTGCTCGACCCTGACATTTTTTGTTGTTGTTGTATGGAATTATTCACCAGTACTGGCTTTATGGAGCCACTGTGCTGCAGTTAAGCATCATTGGTAGGGCTTTTCAGCCAGACATTAATCTTCCTTACTGAAGTAAAAATGTGACAGTCATCAGAATAAAACAGAGAAACAAAAATTTCTCACATGGATGAGTTCCTAAGTTCCTGTTGTGTCAGAAACTGGGTAATGTCTAGTGTCTCTAGCCATTTCTGGAGTGTTTGCAATGCCTGCTCATGTGCCCCTGGTGAGATGTGAGGCAGGCCAGGTTGTGCTGGGTGAGGCAGAGCTCTGCCCTGCCCCAGACAGCTGGTGTTATACCAAATATTTCTTTGCAATAATTGGTAAACACAGGATGTCTAACCTGAAACTTGAGCTTCAGTCTGTCCCTAGAAAAATCTCATCATGCCACATTAGATGAAGAAACTTTGGGACTTTTAAAAATTTCATTGGGGGATTGACCTGAGTTAGAACTAATTTTCTTCTCATGCTATTTGATCTGGATCAGGTGTCCAATCTGTTCAGTACCCTGATTACATGAGCAGTTTTGCTGGTACACAGAAATGCACAGTGAGAGGATGAGAAAAAGGGTCCAAGGGGATAAATGAGGCAACTTCTTTTGATGGCAGCACCAGTCTGTCACCCTGGATGTGACACAGCCCCCCAGAGTGGCATCACATTGAGAACTCTTTGTCTTTGTGACACCCTGGTCTGAGAGGAAAGAGACTCCCAAAAATACCACACCAAATTTTATTTCTTGACAGGAGAGAATTTCTGACTTGGGTCTCATTAACTTCTTAGAGAAAACTGAAAAATTGCTTAATGTACTTTATTTTTATTAAATCCCCATTTTGTTTCCTCTACACTTTCTTTTCTATTCTTTACATTGCTTTGCTTCAAGCACCATTTTTCTGTTTTTTCTTTTCTGTATTTTTTTGAAATTTTCTGTTATTTTCTTCTTTTAGTGTTTCTGATCAAGAGTGAAGCTTGCAGGTTATTGTAAGTGCATTCCAGTTTCATTCTTGGGGAATGATGTAGTTCTGGTGAAAAATTGCTGGAAGACAGGTTTAAACATAGAGTAACTCTTAAACTGTCATTATCCAGTAGAGTGAACTAAAGTTATTGGACAAGAAGCACATGTGCTGTCCATAAGGATTATGGCAGGCCATATAAAGGAAAAATACTTAATTTTTTTTTCCTTGGAGCACAACTGGTTGAATTCTGCTGCTGCATTCTGTAGCACAGAAGCAATGGCAAACTTGAAACCATAAGGACAGAAGGGCTCAGTAACAATAGATTGTGTCACTGTCCAATTAAGAAAAGCAAAATAAAGTTCCTGAAATAGCTTTCAATTAACACTTACTGCTTCCCATAGTATATCTAGTTTCTTAAAGGGCCATTAATTGTTAATATACTGCAATTAGCCCTTAAGTATGTGATTAATATTCTGTTAGATGCTTATTTAATGTTATTTGGCATTCATTACCAATTAATAGATATTTAATTGAAGCCTGCTTCCTCCTCAGCAGAATGCCTGATATCCTTTTGCCCCTTCCATGATGTCTTCTGCTGTTTGTTTTTCTTCAGACCATTGCCTTTAAGGCAGTAGAATTATTATTCTTCTTGTGGTTCACTTGGCTAAGCAGAAAAAAATCAGTTTTCTATCCATAATACCTATTCAGATAAATGTGCTGGGATTAAGGATGCATCAAATTACACCAAAATTCATTCAGCAAATAAATCTTAACTCCCAATATAAAAGGTTTGATGAAAGAAAGCAAAAATGTCATAGTGGTTGTTTTCCTGCTTTGTCCCCTTCTGTTCCTTTTTTTCACACTTTTTTTCCCCTAGCATCACCAGCTGCAATAGATGTGAGTTAGGCAAATGAGGCAGGGAAAACACAGCAGCAAATGAATATGGTAATATGATTACCTTATGGAGGAAACTTTTAAATTGCTTTCCAAGAAGATGAACCTATTTCAGCTGTGTGGTACACAAAGCTGATGCAGATGGGAGAAATTGTGTTAGTTACCAATCATACCACCCTCATGAGGTCGGCACCCCATTGGTTGGCATTTGCATTCACAATTGTCCTCTTTCAGTTTAAAATCAGATAGCATAAAAGGAAATTGTCAAGTCAATTCTTGCATGTCCAGCTTGAGATGCACAAAAGGAGTCCAGTATTCAACAGCAGCAATAATCTAAACCTTGAAAATCCAGCCACCTTGAAAGTCTTTCCTGTTGTGTTAGCAAAAATGGCTAATCACTAAGCACAAAATAGTTTTGAAGGACCATTAGCTGCACTCATATTACTAGGTGGTCAATAAACAAGCAAATCCACTGAAAAGTGTTCCAACTGCAGAATGAAGTTTGAATATATTCACTTCTCAAATTTATTTCTAAGGTTCAGAAAAATGAGTAACAGAACTGTCTAAGGAATAAAATGATGTTGAAATATTTATAAAATAAGGATAAACATTGCGTTTTTCAACCAGCTTCTGCTGATGAACAGAATCTCTAGGTTATGAAGCATGAAGAGTTAAAATGCATAATGTATTTATTAAAAATGTAATTATATACATATGTTCTTAAACTTGATAAAAGCAAAGCTGTTGTTTTCCATCTCTGGTTTTTATGTATATGGCCTTGCACCATGGGAAATGCCTAAGGGAGAGGGAAATGCTCTTTACATTGGCATTTTAAATTCCTTTATAAAGCTCTTTAGTTAATACTTGAAATTTATAACAGTTGAAATTTAAAATTGTTGTTAGAACTTTAAACCTGCCAGAATGTCCTGCTTTAGGAGGGTACTGCATTAACTCTTTAATTTTCATGTCCATTTCCTGATTTTTTCATATGTTTCAGATTTTTTATTTCTCCAAGCCCTGCTGTTCAGTTGAAGAAATCTCAGAAACATTTCTGATTATTTTTGAAAAATCATGGGATACAAACATCACATCTCTCTTTAAAGAGGTCATGGAATTTGGACCAAAAAAAGTCAGAGTTTGCAACCACTCCAGTTATTTCAATTCCTCAGAAGAACCTGGAACAAATAATTTAGCAAACAATTTGCAAGATGGCAAGGAAATGAGTAGAGCCAAAGCAATGGAAGTACTGAGGGAGCCGACAAGGGAAGATGCCCTCTTTGGTTCATTGATTCTTAATAGAGAGGATCTCACCAGCGGAGAAGGGAGCCCATCTTGGCCAAAGCAACCACAAACAGATCTCTGTTGACAGGAGGAAAAGTGCCATCAAATTTCACATCTGGACATGAGAAGAGCAGATTTCAGACATCAAGCAGACTTCAGACATCAGGAAGGAATTGTGGACGTTAAGAATTGTCCACTGCATTATTCATTTAGTGGAATACCTATAAGGACCAGTACAAAGTACCCTCCATAGTTCTGTATACCTTGTTTTACCAAGAAGCCTATGCTTGGATGAAGGATTAGGGAACTCCAGGAACTTATGTTAAGCTCTTGGAACCTCTTATTTTTCCTTTGTATCTCCTTTCTTTTCTTTTCATCTGTATGATTAATTATACCAAAAATGAGAACAGGATGGATGTGAATGATGAAAAAACCTAATAAAAAAGGTATGGTATAAGAACATTTGTTTTATACTGAATGTAGGGCTTCTAATTATTACTTAATTATATATAATCATTTATTGAGGGGAAAAGTAAAAAATCAAATCAGGCTTCTAGAGAAAACCTTTCAAAAGGAGGGGCTAGTCACTTAGTTGAAGATACAAGCCCATTTTTCACACAGATTCACCAATCAATTGTTCTTGACACAACTGAATATATGATTAGATGGGTTTATAGGTTGAACTCTGAAGATTTTAAAGGCTGCTCCATGCATCTTACAATGCAGTCTGGCTCTATCAACCCAAGGCAAATGAGCAACTCATCCAACTGCTCTGTTGGTATTTTTTATTCTGAATTATTTCAAACATAAAAATTCTTACCTTGAATTTTAGATTAATTTAATCACCAACACCACTAACAGAAGACATTGTGGCTTTGAGGGCCAGTGCAGCCAGAACTACTTTGCCTGTCTGCATAGACAAAGCCAGTTTATTGGTGGGAAAGCTGGTTTTGCAGTGTTTTAGAGAGACCACTCTCTTCATACTCCTGATTAATGCCTGCCTCCCAAAGCTTGGCCTAGATACATTGTTTTAAGCAGTTTTAAAAATTTCCTTTTCTCTCTACTAATAGATCACTCAGAATTGAATTGTTAATTGGCAAACAGAAGACAGTGGTGTATACATTCTGTTGATTTTTACCTGTCTGCTCTGGGTTAATGGAGTGATTAATAAACATTTCATACTGAACTTCCACTATAAGAAGAGCAACATTATTCAGTGACTGACTTTTACCTTAGGCTTAAGTTCAACTCATTCCTGTTCAGCTTATCTGGAAAGGAGAATATTAACCTTAAAAACCATGAGTAATTATATTTCAGCAATGCATAATGGTATTTATTCAGTTTCTCATTCCCTTAGTAACTTCCTGCACCTTAACTTGGCATCTCCCTTTTAAGCTTGCATCTGACATTTCATTACCTCTGAGTATTCAAAAAACGCCCTAAATTGTACTGATTTCACATGATTAGACATTTCAGACTAGGACTTCTAAAGGGCTGCATAAGTTTTGAATGATCTCATGTTGTTGCTTTATAGCTTCCTCTGACCCTTCTATTTTTATCGCATGCTTCATGGCCAAATTCAGCACAGGAATAGAACCTGCACTTAGCAGTAGCTGTACTGAATTGAGAGTTCAGCATCCTTTTAACTACCATTGTACTGACTGTTTGTTATTACATTTTCAGGTTTCTTTCCCCTTGATAAATTAGTATTTGCTATTTAAAATGTGTCCTTCATAACTGAATCACAACAGAACTAAATTTCCCAGGAAATTATTAAGCAAAGTGGGAGGAAAAAAATTATTTGAAGGCTGCACCAGTCTAGATTCTGAGCTTCTCAACTGTAGCCATCTTAAAGTGAGGAAAGAGAAGCCGTAGCAGAAAACAATATTAATTTTTGTTAGAAGATGTGGATTTTGTTTTGAAAACATTTAAAAAAAAAAAAAGGGTTTGTATGTTTTCATGATTTTTCCATTTAAGCATGAAGTACTAGATTTTGATAAGATATTTATGTGTAATTAACAAGACAATTCTTCACAAATCCACAAAGCATGTGTTAATGTAATAAAAGTCTGTTTTCTATACAATTCTTACTTGTGTCACTTGCTCATGAAGTGAAGATGTCATAGCTATACTGAGAGACAGAAAACAAAAAAGATAATTTCAACTGAATACTATGCACTCCAGATTCCCGTGGTGGACATTTGGCCATTCACCCATTGGAGAGAGTCCAGAGGATGGCCACCAAGATGATTAAAGGGATGGAGCAGGTCTACTGTGAGGAAATGCTGAGAGAATTGGAATTGTTCAGCCTGGAAAAGAGAAGGCTTCAGAGTGACCTAATTGTGCCCTTCCAGTACCTGAAGGATGCCTACAAGAAAGATGGAAAGAGACTATTTACAAAAGCATATAGTGACAAGACTAGGGTAAATGGCTTCAAACTGAAGGACAGTAGGTTTAGATTGGACATTAGGAAGAAATTATTTACTGTGAGTGTGGTAAGAGAAGGTGAGGTTGACCCATCCCTGGAAATATTTAAAGCCAGGCTGGATTGGGCTCTGAGGGACCTAGTCTAGTAAAGGATGTCCCTCTCCATGACAGGGGGTCGGAACATGGTGATATTTATGATCAACCCAAGCCTTTCTGTGAGTCTGTGATTCTAGGATTCCATGATTCTGTGACTTACACCAGCTGCTCTGTTTTCCCCATGAAAAAAAAGAACAAAAAACAAAAAAAAAGCTCAAAAGGTAAAGAATCTCTTCTATCCCATGATTTTCCCATAAATGTAGATTGTAAATTAATAATAATTTTAAAAAGTGATTGTGTAATACTGCTCATCTCGTTATAGTCCCCATGTAAGTCTTTTCCCAGCTCTGTTTTTCGTGATGGCAGGCTTCTCCCTTCTAAAGAAGGGTGGCAGCCACACCCATCTCTCTTCTTGCTCTGTGGTCCTCTGACGGTGGCATTTTCACAGATGGTTTTGTGTCCTTCTAATTTGGCAAGCAGTTACAATCACCCAGCAATCCAAAGGACATATGAGCATCTCTGAATTTCAAAATCTAATCAACTGTTTCCACCCACCTTCAAAGTCTCACACAGAAAAAATTACAATGGACAATGGCCAGGAGACACTAAACTACATTAAAACATACACAAAGACAGAAATTAAAATCTGCCTAATGCACTACCTCCCCATCTCCAGTATATTAATTATATTGGCACAGTATGTAAGTCTTCAGCAAACAGCCCCCAGCAGGACCTTTTATAAGTGGTCAATAAGAGTAATGAAGGAACAAAGGAACGTATATATCCTTTTTGAAGTGGAGGGAGTGCCAGGAGTTGAGTACAATTCATATTCTGTTCCACTTCACCTTCTGAGTTCCTATACTTCTGTCTTTCTGCCTAAATAGACTCTCGATTTCATGGCAAGTATAAAATGCAAGGTTAAGGAGAAATGACCATTTGGCCTTCATTTTATTGTAGATTGTTCCTTGAATGTTTGCCTTTGTTCTGTTGTTTGCTTTTAGTTAAGAGCTGAGCTCTTGTGGATCACCCAGAGGTGCCCTGGAGTCTTCTGTCCTTCCAACTTATCACCTGACAGCAATGATTGTATAGTGTAATTAAAAGTCAATGCTAGCTTTTGGGATATATGGTATAATAAAAGAACCATCGGAAATTAGGACTTAAATAATGAAGGGTTCAGGGACATGTAGTCTGGTATTTGTTATGCATTTTAATAGAGGAAGTTTGCAGCTAATTGGAGGCTAACTAAACCCTTTGGACACATTTCAAGTCACGTCAGTCCTTTTTTTTTCTCCCCAAGGAATCTGATAGGCCATGCAGCTTAGTACTGTCTTTTTCTATCTTAATTACCACATTGAATTGTGCTAATGTAGGTTTACTTTAGAGGCATGTGTTATGATTATAACCCAGGCAAGAGTTTTCCACTACAGTTTTCAGAATCTAGTTTAAATACCTCTCTCTCTGCAAATAGTAGAAGAAAAAATTTAGACTAATTTGCTTCTCTAACTAATGCATTGTAACCCATGCCTGTGTCTAGAGAAAGCAGGTCACCTGAATTACTCTGACCCACTCCAGCAGCTTGTAAACAAGGTTGTCATTATTCTGTATTTGAGATATTACTAGATCTGATTTTTTATAATATTGGACTTTTTATTGTGCTACAAGAACGGTCCTTGCTGTGAACACACATTCTTCATAGTGGCACTAAAAAGACACATTGCTTTTAAATATGCTAAGCCTGTGAATTGAAATCTGCATTTTTCAATTGTCTAGTGAAAAAACTTTATGACAACCCCATTTATTAGCTGCTGGTGGAATTTTTGCAGAGGTTGGTCAGTGAACCTGATAGGCTGACCATAATTTAGGCTGAAATTAGGGAAAAGCAGAAACACTTCGAAAGAAAAGTGAAAATCAGACCTGTAGCATTTTGTAGATGTCAGAAGAAAATGCTGAATAATGCAAAAATCACAAACACAAACAAATGTCTCATACTTTGCCAAGATGTATGCATGCACGGTCAAATTTTTTAAGGAATTGGCAAAACAGTCGAGTTTAAAAAAAGAATTTGACCTTGGTTTTTTTGGAGGTTAACATACAAAAATTTGATCCAAAATATTATAATTACCTCATCTCAAGTTTTTCCATGAGTGTGGAAGCAAAGTGGTTTGTGTGAATATATACAGGCAGGATTCCAAATCTGGAGATACTTCTCTCTTCTATAGAATTGAGACTCTTTTGGCCAAGAAATCCACCAGCAGCAAGCATGCATATCTCAGAAATCTCATGTCTTCTTGTCCTTCTCTTTCCTCCAAAAAACAAATAAAATGTATTTTAACTATGCATGTGTACCAAAGATTTTAATTCATGGGACTTTCACAGCTACCTAAGCTTATTTTGGGATAAGGAAAAGGCATGGGTAGAGAACATTTTTCTACTTCTACTCTCTTGAATTGTTCATTTACTGCTGCAGCAGTCCTCTGACTTCCAACATCATTATGCACTATTGTGCTGTGCTGAAAGGGTTTGGATAAATCAAACCTCTTGGATTACAATATATATTTGCTGCATTTAGGTTATTTTAATATTTTGCAAGATCAGGAGACAACAAGAAGCCTTAACTAGTTTTCCAAGAGGCTCACACCTCCTTGGCCTTCTAGGTGAAAAGTCTGAGGACATCCCTGCCCTAGGTTTATGTGGTTTAAAGCCTCCAATTTTTATGATCATTTTCCTCAAAGAAGGAGGGCTGCTATTTCTGTGCAGTAGTTGGTGCTTGGTGCAAAAAGGGTGATGGATACCCAATTCACATCAAAGTTTAGGCAGAAAATGACATTGAATAAAAAGGAATCTTCTGATTAGTGGAAAACAGAGCAAGTGATCCAGAGCAGGAAACAGCACTGGACTTTAAGAAATGTAGGACAGGAAGATGTTTTGATTATGTCACTAAGAAATTACTTCAGGTCTTCTCTTTCATTGTTGCTGCAACAGGCTGCCTTACTGCTAAGGCAGCATGGTTTTTGGAAAGGGAGGGCAAGCACTTCTCCCTTGTCACCCTTTTCCTGGTTCTTCATTCTCTCTCCCTCTTCTGTCCTCTGTCAAGTCCACAGATAATCTTCCAATTCTACTGTCAAAACTCTCTCATTTCATGGCCTCACAGCTGAGCACTGAATATTTTCGATGCAGAGTATTTTCTGTTACTGCTCTTTGAAATATTTCTTTCAGGAAGAAGCTACTCTGCCCAAGTGTAAAATAGGAGACAAATTTATTATGGAATTAATAGCAAAACAAATGTGCTGGTGATATCTGAAAAATTACTGGCAGCTACTTCTGGCTGAATTCAAGCAACTATAGCTTGTAGTAAAACATGACAGTTTTAGTATTTAGTCTGAGCTCAACCACTTTTCATGCTTAAATCTGATACATTCTGTATTTTGGAGAGAACAGTAGCTACCTTCAACAGTTCCATAGAGGAAAAAAATACATTTCATTACGTATTTTCTATTGATTACATATAAGAATATAATTCTTATTTTGCTATTCCTTAAATTGCAATTAGAGATTAATTAATGTTTCCTTTAATGAGATCTTTTTATATGTTATTGTATTTCCTTATTGTTACATTTTTCCTGTATGTGGTTTGTGTTCTTTGCAACAGAATTTTTCCTGCTACTTATTTTTTGAGTTAATTTACATATTTTTTGACAAGTTAAATTATCCAAAACAGATCTGTTCATGTGCAGTATTTTCCATCATTCTTACCCTTTATTATGCTTACTGTAGCCCCTTGTGCCTTTCCTTCATAATTTGATAGCTCTATTATTCTGCAATAACTTATGCTTCCTCCATTTGCATTGCCTTACCTGATCCATTTTTCCTTTGATTTGACATGCAAAATCTGCCTAGCTTTTTCTTTTTTATTCCATCACCCCATTTTGATTTTAACACTGACTTGTGAGGTATAGATATAAACCATTTTATATTTAGTTCTCCTTTTCATCTCTGACTGCAATAATTAGATTTTCTTTAGCCAAGAAATATCAATTTAGTTGTTCTTTTGCAGATTAAGCATAATTCTGTGGGTTTTTAGGTTTTTAATTTTTTTTTTTCCTGGATTCAGTTCTGCTCTCTCTCTGAAGACTAGGTAACTTTCTAGCACATGGTTCCCATGTTTCCTAACAATTCAGTGTCTGTTAAACTCTGCCTCTTGACTTGACAGCTGAAACTTGACTTTAAATCCTGAAATATAACTAAAGGGTCATGAAGACCAGAGATATTGTAGATGGCAGATATGACACTATGCTGTGAATATTCCTAAATTGTGCTTAGAGGTCATCCTGGAAATTCATCTTCACTTACAGTGTTTTCATCTGATAGTTGTCTTTTCTACTGAATCTCACAGTCCTCTGATATTCATAAGTTTACTCTTTTAATGGTCATAGAATGAATGAAGAGTGTCTTTCTTCTTTTCTTTTCCTACTGGTGTAACTCTCTTCCTCTTTAAAAGTAACTTATTTAGTTTGAGCAAAGTCCAGGTGGCAAGGAAAATATTGGGTTTGTATCAGTATATATATTTCAGGTTATTTCACAAAAATGTTTGTTTATAAGTAAAAACATCAAATTGTAACTTTTAATTGGAGCTGTATTACAAAGGTATTATTGAAAGTTATAAGTCTTTCTGAGAGTCCACATATGTAACCTTTTGAAAGAGTCACTCCTTGAATAACAAAAGTTTTAAATTATGTTCTCCTGCATCACATCCATGCCCACAGGTGCTTTAGGTACTTCTGTTCTCTGTGCTCTGGGGTCACTTCAGTTTTCATTCACACAATTTGCAGAGTGAGGCGTGATTTAGAACATCAAATATCTCTAACTGACATTAAGGGGAATTTTTAAACAATCTTTTCTGGATTCTTTTTCTTCTCACAAGTTATCAGAAGGTTGAAGCTCAGTTTCTGTACCCTAGGAAGTGGGCAAAAAAATATCAGAATGTACCTCACGCTCTTTTTCTCTTCACTGCTCCGTTTGTGAAGCAGCTCTCTGTGCCAGTCACCTTGAACAGAAAAAGCAGGAGAAAGAACAGGGTTACAGTATCTGATGATCTTTGCCCATTTTCCACCTCCCATTTACTTAATCTCTGAGAACTTGGTAAACAGTCTTTACCTTCCTCTTTCTTGATACATAGGCTGAATCTTGCTTTTTTTTTCAACTGAGCAATGGAAAAGACAGCCTAATTCTTGGTGAACTTCTAAGCAGTTTTTGAGCTATCATTACTGCAAAATTTGATGTTATATTTTCATACGTACTATACAAAATGCTGGGTGCTGTTTTAAAGGAAATTAAATTGAATGATATTAAGCAGAAGAATATACAGAAAAATGTGTTATTTCTTCCCCTTTCTTTTTTTTTAGAGAAGGATCAAAAGATTCAGGTATCACATGTATTCCCTTGCAGAATGTTCTGAGGCACAGTGGTATGTCACTTTGAAATCAGATGTAAGATATAGCAATGCTTATCAAATAAATACAATTCAATCTCAGGCTCAGAAGCAGAGCTTTATATGAAGACAAAACAAGTTCATGGAATTGGTCAGACACAGCCTCATATGCAAAAAGTAAGATCTGTAAAAAATCCAATTCCATGCTTGATCAGAAGCAAGTGACAAGAGAAAGAAAAAGAAGAATCCAAGAAAAGCAGAATATGATGTATTTGAGATGAAAAATAAATTGGACTGGTTCTACCAGGCAGTTCAGCAGAGTGGCATTTTTCTATGCCATGAACTGAATGGTCAGATTCCTAGATATGAGTAATGGTCACAACTTGGAAATACTGTTTTTGCAGAGAAGAGAAAAAAACAAGCATACAGAGAAAATGAAATGGGAACAACAGGAGCACAGAAGGGTCAGCTGTTGGAATAAGGCTCAGCGGCATAATATGGTTAGAGAAGGTTCTAGAAACAGAAATATATAACCTCCCCATTTTAGCCAGTACCAGATCTTTCTTCTTCTCCTAGCCTGTTTGTGAAGCACCCTGTGTGCTGAAGCACCCTGTGGCAGTGATACTACACAATGTGGTTGTTGGGGTGGTCCTGAGAAGGGCAAGGGGCTGAACACCAGTGATCCTTGTGGGTCCCTTCCGAGTTGGGATACAACATGATTCTACGATTTTCCTTCTGTTGGAGAGAACAACAGGATATGGTTCAAGGATGAGGGGCAAAATAACACGAGTCACTCCAACAAGGCAAAGCTCTGAAAGCAGCAGATCTGCAGAAGACTGTCCTTGAGAGCCAAGGTAAATGGCTACAACCTCATCTACCTTCCAGCTCAACTGGCAAACTTTTGGGAGGGCACACAGTTAGCTATGTTGTAGGAGTGAGTTAGCAAAGTAGCCACTGCAATATAGACAACAGGGCAGGGCAAGCAGACTTTACAGCTTTGCATAATTTAGTTCAAGGATTATGTGCAGTGTATATAAAAAAATGTGACAGATGCAGCATTAAACTTTGAGGACTAAGGGTCAGTACAGTGAAATATACCACCATGAATATTAACCCACTCTCTTGGAGCAGCAGGTTTTTAATGAGTCACTAGCCAGTGACATTAAACCATAGACTAATACTATACTACTTGGGGAAAGTTGTACAATAGTCTATACTACAATATTATATTTAGGTGATTGCTTTATTACTCCTAATAAATGCAATGTTACTCCTCAGCAAGACAGCCAGAACTGAGACATAGGTGTATACATGGGGAAAAATTCCAAGGCAAAATTCCAAAAGAAACTTTAATAAGTGCAATTTTAGATGAGCAGTGAGTTTTAAGTGAGACTCCTTTTGTCAAGGTCATTCAGTGTGGTGTGGAAGAATGCCTGAAATTTGTAGACAGACTAACTAAACATGGAGCTTGGTTTTGAATGTAATCTTTGTTCAATTCTTCTATCCTTTGGACACGTACACTCTTATTTTTCTATACATTATTTTTAAAAAAAGTGTGTCAGCTGTGTCACTTTGAGGTTAAGAAATCATATGCAACGGATGTCCTGAAAAATGAAATGGACTAGCAATTTGTTAAATCGATATAAATAGCTGCCAAGTTTTGAAAATTTGGATCTAGACCTCCGGCAGAATATTCACAAAAGTGAGATAAAAATTACAATTTTTTACTCTCTGTAGTGTTATCCTGAATTCAAATTCGTGAAAATTACTGCAGTATCCTATTTATTAATGACTGAAAAAAAAACTCCATTGGATCAAGATAAAAATCTGCTTTCCTACAGGATTTGTATACTATTAGTACACTCATCACATGCATGCCCATCTATTGCAGGGGCAGGGGAAAGAGAGAGAATCTTAGAATTATTTACTAATACCTAATATTTGTAATAATAGAAATATATCTGTACAGAGGCTTTAAGATGTTTGTTGAGCTTGACAAACAGGCATTTGTTCAATCATATGGAAAAGGAAATTCATAAAACTCCTAAGTTAGCTGGTTAAAATTAAGTTCATAATGTAAGGGAGTACAAAAGCATAAATGAGATTTTTTTTCCTTCCTTCAGAAGGACCATTGCCAAATGATGTATGCTTCAATGCACTGAAAGCTGTTAACAGAGAACATGGGAAACACAAACACATTACTAAATCCATCAGGCAATCATACCAAACAAAAAATCCAATGCCAAGGAGAATTATCTCAAAAAGGATTCACTTATTTTCCTTTCTGGCTTCATCTTACAGCTACACAGCTGAGGTTGTAAAAGGAGAAACAGCTTCCTGCCACTACTGTTAGATTCTGGAAAAGGTTTCATTAACATGAAACAAAATCAACTAATAAAAGTTTATCATTCAAATGTAATTTTTCCCTTTGCTTTCTGTACAAGCAGGAGTGTCAGGAAAGGAAGAAAATTTTGCAAAGATTTTTTTTTTTCCTTAATGAAATGGCACTATTATATTTCTTTGGGGCACAGCCTAATTTTTGATTGTGTATATCAATCTTTGAATTCTGACCCTTAACAAAACTACTGAGTTTGACTAAAAACACTAACATAGCCCAGGAATTAGATAACATTTTAAAGCATTATCAACAATAATCAAATAAGGAGCAAAGTCTGAATAAGAAGTTCCCTATCCAGGTGTTCAATTTGATTCATTCTTTCCTATATCCTTCCTCTGAGGGCAAAATGTAGCTGTTGAATAGTATTTTGAATTAATTTTCTTCCTGAAAGCCCAATCATTAAAGTATTTACCTGCTACTCTGTTTTATATTAGAGTAAATAAGGACAGAATGATAATTTTAAGCTTTAGAGGGAAATTTTTAATCTTTTGTGACTGCCAGAAGCAGTTGCATTTATGGTCTTGAAACATCATCTCATTTGTTTTTTGCATGCACAATCAGATCTGGATGTAAACCTGCCTCTTCAAACACCTTTAAATCAGAATTTTTTATTCCGACACATAGACACAGAAACATATAACTATGCACAGGTTTTTGCTGAGCATGGAAAAGAATTACAGGGATCAATGAAACAAGGAAGAAGTGGCTTGGGAACACATTTTGCTCATTCCTTATTCCGTGTTGTATGATGAGTACCCCAGGGCATGCGATAGCTGTAAAGGCAAGCGCCTGAACACATAACACTTGTTATTTCTTAGGCAGTGTGAGCTAGCAGCCCTCCACTGGTGCTGGTGTTCACATGCTCTCTTTACTTCTGCTCCTGAGCAGAGGGGAGGGAGGGAGGTTACAGACATGTTTTCTTTTAAATGTCTGAAGAAGACCTTAATATACTGTCCTTTTGAACATGTAGTGAGTTATCACAAAGTGTGTTTGAATTCCGTTACTTTTTTATACACTTCTTTTTTTTTTTCACCCCTGATATGGGCATATTTTTTCACAGAACACAGACTCTCAGGTGAAATGCTACCAAATAAAGAAAGATGTTCAAGAAATTGCACAGCTGAAGTATTATAACTGATTTTAAACATTCCTTGGTGGTGCTTATGAAAGTCCTGAAATAGTCTCCTTATCAGGTTTTATTTGCAATTCTCATGTATGATGCGAAATTAATAAAATGAAACTTTTTTCTTCAAGAATCATTATAACTTTTTCTTCAAAGTTATAATGACACTTGTAGTCTGTCACTTGGTATTGTCTCCAAAAACAGGGACATGTTTTACAATTCTCAGGTTACTCAATTTATTGCTTTTAATTTACAGAAGTTTGCTCAATCTCCAACTCAAGAAAGTCTAGTGCCTTTTTATGTGCTGTTTTTTTTTTTTTTAATTTAGTTTAAAAATCAAAACACTTTGAGTGGAGAGGAAATAACCAGCAGAGCATAGTTATTATAGATGTGCACAAATAAATCTTGTGAAGTAACCCTTATGAAGCCCATGATGTAGCTCTCAGAGGGAGATCCAACTGTCATTGATTTCTTCAGTTATCTTTGTGGGACATAGCATTAATCTGTTTGCAAATCCAACTTTTCAGTTGTCAGGTTCCTTTCAAATGTGAGGATAAACAGCAACAGAAAGGACAGCAAACAGTAAGAAAATGTAAGCCAGATCTACTTAGCACAGACTCCTGAAGACAAATAAATACACAGTGGCCTGCTATTTCAAGATCAGAAGGAGATATTAGCATAGTGTTTCACAAAATTGAATGCAGTGTTGACTTATTTCCCCAAACAATCCAAACTTTTCTGTTTTACAATGGGGACATGCTAGAGTCAGTGCAGAACTGCGACTGCAACTTATTTTGCATCCTTCAAGCTTTCTTCTGTCAGTGAAGGGGAGAAGGAAGGCAGGTGGGTGCTAATAGGCTCTGAGCTAGGATCACGTACTCCTCATTAGAAATCTGTTGTTCTCAGAGAAATGGTCCATAGTAACATCATCATCATTTGTTTGCAGGTTTTTTTTGGAAAACTACTCATTAAAACATTTTCCCCAGTCTGGGAAGAGAGTTAACACTGAATAGATTGAATCAGGCTAGTCTTGAAACTCTTTCAGAATAGTTCATGCCATTAGAACAAGCCTTAAATAAAGTATATGTGAAGTTCCATCACTTCATCATCTCTTCCTTGTTTCTGTTAAAGTTATGAATAAATTTCCTAATGTTTCTGTGTCTTCTGAACCTGCAAGCACTTCACTAAAATTTTAACTGTCTCTTCATTGAAAAAACAGGTCAATTTTTATAATAAGATAAGACACCTGAACAAAGTCATTTTTTGAATATATGGTAGGGACTCTTACAGCTTCACCACAGGAAACTAAGCTCTAAGCCTGCTCAATTGCTTAATGGAAAAAAAAGTGGGTATTATTTCTCAGATTTGTAATGCTCGTATCACTTTTACTTTAGTAAAGATAAGGTCTTTTCAGTCTATGGTTTTATTAAGCAGAAGGCAGCAAGCCTACTATGGTGTCTGTCTGTATTGGCCAGAGACCAGGGAATTCAGTGTTACTGACACAGAGGAAGGTGTCTCAGAGGGTAGGAACTGCTGAGATTCTCTTCCCTCCCTGTCTGCTCTAATGTCATGACAGTAGAGCTGCTGGGATCAGGTCTGCAGCTGATCAGTTCAGTATTTTCCGACAGCCACTTGCAGTAGACAAAGACAGCAAAATTCCACCGTGATGATGAACTGAGTTTTTCTGAAGTCTTTTTTTTCCTGCTTATTTAATTTGTGGGATATTTGCATATCCTTGCACACATAATTTCCATTCCACTGGCATGTGCTATGCATATACACTGAAATGCATTTAATTTTTCTGCAGATATGGGTGTATGCTTATATAAGGATCTTGAGAATTCGGATGGCATTTGAGTTAATACCAGCAGCAACTCTGCATTTTTAAAGGTTACTGTTTCTTAACAGTTTTTAACAGACTCATTTTTAAGCTGATTCCTTACCATTCTGTTAAAGACTGTACATACTTGAGAGAGAGAAAGTTTTTCAATTTAGCTATTTCTGCCCTCCCAGAACACAAGCATAGCAAGAAAGAGAGAGAAAGAGTAAATTCCACTGTCCATAGATCTCATCTCTACATACTGGCTATCTAATAGATGAGATCAAAAGTGCTTAGAAAGGAAGAGATAATTTATAGGAAAGATAACTGTGTTCTTTTCCTGTATTCAATCTCTAATGGGGCCTGTTTTTGCAGGTAATAAAAACAGACAGAAGCATATGAGCTAGATTTCCTCCACACACATAAAAATTCAGAGATTTAAGTGGGCTTTAGCCCCCCTTGCATCTTTTTGGATGCTCACTGAAGACAAGAGAGGTCACCTGCTGCATGCCACTGCTCAACAGCTCACCCACTGAGACCCCTGAACTCTTCAGGCCAAAGCACTTTCACGATGGACCACGTGGGTTGATGAGTCTGCTGCTGCAATGCCTCTACATCCCTCTCTAGATGTGTGCGACCACTTAAAAACCTTTGACTTCAGACCCCATCAGAAGGTAACGTCTTTCCACTCTGATGAAATCTCTCCAGATGTGGAGTATGGGCTGTGAGCAGCACTCATAGCTGTCTTCTCACAGAATAAACACTTGGATGCGTGCAGTGCTGTGTTGGAAGACAAGTAGTTTGTAGGCATCAAGGCCTCTGGCTTGTTTTCAGAGGCCATTAAGTGGTATTATACATCTCTGAATTTTCCTAAGCACAAATACACAGAGACTTGAAATAAAATGGACTAAACTTTAAATTTTGTGCAAAGATAGTAGGAAAGGCAGAGGTGTGTCACAGACATTTTTTCATAAAATCCTTTCTTTTAGGATTATCCCTTCTGGGAGCTGAGGCCCCAGAAGAAGAATGTAAACAATTGTTATCGGCTGCTGTGAAATGTAGCAGGTGCACCTGTGATTGGCTCATGTTCCATGTTTGCAATTAAGGGCCAATCACAGGAGCAAGACAGAATCCCTGGACACAGAACTTTGTTAGTCATTCTTTTCATTTTATTCTTAGCTTTGCAAGCCTCTGCAACTGCTCTCTTTATTCCTATTAGTATAGTTATAATGTATTATATATCATATATCAATAAATCCAGCCTTCTGATCATGAAACAAGATTCTTATCCTTCTCTCACCCCAGCGACCTCATCAGGGCGCTGTAATAGAGGTGGAGGAAGGAAAAAGCAGGGAAGGGAAGGGAATGGAAAGGCATGGAAGGATAGGTAGATGTATTGATTTGAGTGTTTAGTTACAAGGTAAACAACATGTGGGTAGTGTCTTTTTCATAGGATCTGGTCTTTTTTATTTAATGCTCCTTTTTCACAGGGATTCACTTGTATTAGCAGAAATAATACCACTAGGAACTATTGTGAATGAAAGCACTAATTATTTTCCAAGGGGCAGAGCAGGTAATCCAGAAAAACTCAAGAGATTTTGAGACATGTGAAAATTTAGGTCAGTGCATGCAGAAAGTGATTTGTCAGCAATTTCTGGACAAAATGGATCTCCACTGCAGTTTAGTTTGAAATGAAGTGAGGATGCCATCAAGGCTCCCCTAACACTGTCAGTAAAATACTTGTTCAAGAGAAACGCTCACTAGCACAGATAAGTAATACATTATTTACTGTTCCAGGAAACACAGTAGGTTTCTTCTTATTTCAACCAGCTGAATCTTCTGTGGAACCCAGTTCAACTGGCCTGAGGCAAGGGTAAAAAACATCAGTTGTTCTCAATCTTTGTAGTCCATACATTCAGGACCCTTTCTTTGGGATGTTAGAGGATCCTGTGTGGAGCTCTAGCTGGGGTTTAAATATACTTCTGAGCAGAGCATATCAAACCTGACCTCTTACAAAAATGAATACCCATTGAAGTTTGAGATAAAGTCTGAGAAATATTCTTCATCTGGACTGAAATGAGCTTGGCAGCATGTATAGCTCTGATTAGTAATCTACAGGTAAATCAACAGCAGGCCCATGATGTGAAAAGCCTTCTGTGTCAGTAATACTACATTATATGAAGAGGACAGTCTTAAGCCAAAAGATATGGGAGAAAATACATATTGATAAAATTGTATATCTATTTTTTGGCAGTACAAGTGCTCACAGGAAAATGGGAGTCTGACTCCAAGAGAATATGGCTCAGAGATCTATAGCCAACACTTTTCATTAGGGTTGCTCTCCCCCACCCTCTGTCTTCTCAAGTAATGATTTTAAACAGAATATTGCGATTTTAAATAAATATTCTCACCTCCCACAAGAATATACTCTTCTGTTTCCTTGTGTAAAGGTTGTAGCTATTGAAGAATTTGTTCTTTTTTGCAGCACATGCTTCACAATTTGTTGCTTTACTCTAATTTTGTCTCATTATCAAAACATAGCCAGTTTTAGGCTTTTGGGGGGGAATTTGTGTGAATTTCTTTTACATTTTAAAAGACAGATAACAAGTTTTGCTCTTAAGTTTATGAGCTTGACTGAATAGTACAGTATGTTAGTTTCTTCCAATACATGTACTGTGTTATCAGAAAAAAGTAAAATATACCTGTTGATAGAAAAAGCAATTTTTCATTTTTCAGTAGGGAGTTTCTTCATGAAGTTATTTTTTTCTTTACATTGCAGCTCTGCAGTTAACAATCCTTTTACAGTGAAATAGCATTGACACATTCTTGTTGCTCTCCACAGGGGATGTTCACAACTGTCTGCTTCAGGCATATAAATTAGGCATCTTTAGTTTCCCTGAATTGCCTTCCTGCTTGTGCTGGCCTCATTTCACAGACAAAAAGGAGCTACGGCTTTTACCTTTGGTCCTCTGACTAGAGAGTGCATTAATTTTCCCAGGCAAATAGTTTGAATGTCCATTCCTCCCAAGTGAATTAATTACCATCCTTGCTATGAAGTGGGGTGCATCCTCAGTGATGCTCCACACTGTTCTAACACTGACATGTCAGCCACTGTTTCTTGGAGCTTTTTCAATAGCTACACCACAAGCCACAGTCATCACTTCCAGAGTCACATGGGCATCAGGTTTTCCCTCTGCTGTGCCTGGACTCCACCCATATCAGGGCAGAGCAGAACAGGAGAGGGCTTTGTGGTACAGAAATCTGTGCATTGTGGGATCAAGCCCACCTCTTACTCATCTCATAAAGAATCAGCATTGGCACCACCTAGACCTAGAACTGTTTCATAAACAAGTCAAATTTGCCTATGCAAATATTTTAAAAGTCTGATGGTTTATTTTTTTTTTATTTCACCTTTCTTCTTGAAGCAGAAAATGTTTGCTTAGGTCTGCCTCTATTCTTTAATGGGTCAAAAATTGTGTGGAAAAGGATCACTCTGACTTCAGGGTGTTTCGGGGAAGTACAAAAAGATTTCTTCCCTTATAAATTATGACCCACTACTTCAGCTTGTGCTCAAACCACTTGTTCTCATTTAATCTAATTCTCTAATAACCACTGGGGCTAGATTTTTTTCCGCTGATAGGGCCTACACTGGGCCAACTCAAGGAGAAACATCTGTATTTATACATGCATTGAGCTAGACTGAAACTAACTAAATTATTCTAATCTTTTATCTCAGAAAAGGGTTACCATTACCTTACTTATTCTAAGATGAGAAAAATGCATGTTCTTTATATGTGAGATTTATTCTTTATGACCTCTACTAAAAGTTCCAAGGTAACAACAATTTCCTAGTATATCTGAAAGTGTATTGCACATTCAATTAAATGATTAAAATGGTCTGAAAGTCAGTATCTGTTTAAGCCAAGCAATCTCCTATACCTCACACTAAGGTAAGTCAAATGTCACTTTCCAGAAGTCACTTGAATTAACTTTCTGCAAAACATGAGCAAATGAGATCAGATTGGAAACCACTTTCTAAGTTACTTATAAACTTATTTGATTTTTATTTTCATAATAAGAAAATTAAAAATATGCCATTTGCATGTCTGAGGACTTCTCCCATATAACTCATGCATGAGAAACATTCCCTCTCACAGTTGAAAAAACAGTATACATCTGAATAATAATGATTCTAAAAGTCTTACTTATTATGGTTCTGATTCAGAGGTGACCTAATCCCTTGGAAAAATAAATTGAATGCAGCCATTATAAATGTCAGGTGATGGGAATTAAACAGAAAGGGTTAGTTCAAATCCTTGAGGTACTTAGTAGAGAATTCTGAGATACCTGATGTTTATAAAAATCTTAAATATAAATATTTGTTTATTGGAAAGCTTTTTTTTTATATTAAGTATTTCAGTTCATTAAGGACTGAGTTGCCTGGTGATATTAGGTATTGTAAGAGAAATTTCAAGAGGGAAGTACTTCAAAGTGAAACTATGTTAAAACTAAAATATCTGTTCCCTTATCATGCAGTTGTCACTGTAAGAAGACAACTGAAAGGTAGATTTTCTTTCACAATTTTACATTTAAGACTTTGAGGTTACCAACTGCAGCTTGAGATGGCTAGGGATGGATGTAAGTACTTTACAAGTGAGTTAATTTTAGAATATGTCAGGGAAAATATATTTCTAATGCAGTTTTGTTTTTCTAAAGGCAAATCAGAATTGAAATATTTCTGTTTTTTATATACATATAAATATACCTAGAGAAAGGGAGATAGGGATATCACATATACAAATATGTAGACATAATTACATATATATTTGTGGTGACACATATTTAAACACAGAGATGCACATATATTTTTACACAGATATATATTTAGAGAGACATAAAGGGAGGCAAGAAAGATTCTGTTCTGCTGCTCAAAGTCAATACAAAGACTTTAATAGAGTATATTACCTTTTGTTAAAAGTTGGAAAGTTGGCTATATTAATTTTTTTTTTTTTTTTTGAAGCTGAGAGGGGGGATTAGAGAAACCTCCCCCCCCCAAACCTCTAATTATCTCTATTGTCTTTGTTCAGCAGAGGCAGCATGTTCTTCAGGATTCAAGCGGGGTGTAACGCAGATCTGTTGACATCTCCTGTTGTCCTTAGGGCTGCAAACGTAATTCCTACGTGCCTTTGCAGAAGAATCCAGAAGAGAATGTTATCACCATCACCAGGGAAATGGCACTGCCAACAACTGCCCGTGCAATCAGACACTTATCTTTTGATGTTCAGTTACCTTCTGCTTGTTAACCTTGTCAAGGAGGGGCACAGAGGGGAGCACCAACCAAATGAAACCTGCAGTAATTACTGTAATTCAGAAAGAAATATATTCACTAGAGGCAGGCAGTTCCACCCTCACAATCAACCTTTCTGCAACTCAAGGAAAACACAAACATGGCCTGGCTCAGACAAATTAGGCATGAACAAATGTTGCACATTAAATGAGTTAAAGGACCTTGCTGAAAATTACAAGGGCTGCTTAGGGAAGCAATGAATCCCATTAAGGCAGAAACAGGCTTAAAAGCAAGTGGGCTTTGTAGAGAGACTTATATATATTTACTGTACTTGGTTATCTTACCCAAGGCAATTCTGGCCACAAAACTGTAAATATATCTAGATGATAATAGTATAATGTTCTTTGGGATACATTCAGGGGGAGAAAAAGAGATCATCAGCTGGATGCTGCAAAACTACTGCTTCAAATACCAATACCTGGCTTGTCTGTAGCACTTTCCATCAATCTAATTTCAAGTGCCTTACAAAAGGATTTAGAAAGATCTTAAACAGTTAGATGATGTAGAAAGCTAAGAAATATTTGAAGTTAACTTTTAAAAACAAAGTCTTCTCCAATCAAACACACAGTCTTAAATAAACAAAAAGCCACATCCTCTTTTTGCTGGCATTCACCAAAGTGCAATGTATGTATTGCCAAACATATGTAAACAACTATAGCTGAAGGAATTGTCAATACATTACTAGTTCTCCTTTTGCTCATCAGTACAGCTAAATGATCCTTTCTGAAAGAAAAGCTGTTTTAATATGCATTAGCCTTTCCTCCCACTGTAATTATGGACGGACTAGTGGAAATTATTTTGCTTTAAATTGCAATGACAATGGGTTTGCCCCATTTTTCTTTTTTTCCTCAGCTTTTTTACCAAAGGAATTAATGAAGAACAATGCTATGATAGGTTTGGGGTCTTTTTTGTCTTTATCCTTGGTCCACACTGAAAGAAACATTAAAAGCAGGTTTTTATTAAAATCTGTGCAGCTTCCAGTAGTTTGAAGGTGGAGTCAGCAGGCGACAGGGCAGAATGTCATATGAATGTGTAAAATATGCATATTTGTAAATATGTTTTGAATACAGAGGTTAAAGAGAGGACAAGCTGAGCTAAGTCACAAAAGCATTATGAGAGGATGGTGGAAATACAGATCATAAGGTGCCATGTTCAGCATAAATCATGCGGCATGTAATACATAATAAGGGTTATTCATCAGGAGCTTTGCAGCAGCCTGTAACATCTCTGCAATCAAGACAACAATAAACTCTACAAAGTGGGAGCAATTTCCATCAGAGCGAGAGTGTCCCCTCCCTCATCTTTATTTTCATATGCATGATGATCACATGCTAATTGTGTAGACCTGTTACTGTGAATGACAAATAACCACTTCCAAAAGGACATTATGGCTAACAGCTCTTTAGGGGTCAATTTTGTTCCCCATCATTAAAATCCCCATTCTGTACAGAATTAGGAAGTATAGGTTTGCCACAGGAGCTTGTTGTCCAAAGAATAAATAGGGCATGTTGGATTAAGGGTGAGCAAGTGCTGTCATGAAAGTGATCTGCCGTGCACAGACTGCAAAGCTAGTGAGGGAGGCTGCTGCTTGGAGACATGGAAAGTTTTGGTAAAGGTTTCAGAGTGGCCAGTCACACACTGCAAGGGCAGTTTTAAGGATTATTCCACCTCTGAATTTACTCCAGGCTTGGAATTATGTCTGCAAGATTTTTGCTCTGTGCAGAGCTTGCTCTGCTGGTGCTCTGAGATGGCAGGTGCTCTGTGTGCTTGTGTTACATTAGTGCTGGGTTCCCTGTGGCAGGCTCAGTGTCCCTGCTTGAGCAGGATGAGATTGCATCTGCTCTGTATCTGAGGAAACTGCCTGTATCTGCTGAGAAATGGAACACATGTGGCTTTAACCCCAGCTTAGGTGGCGACACCCTCTGAGCAGTACCTGGCACATCGGGGATGTTTTAGAACTTCTCAGCAGTACACAGGTCCACTCACTGGTGGGCTGTGATTTTGCCAGGCTCATAGCTTCTGAGGGATGTCTGAGTAACAAACAAAAGGAATAAAAATACCTGAGAAAAGAAATACAAAACAGAAAAGTGCAGTTAAATATCCCCTCGGATCTGAGACTTCAGGCCAGCAGAAAACAGTTCAAGCAAGCCTCAGACAACTGAGGGTTTTAGGGACTATGGAATCACTTTAGGGGATACAGTGTCTTGCCAAATTTCCTTTAAAATCAGGGAACTGATTATGAGAGATAAAAATATGAGTATATTCCCCACACATATTTAAAAAGCAAGGTTATTGAAAGATGGTGGAAATGGAATATGTTCTGTGTCCAAAACAAGACTGAATAACTGGTGTCACAATTTATGTGACCAGTGAAGGTGCAGCTTACGACTGAGATCTGCACCAAAGTATCATTAATTTTTTTTATTAACCAATGGCATAGCAATTCGAATTTAAAAGGGGGCTAATGGCCCCCAAGTCCAGACTGTAGCTTGCAAAGGCTGGAAATATGCCACTTTGAAAGGAGAAGAGGATGCAAAATCCAGCATCAAAAGGAGTCCTCAGCAGATGGGTGCAGAGTGCTGAGAACACGATGCAGCATGTCGTGGAAGTCAAAACAGCCTCAACAGAGACAGGCTACAACAGCAGCAGATATAATGTCATGCAGCTGTGATGCTAACCATGGCTTTTGTGTTTGTGGAAGGAGAGCTTTGAATGCAGATTTAACTTATTGAGAACCTCTGATCTGGGTAGTCTGATTTAGGTACCTGCTCTGTGCTAGATAGAGAGAGTTCCTTATGTAGCTGATGGCAAGAGAGCAATACCTGCTAGACCAATTCATCCCCTCCAATGACACCTGATGAATTATGCATTTAGGTTTTTTCTCCTTTGTCCTATGCTACCCTTTGTCATAAAATGCATCCAAAAAATGTAACAGTTGCAACCTGAATATCAAGCAGAAATATTGGTTGGTTTGAGTAGTTTTACAGCAGTCTAGGTCCAGATTTTCATTGATTGAATAAGAACATACATTTACATACTTAAAAAGTGATCTAAAAGTACTATATAAATAATTTAAATGGTTAATTTTCTAATATCATTAATTTAAATTAATGCAATAGCTGTAATATTTTCATGAGACAACATGCTGGTGTCCTCAGCAGAGGAAGAACTTTGACTTGTTTGAGCAAGATCAGAGGAAGACGCAAGATGATGAGAGGGATAGAGCTTCTCCTATAAGGAATTCGAACTGTTCAGCCTGGAAAAGAAAAGACTTTGAGGTGACCTAATTGTGGCCTTCCTGAATCTGAAGGAAGTCTGCAAGAAAAATGGAGACAGGTTTTTTGCAAGGGCATGTAGTGAGAGCACAAGGCAGATGGAATAAAACTGAAGAGCACAAGTTTAGACTAGACATTCGGAGGAAATCCCTTAGCATGAGATTGGCGAGTCAATGGAACAGACTCCCCAGAGCAGTTGTGGGTGTTTCAGCAGTGGGAGTATCCAAGGGGCCCTGAGCAATCAGGTCTAGTGAAAGGTATCTCTATCCATGGAACTAGATGATCTTTAGTGTCCCTTTCAACCCAGACCATTCCACAATTATATGAGTCAATGAATACTATTTTATGTAGTTCTGAAAAATACTTTTAAATTATAACAATTTATAACAAACAAAGTAGTTACTGATCCCCTGTTCAGTTGCCTTTGCCAGAGTAATTTATGTGTATAACAGTGTCCTTCTAGGGTTAAATTTTATTTAGAGTTTTTTTTTTTTTTTTGGTTTGTTTTGTTTTTTTTTTTGTTTTTTTTTTTTTTTTATCTCAAGCCTTTTTAAGCAGAAAGATGGGATTCAATCCCACATGTTTTTCTGAAGTTTTAAACTGCGGCAGCACAGGTCTAGTGACAACATAGGAATTTGTACGTGGCAGTGGATTTGTTTCACTATTTAAAAGGAAAAATAGACTTGTCTAATGAAGAAAAAAAACCAGTTAAATGTAGACCTTGTCAATCACATAGATTAACTAGGGTGGGAACAGTGCCTTCAAAATGCTGTAAGTAATCAAAAAGATGAGATTCTTTTGAACATTTTAGTGCTCAGGAAAAGCTGTTTTTCTGACAAGAAAAAATATTTCTTTCAAGATTCTTTCACCTCAGAGCAGGAACCAGTACATCTTTTATTCATATTATCTGTAGAGCTTGTCGTTCTTGTATCTGTATCTTAGGAGCATTCTCTCATCCACTGAAATAACCAAAAAGGCTAGCTGGTATTTTTCAGCTGACTTCAGGTCAATTAAATGTGGACAATAGGAATTGAATACTTATATAATAACAGGTAGCAGACCTGACATGTTATGCTCACTGATTACTTTACCAATTTCCCTTACGCTTTCATTGCTACTGCAGAATTCTTCATGCACTTACCTGCATGAAGTCTTTCTAAAGCTGGTGAGTACAATTTGTTATCACCTCTGACTTGTTTTAGCTCTAAAATATCTCTCTTGGCATTCAGCTAGGCTTCAGCACTGCCAGGCATCAGTGATTCTCACCTTAATATACACTCATCTTCACAGTTTCCTCAGTGACGAAACAGGCATGCACATTTACTCTCCATAATTTCAATTCTCCAAGTGAAAGCTGATGGCTATTTGAGATGCTACTTTTTTTCTAGCTCCTGTCACCCTGATACCACTCAAAAGGTGTAAATATTGAGCAGTAATAGTAAGCCACACCTAGAGGAGACTTTCTCAGATAACTTAGGAATGTGGAGCATACACTGATAAGAAAGGGATGCGTGTCTGTTGGCCTGATTTGGCACAATACTCAATTCAATAGCTCTCAAGCAAAAGTAATGTAATCCATTAAAAGCAAATAATCAAAAAGTCTAAAAGCACAAATTTATTTGTCTTGTCAAAGATTTCCATGACAGAAAGAAAAATGAAAAGCGGTTGGTGGAAAGGGAGGTCACTAGATTGTTGGATTAAAATAGATATTTTTGAGAGTGGAAAAAAGGAAAATTGCCATATTAAAATAGCTAAAATTTCCAGGGTATAAAACTGAAGAAATCCATATTTATGTAAATAAATAGGCATCCAGGAATTTACTTTAAAACAGTATTTAATGTGTTTTCCCTGAGACTGAATTTTTTTGTGCACAAGGGCAACAAAGTCTCCCTATAAAAGAACAACAAGCTGGTAGCATATGTGATTCTTTATCTTTTCCAAAATGTTAGATTCCAGGATGAAAGCAAACAGAAGATCTCCCATCAAAAGATTTTCTTTTAATTAAAAATTGGATTAGAAAGCAAATCAAACTACAACCTCTAGCTATCTGTGGTAATAATGAAGGAAACTTTCCTTGGGCAGGAATGTTTAAAGCTGTGGTAATGAGAAAGGAAAGAATATATGCAACACTGCATTTCCCCTCAACATTTTTTGAGAATTTCTGAGACCACATGCTTTTAAGTGTAACAGGCAGCTTATTTCCTGTAAGGTTTTAGGATCTCACAAATGCTTTCAAGAAGGAAGAAAATAGTTATCTCTGCAAAAAGCAAAGTGTTGTAAGTGACCTTATAAACCATTGAGTTTCTTTGTTGCCAAAGAAATCAATAATGTAACAGCGTGTTTGGATATCAGAGAAGCAGCACTTGTTTCTGTGATCTCTCAATTCTGTAAAATGAGCTGTTGAGACTAAATTCTCTTGCATGAAGAAATTTAATTGGCTCAAAACATCTATTTTTTTTCCTTGGAATTCCTTGAATGTTTTTAAATTTCACACAGCACAGAACTCTAATATACAATTACATTGTAAAAATAAACATAATTAGCTGACTGATCATCTGCCTTTCCGTCATCAATGACATAACTACAGAACTTATGTTTGAAAATAGGCCTTTTTGAAGCTGATTCAAGATTCTTTGACTGATGAGGAAGATTTAATAAATATCTGAGAAAAAATTAATTTATATTGGTTTAAATGTGTTTTTATGATAATTTAGTGCTGGGTGAGTTGATTGAATTACTGGTGGTCTTATGTCTAAAAAACTTTTGAAGATATTTATACTTTTGAGTGACTTAAGCCCTTTTAAAATCCTTATGCCTGTTAAAAATGACATCTGTTTGGTAACACAAATGCAACATTGGAAAATTTTGTCTCAGTAATGTAAATTTATATACAGAAGTCAAATTGATGCTGCTTGAGGGATATCTAAGAGATTGGCAAGTGATCTTTACAATCATGAAGCTATTACTTGCAATTGCATAATGGCATTTAAATAAAAATTCTACATAAGAATTTTTTTCTTTCTTTTATTTTTTTCCTTTTTTTTTTAACATTCCCTAAGTCTCTGAGGGAATTCACAGAGTGCTTTTTCACAGCAACAGTTTACAGTATCATCAGTTTCCACCTGCAGCTAGGTCTTATCCAAACAATCTCCAGGATTATTAATACCCAGAACAAACAGGGAAAGATACAGTATGAATCTCTGCAGAAATTCTTTGGGAATGAATAAATACTCAGAGTAAATGTTGGCTGGTTTGATAATTTGGTAACTAACTTTCATGATATGAAAATTTATGCAGTTTGTCTGGATTAAGGTCACCAAAATAAATCACAAAAGGACTTCCCAGAGATTTATGATGATAATGGCATTTGACCTCTGGTGTAAACCCTAATCAGCAATTAAAAGGTTAAATGTTGCTTTGTCATCCTCCTGAGCTATTTATTCATGCATTTTTCAAAGTCATTTATGATTCATATGAAAGAGACCTGTTGTTCTTGACTGGTAAAGATTCATGTCAATAAACTTCCAGTCGTTTCACGACCTTGTTCACTGCTGATCCCATGCCACATCAACATTTTGGCAGAAGATCAATGTCAAGTATGTTTTCACCTCACAAACCCAGCTTGACTTGCTTTATTCAGTCTCTGATCTGCTGTCTGTAGATGTTTTGATGTTTGTCTTGATGTTTTTTATCATCTCTACAGGGTCTTTTTTTTCCCCTCCAGCTTTTCCATCCTGAAGTATGCCATGCAACTTGTGCACCGGCAAGACCTTTTCACAAGCAAAAGTTTATTGTGGAGTGTTTACTTTGCTGCTTCTGATGTACTCAAAACTTGACAGAAAGGAAATAAACAACTAAAATATGTTAACTAATCAGATTAGTATCTCTTTAGCCCTGGTCAAAAATAGTGAAATAAATGTTGTACCATTTGCCTTTTTGAATAACAACTCCTGGAGCACTTTGGATGAATAGCTGTAAATAGAGACGGTGAAAGTCCATTTTAGAGACACACACAAAAAATTACAGCACCCTGAAATAAAGAGGGCAAGGAGACTTCTTCTCCTTTTTAA
>JAHXMQ010000807.1:51814935-51828866 GCA_020466415.1 Ammodramus savannarum pratensis
TAACAGAATTTCCTTGTTCATAACACACCCTGCAAAGTCTAATACCTTCATGCCAAGCCCAAGATTGCAGACATGTCTGCCAGCTAGTCTGAAAGCTGTGTATTCCATTAATCTTTATATCTGTTGGAACTGGTAGGTGGAGGACAAAATGAATACTTGCCAGAAGTTTAAAATGTTGTTGCACCTTAATTTACTACATATATGTTGCCCATGATCAAAGATAAAGGATTTTAAATGGTGTTTTCTCTACTCTCTCCTTAAGAGAGCCTTTGGTCTTCACAGGGTTGGTGTTTAGCAAAGATTTTGCAGTCCTAGCCTGCAGGATGTGAAGGAAATTACATCTCTCTTGTGGCAGTTCAGACCCTGTTTAGGATTTAATATTTGCTGACAAGGATTAATTGTTAACAACTCTTTCATCCTTTGAAAATGAAGCAGATTTTTAGACATTCAGCTCCATTTGGTGGCAAGAGGGGTACTTTTAGGTGGAAAGATAATAGGAATCCCATCCTCGAGCCTGTATGTTTGAGAAAGGGTATGAGGAAAGCATACTGACAATTCCTGTTGGAAAGAGCAGAAAAATGTGTCTATTGAGATGCCTAGCAAAAACTGGAAAACCTTCAAAATATTATTATGCCTCTCTCAATATGTATAAAAATATTTCTAGTCATTACCACCCAAAATCATGGTGAAGGATGGAGTCAAATGGAAGCAGAGAGACTGAAACAACGATTTAAAATGAGGAGTCAGTGAAAGCACAGACATTTTTGGAAAATGCACTACATAGAGCAGCAAATTTATTTTATTTATTCTTTTTTAGTTTCAATGCCTGTAACTCTAAAACAAAATACTTTTAAGCCATCCAAATATTTTTCCTGGTTGTATTCATTCTTTGGGCTCTGGAAGTCAGGAAGGGTCTAGACCTTCAGATCATGGGTTAGCCCAGGGATTGGGAGTGAGTAAAGTCTTCACCTGCAGAAAGGCTGAGACACTTTAAAAGTCAGCAGAAGCCATGGATTTCGGTCTCTGTGTAAAGGAGTTTGGTTTCAGTACCTTAAACTAATCAGAGGGGAATCTAGTTTTAAATCAGAGAAGATTTGGGCTCCCCATAAAGCAGGAGGGCTATAGCTCCACTTTTTCTCAGGCTGCAGTACAATGCCATTAGCCATTCACAGTCTCTGCAAAATCAATGTAGCTTCACTAATTTGCATGAGCTGAGAATCTGGTCTGTGTGCTTGGGGTGCAGAAGGGAACAGTGAGATTAACAGGTACTTGTCCTTATCATGCAAGACCTCCCAGCACAGTTAGTTAAATGAAAACCTCGCACAATACCTGTGCTTTTCTTGTCAATTAAGGCTTCTCTCAAAATGGTAGCATCCTAAGTCCTAACAGCCATTTTCCTAAAAAGACCATTTAATTTTTATATCCCTTATTTGTGGAAAATACCAATTTCAGAACAAAGACAGAAATGAGCAGACAACAATTTTATACTGAATTTCTTGCACTTGGCAGAGCTAATGAAGAATACACCAGCTTCTAACTATAGAAGATTTGTCAGCTATTCTGGTGTGTATACAAATATATATCTATATCTGTGCACATGTATACAAACATTGTATTCATAGGAAAATGTATATACTTCATGTATATTTCTTCATCTTAGTTACCCTGTCTTAAGAGTATGAAATCTGGAACTCACATTTTCTCACACTATTTCATAGGCATGAAATTTCTATTTTTCTCTCTGTTGTTTCTAATGGATTTCCAAAAAAACCAAAGTAATATTTGGTGGTTTTTTTTTTCTATAGAACTGAATTTCTAAATTTTTATATATACTCACAAGTAATTTCTATATGCAAAGTCACCTTTTCACGTGACTCTGGTACTGCATAAGTAAACACTAGAAGTTTTTTTTAAATTCTTGAGCCTAGCAACAAAATTAATCTATATCTGAAATTTCCATATAATATAGGTAGCATTTGAAATACAAAGTTCTTGCTGACAGTGGGTATTTTGGCAAAATTTTATGAAAGAGTGCCTGAAGGGTTGGGGTTTTTTTATTATCCATGCTTTCTATTTTTCCTTTCCCTATCGATTCATACTATAATGCAAATCAATAATTACTATTTAGGGGAGATTTAGTAGAATTCTTAACAGCTACCTTATTTACACACAATTAGTTTAAAGGAAGAAGAAAATTAAGCAGCCTAAATACGGGAATATTTGCCAGTCCATTTACTTGTGAGTCTCTTTCCCAGGGCATTTCAATAAGGACAATGCCTATGCCATCATTATGACTATTGATTTCTGGGGTTTTTCTCTTGCCATTCCCACTATTGATGACCATCTTGAATAGCTGGACCAATCCCAGTCTAACTGGAATTCCCTGATAAAGCTTTAATATACCTTTTTTTAGTAAAGTGCAAAGTAAATTAGGTGTAGAAAATGGGTGAAATTTCCTGTAGTTTCTTTTGTTTGAGGCTTGCTTTGAAATTTTTGTGTTGTTTTATAGACTCTTATGAACTTGGCCAAGTTTTGCTTAGATCAATGAGTCATTACTCAGATGAAAATCTACCATCAACAATAAGGACCTTCCCTTAAGGCTGTACGAAAGACAGATTTAAATAATAATTAAAGTTGCTGTAGCTAGTAATTGTTCCTTAATTTGTGTTATACCATAGTAAACTAGCCTGCAGTTAATCTACAGAGAAATCCCCAAAAAAACTTGTATTGCCACCACTGTATTTTTTCAAATGCAACATGCTTCTCTTGATTTTACTAGGAATCACTAGATTATATCTAATATCTGCTACATTAATATTATTTTTCCATTATCATGGGCAGAAAGGTGTGAAAATCTGAGGTAGAACTGGTTAGGGATTTCTTAAGAATTTTTTTTATCTTCAAAAAAGAAATAGTATTTTGAAATGAAAACTTGTGAGAAGCAGTTGGCAAGGAGGAATTCTTTTTTTTTAGGTGGGGAAGGATAAAAGTTAGAACTTTTGAAATATTTTCAGATTTTGTAGGTCTATGATTCACGCTTTGAAAAAAATCAAAATTATCTTTGGAAATTTAATTATACTTGTAAAATTAAATATGAGCAGAAATAAAAATTAAGATTTTGATTATTCATAAATTGCCTTTTTCTCTCCAAAAGTTGTTGCAAATGATTTCAGTTTGGACTTTTGAATTAGAGCAAAAAACATTTTGTATTGTGAAAATATTCTGGGTTTCAGAGAATAATTTGGTTACTTTTCATCTTCTCCACAGAAGCTTTAGGACCAGTGCATGGTTAGGTGAACAAGGGCAGAAAAATTACTTCGCTTTTCTCCATCTCTGGCATCACCAAATGTATGACGTAGGATTTCTGCTGGTGTAGCCTAAACACCAGAAGTATAAAGGACACTTCTTACTGTTTGTTAGAGCATGAGGGAGATGAGGAGTAAGGACTAATTATATCCATGGCTTTGTTTTGGATCTTCTCATGCTCCTGTGTACCAAATAGAGACAAAGTGCTTTTGCTGCTCACTATATCCTTTCAGAAAAAGAAGTCCAAAAAGTCTGATCATAGCACAACCCAGCACGCAGGGATGGTATTCCTTTCTGTGAAATGAATTGAGCAGGGTTAAGAAGATGCAATTATTCTACCAATGACATATTGTCAGGCTATAAGAAACACGAGCATGTGAGTTAAGGAGTACACATAACTAGGGTGTCAATACATTTCCATGAAAAAAGTGGACAGCTGTAACTAACCATACAATTCAGAAAACAACAAGCTTTTCAATCAAGATTTTGATGAAAACCATAATATTCTAAAGACATCACCTGGGTTCATCACACAAAAAATATAGCATGCTAAGGCAAATAATCAGACATTCAAGGCCACGAAACGTCCCCTCAATTCAAAAAGTCACACCACCAAAAGATACAGAGAAAATATCCTCTATGTAAACATTATGAAAGGCTTTGAAAGTTCTGTTAGTTTTATCAAATCCATGGCTACTGAAGAAAATAAGCCAAACAGCTTTCAATTTCTATTGCTTGCTTTCAACTTTCATGGAAAATATTTTTTATCAGTAATTAAAAGCAATTTTATAAGATATTACAGAAGAGAATAAGAATATACACACATTCCTGAACTGCATTTTCAAGTTATGACCTTTTTCAGCTGAGCAGAGTTTTACTGATGTATGAAATAGAAACAATTAAATAGACTACCAGATAAATGCAGCTAATTAGTAACAGTATTTGAAATACTGGACTAGATTGATCAAGGAGAAAATTGTTATCTATCTGTATGTTATCAGTTTAAGTACTTTAAAAATACGTATTTGTTAAAACTGAGCAGGAGATCTGTAACTGTTCAGATTTTCAAATTTTTTAAACAAAAAAACTTATTCCAAAATTAATTAGCTTGAAAATTCCAAGATGTAAAGAAGGAAGGCCTGGATAGAGAGTTGCACATACCACTCTCTTGCCTGTGATGTACTTTTCTCTTGTGCACTGAAGGTGATGATGTCCTGCAGAATAACTGGTGCATTGTTCAGCTAAGAGCATATCATAATATGTACACACAGCAACATGTAAGACTAGGTGACATTCTCAACTGCTTGTAAAAACTATAATTTCTAAGGTGTCTTGGTGGAAAAAGGTGAAAATCCCAATTTGTTCTAACAGTAACGTCATCTAGCCTCAGCAATACCTGAATCTCTCAGCTTTCACCGTTGCGTGGCACAGATTTCCTTCACTTGACTCATATACTGCAGGACCAGAAGATAAGGTGGCTTAATCCATCTCCTCTCCATTTTTATCCTTCAGTCAGTTAATAGTGTAGCAATTTATTTTTTGCCTGCCTGGATTCAGATCAGCAACATTGTAGTAACAAGTAGTTTGATCCAACCATTTTCTGGTGGTCCATATCGTGGAATATAGATGCATAGAATCTTACAATCTCCTGAGTTGGAAGGGGCCCACTAAGATCATCAAAGTCAAACTCCTGGTCCTGCACAGGATACTCCAAGAGTCACACATTGTACCAACACTTGAACTTCATCAGGCTTGGTGCTTCCCTGAGGAGCCTGCTACAGTGCCCAATCACTCTCTAGGTGAAGAACCTTTCCCTAATATCCAAACTAAACCTCCTCCGGCGCAGCTTCAGGCCATTCCTTTGGGTCCTGTCACTGGTCACCACAGAGAAGAGATCATCATCTGCCCCTCCTTTTCTCCTCACAAGGAAGTTGTAACTGCAGTGAGGTCTGTCCTCAATCTCCTCATCTCCAGGCTGAACAGAACAAGTTACCTCAGCTACTCCTCATGCAGCTTTCCCCCAAAGCCCTCCCCCATATTCATAGCTCTCCTTTGGATGCTCTCTAATAGCTTTATACCTTTTTTTACATTGTGGCAGCCAAACATGCCCCCAGCACTGGAGGTGAGGCTGCCCCAGCTCAGAGCAGAGCAGGACAATCCCCTCCCTTGCCCAGCTGGCGATGCTGTGCCTGATGCACTCCAGGACAGGCTTGGCCCTGCTGGCTGCCAGGGCACTGCTGACTCAGGTTCAACTTGCCATTGACCAGGCCCCCCAGGTCCCTTGCTGTGGCACTGCTCTCCAGCATCTCATTCCCCAGTCTGCACACACATCAAGGGCTGCCCCATCCCAGGTGCAGAACCTAGCACTCCTTGCTAAACTTCATACTGCTGCTGATTGCCCAGGCTTTGATTTATCAGAGTCTCTCTGCAGGGTCTCCTTGATTTCAGTTTGGCATTACCTGAGTACAGAAATGTAAGCTATTACCCTCCAGTTATGTATCTTACATGAACTAGAAGAGCAAGGATTGCTGCGGCATGAACCCAACTTCCTAACCTGTTAAGTTACACTTAAATTAGTATTGCAACTAAATGGCTACCAATGTGAGACACAATCCCCTCCGACGAAATGGTGATAAAATGGTTACTCTTAGCTAATTGTTGTGACATTTTGTCCAACCCTCTATGGTTCATTTTTATAGGGTAAAAAAAATCCTCAACACTGCCCTGCCCCACCCCCACGTTTCTCAAAGAGTTTTGGGAGGAGACAAATTTAATGCAGAAATAATTTTTTTTACATGTTAGTGAGAACATAACTGAGTTCAATAGACTCAAGTAAGGTATGATTTAAAAAAAAAAATGACTGAATCATGTAGAATAAATACTTGAGAGAGAAGGATATAGACTATTGATATCATTTCTGTTTTCATTTTAAATTTTTATAAAGAAGACTGCTTTTTGTATTAACTCTTTTCACTAAGGGAGCTATGGAAATCTTCTATTCACCTAATTTGAGCAGAAAGTAAATCACTGAAGATCAATTGCTGCAGTTTGATATTAATTTTTTACTATAAGAAATAACTTGGGCTATTGCAACCTACTGGTACTCACAAAATGGCACTGAGCCCAGAAAGCACTTGAGGTCTAATCTTGAATTTCTGAAGTCATAGCTCCGACTAACATTGATGTTGCAAGATAGAGAACCTTCATACAACTTCATTGGACAAAGCTGGTATTTATAGGCATCATTTATACTTAAACTGGGGGAGCTATATTTATTTTCTTGCAATGCTTGTATGTGTGACCAGATTTTGATAGCAAGCTACTTTTTTGCTACACTGCTAGCTGACTGAAGGATGAACATGGAGAGGAGTTGGATTAAGCCACTTTATTTCTGATTTGATAGTTTAAATATTTTAAATAAAAACATATGTGATAAATAAAATGATAATAAAAACATTATTTTAAAACATGCTTATGGTTCAAAAAGAAGACCTTTTGAAAAGATAGTTTAACTCTTTTTACCACAGTGCAGATATAGAAATGAGAAATGTCTTACACCTATTTTACAGGAAGTTTGGCCAAAGCAATTTTTGAGAAGACCAGTGAAAATCACATTATTGCAGGTTCTATGAAAAATGAAACCACTGGATCTGCTTCATATTTTTTATACTTTCCACACAAAGAAAATATATAGTGATTTTTTTCAACTCTCCTCAAGCGAAAAATAGTCACTGCTGTGAAAATGCCAACTGTTCTCTGCAAAAGTAATGACTTTTCACATGGAGAAGAAAAGTGAAAATAAGTGATTCTTCCAGCAGGGCACTGGAAAAATTATGTTAAGTTATATACAATTTTGTCCAGAAGTGAATGTACTTAAAAGAGAATTCATTGAAATATTATGTGTTACACAGATTTACATGTTCTTCTGAATAGAACTCAAGAAATTGCTGTTATTAGCCTTATTTCTAAGTTTATGGTGTAGTCATTAAAGATAATGGCTGAAACACATTAATGAGGAGATCAGCAGTTCCTGCACTCTTGATGAAAATTATTTGCTGGTTTTAGTTTTTCTTTTAGTTACTTATTTGATTTTCTCCTCAAGCCCCATCTCTGAAATTCAGGTCTAGGCAGTTTCAGGATGATAGAGAAGTGGTTTGTTGACTGCTTTTTCTTCTTACTGCTTCTGAAAGACTGGAGCTCTTCATTAAACAGACAGCAAGAAAACAGAGGATAAACTGCTGAGGTACTTTCCAAGAAGCTTTTCTTGTAGTTGCCACAGAGATGCTGCACAAACATAAATGAGATTTTTATTGAGAGGATGGATGGTCTATACAATGGCAGAAAGGAAAAGGAGTTCATTTTATTAGAGGTTAATTTTGATATGGTCATTTATAATGGAAATCTTTGTACAGAAGGGACTCAAACAAGTAGACATGGCAAAAAATATTATCCATTTTGTAAATCCAAGACAATAATTACATAAGATTTGGAAACTATCTTTAAAAAGCTTCAAAAAGTGATTAACTTTGCAATGAAAGGACTGTAGGAAATCACTTCCAATTTAAATAGTTTAGTCCTGCATTACAGATACATTCTCTACACCAGAAGTTCTTCATATTGTTTTGTCCTGCCTAATCTCCTTTGAAAATGAAAGGAAAAAACTTAAAACAAACAACCAACAACAAACACCTCCCTCCCCGCTCCAGACTTGGTTCTCTTGTTAGTGTGTAAAAGCAAGAGGACATAAGAAGAAACACATTCCAGAATGCCAGGCTAGTGTAGAAATAAAGTTATCATTAGCTTTAATGTTTTCAAAGATATCTCAATTCCTCCATGCTCTTTTATTCATTATTTATTTTTCCCTTAAACAACAGTGTGTTATGGTTAGCTGTCTCTTTCTAGCAGAAAACTGTTAAAAGCACCAAGTGTGTAAAAACCAGATAACACCAGAAATAAAACTATCTTCTCTCTGACTTCTTGCTTTCACTTTTTAACCAGTGATTCAGAGTGGTGTCTTGATTAAATCTTATCTACTAATACCTTATATTCCTTTTAAGCTCTTCATACTTTGCACTCTGAGCGGTTTCCTTGCTGCATTTCCTCTGACACCGCTCAGAAACCACAGAGGTTGGGACTATTTGAAGCCAAGACTTGCTACCAAGTCTTCCTTCTACAAGCCCACATTTTTATTGATTAGTATATGTAAAATGAATCTCTGCCTACTGCAGCAAAACCTGCTAAATGATCTGAAAAAGACCTTTTAAGAAAGCTGGTCAGGGTCTTTTCTACTGCACGTTTCATGAATAAATAGAAATTAAAAATCTTGATGGTCAATTAAAATAATCAAAACTTTTTTTTTTTTTTTTGTCATTAAAATGAAATTATTTGGGATATTTATTAGACCAAGACCACAAACCTTCCAGCTACTTTATCTCCTATAAAACTCTCATGAAGTGCTGTCATTTTTATTAGCCATTCTTCATATGATTGCAATATAAAAGTATTCACCTTATAACACCTTAGTAAAATGTGTTCTTGATCAAAATATCTTTATTTTTGCTATGCAACTAGATATTTTTATTTCTGATTTCACTTCCTGATATTCTTTGAGGAATAAAATCTTTCTGGAAACTAAGAAAAACACATAGACATAGTCCTTCTATTAATAAAGACAGTGCAAATAATTACTTGGTTATTCATTCATGAAATAAACAGTAGAAAATCATTCATTTCAGCTGATCACCAAAGGGCAAGAGCTCTGTTCTAATGTTCTTGCATGTAGGTTGTAGAGTTAACCCATCCTTTTCTCCTGGGGAAATAAATGTTTAAAAAAAAAAAAAAAAATCAACCAACAAACCAACCAACCAACCAAACAAACAAACAAAAAAGCAGGGGAAAATCTGCCTCAGTAGGATTCATCATATTGCTTCTTAAACTAGGAACCAATAAGATGTCCTTCACACCACAGTTGAGTGTACCCTGGAATATTTAAGTCTAATGCAGAATAACTAAAGCAGAGACTGCACCTGTGACACCCTGACCTGTGTCACCTATTTCTGGGATGTATTTATGGAGAGGAAGGAAAGCATTCAAAATATCTCTGGGAAAGGTTTTTCAGCTGACCTGGTCTGTGCAACAGCCTTGTTCCGTCTAAACCTTCTCCTCTTCTGTTCTTTCAGCTTTTCTACATCAAAACACAAGATCCACAGGGCTACAATGCTAAATAGACAGATTTTGCAGGATACGTTTTGGAGTCAATGAATCCCTAAATCCTTCCTCTCTCTTGCTTGAAAATAACATTTATAGGAAAATGGTTGTTCTTTAGTAAATGTAGAACTACTTGTCTTAGATAAATAATGTTTGAATGACAGACTGAGCATAGAGAAAAGAGGTAAACAAGGGTTAGAAATGAGCTCGAAGAGTAAATTTATTCTAACAAGTTAAACCTTGGAAGTCTAGACAGTCACTTAAATTTGACAGTATCATCTTCTTCCTTTGACAGTAATAGCTGCAAAAAACCACCATGGTATTATACCATATAATAATGCAATGTATTCTCTTAAAAAGCTAAATACATAATTAGAGAACATGCACAGCATGCAGATGATCACATATGGCATAGAGTGCTTAAAAATGTGTTTCATACGGCTTACACATTATGTTAGTGAATTAACTTACACACCAGATAATATGTGGTGTTATTCAACATTAATAAAAATCGTATTTAAAGAAGACTTCAGAGTGGGCAATCTCATTACTAAAAAAAAAAAAACAAAAAACTAAAACCAAACTCAGTGTGTCTTGCTATAATTCTATAAGTAAAGAAAGAATTGTCCTGATTATTTCTTACTCGAGTCTGTGTGTTCTTGAATTACAACAGGTCTGCACATCCCAGAGAGAGCTTTTATATCTCTTGGGCTATTTCAGCTAAGGTAGCAACTTTAAAAACTAAAATTTTTACCAGCTGAAAACAAGAATCACTGCCTTGTATTGATAGCAGGCAGCTAAAAATGATGAATGTATACCATATTGTGTTATACAATTGAAAAGAAAAATCAGATTGGATTCTCTTATCTGGTAGAATTCTAAAACTTCAATGCAAATAGGAAAAGGACAATCAGTCAAATACCTCTGCAATTATAGGAAACATCTTCATTCGTGAAATCTTTCATCTTAAATGATAGTTTGATAAAAGATATTTTTAATTAGTTATATGTCTGTGTGTGTATATGTATATATATATGTAATGGCAAGTCTATGTAATTGGATAATATTCACTGAAGGAAGAAATAGAAGGAAGCTTATAGTTTTATTAGACTTACTAGAAAATCATCTAAGTAGAAAAATGTCTTATGTAACTGTCTTTCAAATTAAAGTAAATGACAATTATAGGATTACTTTTGTTTTTCTTTTTTTGAAATAGTCTATTCAATCTTTCTATACATAAACTATTCTCTACTTTTTAGATGGAAAAGTATTAATGGAACAAAGACTATTTCTTTTAAAGTCTTCTTATTAAAGGCTATTTTTTCCCTGCACATAAATGAAATTTTAGGGTCATGAAGATAGTTAAGTGGCTGGAATGTCCAGCATATGAGGTGGGGCTGAGAGATCTGGAACTGAGCAGCCTGGTGAAAAGAGGGCTCAGGGGAGGAATCATCTCATCATGTCTTTAAATTCTTGATGGGAGAGAGTGAAGAAGACACTTCAATTGTGCCCAGTGAAAGGACAAGAGGCAGTAAACACAAGCATAAATACATGAAAGCCCTGTTGAACTCTTTCCTGTGATAGTTATCAAACACTGGAACATGTTGCCCAGAGAGGTTGCTGAGTCTCCATCCTTGTGATGTTCAAACCCAAACTGGACACACTGCTGAGCAACCTGCTCTAGTTAACCCTTCTGAGCAGGGGACTGGACTAGATCACCTCCAAAGATTTCTTCCAGCCTCAATGAACCTACATTTAAACTGTTCTGTGTAATGGTACCGACGTGGTTTTGTCCACTTAACAGAAAGCACATGCAGAAAACTCACAATCCAAATTGCATCTTTTCTGAGGTGCTGAAATATGGCAAATTTTCCAGGTAATGATTGCAGTTGAAGATGTATGAAATACATAGATTTTAAACTATATGTTATTGTTCAGGTTTCTAAAGATTTTAGTTAAAAAGTAGACACTAACCTTGAACAAGTTTTTACTTTGCATAGAGATATCAGAGTCTCTTCAGGAATCCAATGTTTTATCATCTTCTTCAAATATAATTTTTCCTTATGTCTAATCATAATTTCCCTCGCTGCAACTCGTCTATTACCCTTCAGTCTTCCAATGTGTTCCTCCAGGAATAGTCTGGCTCCTGATACATTACATACTATCAACATTATCAGCAACTAAGCAGCAGGGCAAACTCCAACTCAAGGCACAGGTGCCCATCAAAAGAGGTTAAGTGGTGGTAGCAAAATCTGTTATTATCAAGTAACAAGGTGATTATTAGAACAATCTCATAGACTGTTCCAACTGCCAAGCAATAAAGAACTTAATCCAAACTATACCTTTGGACAATGGTATGTGAATGATGAATTGTAAACTAAGATAACTTAACCCAAACCTCTTTCACAGTTCCTTAGATTTATTATGGTCAGTGAAAATGACAAAATGTAAGAGTTTTAAATGGAATGAACTCAAAAATTTATGAATGGCAGAGGGAGTTTAGGTTCAAATGCTTAGCTTCATATGATCATATGTGAGAATAATACCAGGAGTTAAAATCTGAGACTGAATTTACTGAAGTGAGAAATCAAACATGAATGGTTTGACTTGTGAGTTCACAATGTCAATTAGGTTCAAGAAGTCACAGAAATAGCTCTATGACAATATTCCTGCTATTTAGGAGCCCTAGAATTTAATGAAAAGGATCTTAGGAAAGGTGGACTTTCTAGACCAGAATACATCAGTATTACACAGCAGAAGCTAACAAAAATCAGCACAGTTTAGGGAATATATATGCAGAACTGCATGCTGAGATAAGCATATCTCCATCAGCAACAAGAGAACCAGGTTTGTTTTTCAGCAAAGCCCCTAAGATTTATCTAATTTTGTAGGACCAATGGGATCTCAGTGCTCACTGCAGCTTGCATGTTGTGCACAAATACAAGTGCATAGACATGCACACACACATTCATCTGTGAAAGCACACATCCAAGAACATGGCAGAGAAATAGCAGACATTTACTGTTATTCCTGCTACTTAACTTCCTCCATTTCAGTACAGACAGCATCTTGAGAGACTTGGTGGAAAATTTTTTCCTGTTTTCACCACCAGGTTTCACTCATTTCCAGTATTCAATGGCCACTAAGGTCTTTAAAAATCAGTGCCAACCTGCTTTTCATTGCAAAGAATTGGGAGTGAGTTGGAAATCCTTTCCTTGACTGCAGCAAAGCACAGACCCTCTACAGGGAAAGCATTTATCATGCAGCATGCTGTGCAGGAGCAAGATGGTCTTCAGAACACTGAGAGCACTTGTGGAAAAAATTTTGGTATTACTACACAGATTTTAATCCTTTTATTTAAAGGAATTGTGGCACAGACAGAAAATGGGACTCGGATTCAGATCAGGAAGAAATTTTCTCAATAGTGCCACTCTGTTAACTTCAGAAAAAAGGACTCGCACTTTCAGTGAAAGTCCTGTCAGCTGCTAACTACACCAATACCTTCTGAGGGTGCTAGGAGAAAACATCATTTGAACATTGATTCAGGAACAAATAGCATCACTGGATCGTGTAGCTCTGGCTTTCAGACAGAGCAAATCAAGGCAGATCTCAAATGGTTTCTTCTGTTCCAAAAAAGGATCAAGGTCAGAAGAGACCTTTAAGATCACCAAAGTCAAGCTGGCGAAACCTCCAGCTCAGAGAGCTGGAAATCCTGAGGCATTAAACTCCTCTGCCTTTTCCCCATTCCCTGTCACTATCACTACTCTCTGCATTCAACAAATCATGGAAATAGTCCTTGATCATGATTTTGTTGCTAGTGTATTTATAGAAACTTTACTTTTAATCTTGAAATGTAGCAGGCAAATCAAGTTCTAGTTGGAATTTGGCCTTTCTAATCTTCTCCCTACATGAGCTTGTGACATCCTTAAAGTCCTCCCAAGTTACCTGACCCTCCTTCCAGAGTCATAGTTTCTCATTTTTACCCTGAGTTCCAGCTGAAGTTCTCTAAGCAGCCAGGCCATTCTTTTTCTCTGACAACTTGTCTCTCTACATGTGGGCAGAGCTTGCTTCTGAATATTTAACTATTCCTTTTTAAAGCACATTCAGCCTCCCTGGACTCCTTCACCTTTGAGGACTGACTCCCAAGGGACTCTGTCAATCAATGCTCTGAACAAGCTGCAGTCTGCCCGCCCTAAGTCCAAGGTGAAGATGCTGCTGGTGCCTGTCCTACTTCTCTCAGTACAGAACCCATTGACATCTCCCGGTCACCATGCCAAGACAGCCACTGACCACCACATCACCTACTCACCCTTTTTTATTCACAGTGAACACGTCTAGCAGGGCACCTCCTTTGGTAGGCTCATTTACCAGTTGTGCTGGGAGGTTTTCTTCCACACACTTAGGGAACCTCTTGGAAT
>JAHXMQ010000807.1:51828966-51942559 GCA_020466415.1 Ammodramus savannarum pratensis
TCTCATCTAATGCAAAACATCATGCTCCATTAATTTCAGTTAAAACATATTGATTTGCATCAGCAGATCATCAAGCCAATAGCATTTACCTGAATTTTATTTTCATAATGCTTGTGTTGACAAAATCTGTGTATTAACTCTATAATAACAAGTATATTAGAAAAAAAAGATGCAGCTCAGAAGATAAATCTGATGTGAGACCGAATGAAGGTTAGTGGGTCTTTGCTGAAGAAGGCTGAAAGCTAGTGAGAGTGCAAAATGTCAGCCTGAATAACTATTTCCCACCCAGCAGAATTTCAAGAGACATTGAAATTGAATTGAGAGAGAAGCTAACTTTCGACAGATGTTAGCAAGACTTTTTACACTTAGCACATAATAAACATATGGAATGGGCTATCAGGCACTATTGCTGAGGCAAAACAAAAGGATCGTTCAAGAAGCAATCAGATGCTGTTCTACAGAAGTTGAATACTTAACAGGGATGAACCCTGATGGGCTAATAGTCCTGATGGGTAAAGTCTCCAATGAAAAAAATGTTATGCTCTTATTTTCATTCAAATGTAAATATCACTTGTAGCATCTATCTGCTTCTTGGCTTCACGAGGATACTGTATAATTTCCTTTTCTATTTTTTTTTTCATTACAATGAAAAAAAACCTACTCTTTTGCAGTTTCAACATAAGAAAAGCAGCATCTGCAACACAGTCTTCCCCTCACCTTTACCTGACATGTACAAATAACTGATTTACAGAAGCAAAAGAGATCTGAGATGGCAGCTACTGAGTTGCATTTTTAAAAGGTATAATATTTTCAGATACTTGAAGAAAGGCAAGTAGCCTTTCTAGCTGTCTCAGAGAAAGTCACCCAAAGCAGCCTAAGTCAGTAATGCTGCCTCTGAATACTGCCCTTCAAATTAAAAGATGGAACATCCCTTCGTGCTTTCTATTCCTTTCTAAAACCCCAAAATCACCTGTTTTCATATCAGTTTCTGGGGAGCAAGCAAAGCAGCTTATCTGTGTGCTTCCAACTGCACCATATGGAGACTTGCAGGTTTCTCAGCTGAATTATTCATCATGTTAGTGTTCCTGAGGTAGACTCAGGGTCTGTTATTTCACTGATTTATTTTCCTGTCTTAATGTAGAGTGACACCAGATAACTTTTTTCTTAGTTTTGCTGCATGCTCTCTGTCAGAGACAAAACCTCCCAAATAAATCATTATTACTTTATTATTTGAAAGAATTCAGTTTCAAAAAGACCTCAAATTCTGTTTTCAAAAATTTCATGAGTTTGTAAAAGCAACAAAAACATCACCCGGTCCTCTCCCCTCACCCCTGATTGTTTTCTGTCTTTCCAGGACTAGTCCTGAGTCAAAAAAAACCAAAAAAAACCCATCCCAAAAAAACAACTACCAAAAAACCCCAAACCCAAAGAGCAAACAAACAAACAAACAAAAAAAAAAGCCCACTTTCAGGACTCCCCTAATTGAAAGCAGTATCACTTCATAGCCATTTGCAAAGTCATTGACACAGCTATGTTTCTGTTGCAGAGAGATGGATATCCATTCATGACAGGCAGGGTAGGTACTCTACCTCATGTTATTTCTTGGGTGAGCTACTCCTCATGTTATTTCTTGGGTGAGCTCTTCATGGATTAAAGGTTCATGGAATGCCAATTTCGAAATTATAGGTGCCCTGAAGTACAAGAAATGTTTTGATCCTGAAAACATGTACAGATGGATAATGAAATGAAAACAGAACAAGAGCTGGCCAAACTCTTGTCACGACAAAAGGTTGGAAGAACATAACAGTAAATTTCAGAAATTGCATTTATATGTGTGCGCTTGGTTAAAAAGAACCCAGAGCAGCTCTCTCTTCATCTAGCATGGTCCAGATCATAGGTTACTCTTACTATTTTTTTTAACAACTTGTTCATTCTCAGCAAAAATCTTAGCACATTTCCTCTCCCTGAAAGCATACAGTTTTACCAAACATATGTACTGTCTAATCAGAATCAAAATTATTTTTCCCATTTCAAAAAGGATCTACTTTTAATCACAATTTATTTTTAAAGATATATTATTTTAAAATAATTTCTAATACTGAATGTGCTCTCTGTAAAAGAGCTTAGGTGGAATTTATTGACAAGTGAAATATCCACAGAGGACAGAGAAGAGTACACATAATAGTTTTGTCCTTGGACTCAAGCAATAACAACCTAGTTTTCATAATAGAAAAGTAATGAAAAAATAGTGAAGTGGTTTTCTAATTAATATGTGCCATACTTTATTTTCTTAAATAATGAAGCAAATATGTTTTTGTATGAGCTCTTGTTTGCTTTTATTTTTTCTGTCCCATTTCTATTTCCCTACTCTCTACAATACTATTTCTAATGTATAATAATGAGACTATGGCCTAAAAATACTAAAGTAAAAGGGAAGACTTGAAATAGGTGGTAATTTCAGTAGCATTTTCATTTCCACCAGCTAAACTATAAAGAAATTTTTAAAATCAAATAATATAAATCTTCAGTTATTTTTGTGTCATGAGAAGACCATCAGCTGATTTAAAAAGGCTTCCCCATGTTCTGCTGCTGCATGCTATGGCAGGCATATGACAGAATGGTAGGCTAGGACTGATTACCCTGTATTTCTCTTTCATGTATTTGCCCATGACTTAGCCAGCAGCATTTTCTGCAGCAGAACTGTATCCCCTGTGTTCTTAGCCTCATTGGCTGGCTGCAAAGGAGGTCATAACATTGTGGCTTGAATATGGTCAGAAAGTAATATAAAACTCTTGAAATTTTCTTAGTGGAATTTTAAAGCTTGCGAGATTGTACTTTGAAAGTAAGAGGCTGCTTCGCTGTAGGTTTAGAAATTCTGATGTTTATTTGTTTTAGGATAGTCTCATAATCCTTAAATATTACCATTCTATCTTTGTAAGGATGTATTTATAATGTAAAAATAATAAGACAAAGCGTCTATACAGAAAAATGTTTCATTTCATTCATAAAAAGGGAGAAAATGGAGCAAGTCTTTTGTTCTTTTCAGAGAAACACTATTTACAAAAGAATGTGGTTACAGGACAAGGGAGAATGGCTTCAAACTGAAAGAGATAGGTTTAGATTAGATAAGAGGAAAAAATTCTTTGCTCTCAGGGTGGTGAGTCGCTGGAACAATTTGCCCAGTGAAGCTGTGGGTGCCCCTTCCCTGGAAATGTTTAAGGCCCGGCTGGATGGGGCTCTGAGAAACCTGATCAAGTGAAAAGTGATCCTGTCCAAGGCATACAGGCTGGAATGAGGTGATCTTCAAGGTCCCTTTGAACCCAAGCCATCCTATGATTCTTTGGTTCCATAATTCAGTGATAAAGAGATGAATAATTATGCTGTCTTTGTAAAAATGGAAACATAACCAAGCAAAATGTTTTTTTTAAACTCCATTCTACAGATTCCCTGTAAAAAAATAGATTGAGAAAACAATGTTCTTAGACATTCTTTACAGTAATATGTGACTGACACTGTAGGTAGAATTCAGAATTAACATCTCTGTGAACTCTGCTGGAAAGTGAGAGAATAAAAGTTGTTTACTATAATTGATGACCTTAAGAACATCTGTTAAGGTAAGATAGGTAGAGAAATGTCATTTGGTGAGGAAAAGAGAACAGGAAAGGGAGGAAATTTCTGTGGGTATAGCCATCAAAAACCGGGTCAGAGTCCTGATTTCCATTGTATTGTTCTAAGTATGCCATAGCCTTTGAACAAAAGGTCATTTAACAAAACACTCAACATTTTGTACTACAGAAAACTACTTGATACACATCCTTCTAGTTGCAGCTTATCCTTTGGGAGCTAACACTTCTGTTGTGTGAAAACCCATGCCAAAGTACTACTTAACAAATGTTATTGGGCTTACTTTTTCAATTTTGACAATGGTTTGAGATAAATATTTCTGTTAGTTGCAGTGAAGAAAAATATGTTTCTTCTGAGGGTTGTAAAATATAAATGTTGGAGTACCAAAATATAAATTGAAATATACGTTTGTGCAACTCTCTACATCTGTACTAATATGAATTACTTGCTTATCTAAGTATGTGGGGTGTGAACACTGTTTAGCAATACTGTGATGAGCATAAAAAAGATACCTTAGTTCAAACCCTTTGGCATAATAATAAAGTCTTAGAAAATATGCTCATTTTTAATTGTTTCATTTCTGAGATAACGTCTGCCCAAGGCAAGAGAGAATTGAGTATGTATTTCTCTGGTGTGCAAAAACATTTATTCAAAATATATGCAAATTAACCAAACATTCTCATAAACAGCAGTATTGAACGGATAGTTAATGACAGTAAAAGCTGATAACTTAATGGCAAAAAAAAAAAAAAATCCATGACCAATTAGTAGGCTTTAAAACTTTCATGAGAACTGGATGTCTCACAAAAAATACTAAACACTTACAAAACCATTTCTCGGGTTTCAGAAGTGCTATGGTTTTGTTTCACAAGGCAGGAAAGAGTGACAAAAGGGACAGACAACAGATTGGGACAGTTACCTAATTCATTCTATCTCTTGTACAGGAATTCCTGCTTCCAGGAGAATATATTTGAATGATCTGCTGTGAGGCAAAAATTTCCTGACCCAATAACAGACCAGCATCTCCTAGGGAAATTGGTTAGGCTGACCATGCAGATGCAACATAGAAGAGCAAGCAATATTATAGTAGGAAAGAAATGGATGTGAAAATCATAGGAGTGTGGTTTGATGACATGGTGAGTTGACCTTGGCTGGACATCGGACAGCCACAGACTTGCTCCATCACTCCCCTCTTCAAGAGAATGGGGTGGGGAGAAAATAAGACAGAAACAGCTTGTGGGTCAAGATAAAGGAAGTTTCATAAAGCAAAAGCAAAGGTCCTGCATAATAGAAAAGCAAACCAAAAGATCTTGTTTTCTACTTCTTAGCCACAGGTGAAGTCCAGACACATCCTGGGAAGTTGGGTTTCAGTCCATGTAGCAGTTGCTTCTGAAGACAAATGTCCTGAATAATTAATGGCAATCCTACTTCCTCCTTCTTCCTCTTAGCTTTCATTGCTGAGCAGACACCATATGGCATGGAATGTCCCTTTGATCAATTTGAGTCAGCTGTTTTGGCCCTGTCCCCCTCTAAGATCTTGCCCACCCCCAGCCTGCTGGTGTGTGTATGTGTTGTGTTGGAGAGTCAGTGCTGATGGTGTTCCAGCATTGCTTGATACTAGCCAAAATATTGGTTTCTTATCAACACCCTTCCAGCTACCAGTACAAAGCTCAGCACTGTAGGGGCTGCTATGGGGAAAGTTAATTGCATCTCAGCCAGACCCAATATGGATGCACAAATGTGTTCAGTGAGAGCAAAAAAATAGGAGAGCAGTGGTAATTAAGAAAGGAGAAATCCAAAGTTAGGAGCATTAGAGTATTTTTTGAAGAAGGAGCATATGTATTTCAACAGAGCTTATTTTATAAAATAGAAAAATCATTGTGGAAAATTATGTAAGGTGATTAAGTCTGCAGATACTATTATCTTCCTCCTCTTTGCTAGGAAAATGTCCTGGAGATACTTGTTATTTACTGCTTTCTTAGTTACATGAATGAAATAATGTTGTGTGTGATCTTTAAATCTTAAAAAAGCAGAGTTCTCACTGCTGTCAAATCCCACTGAAGTGTTTACTTAGCAGAGCCAAGAGGCTGTCCAAATAGGTTCAAAAGTAACAGGCTTGGAGAAACACTAAGATAAAGTGCTACCAGAAAGAAACAGTTGAGTGGAAAGTGGTAGTTTTACACAGGAATGTTCCAGGAGTAAATGGAGTCTAAATAAAAATAACAAACAAAATATCAGTGCACCTTCACAACAACCTACACCTTCTCCTTGCTCCTATATGATCGCAGCAGGGAACAGAGTGCTCCAAAAACGCTGAGAGCTGAAACAGCTTCTGTTCAATCAATTCATACAGGTCTTGCCTCTTATTTTAATTTAGTGGAGGTGAGTGAGCTGAGGAAGTTTTAACACACTGAATGATAATTAGCAAGGGATGATTCTCAAAAATGTTTGGAGTTTCATTGCTTGGAATTATCAGACCCTATTTAGTTGTGGCATCTCAACTAAAAGACCCAGGAGAACAAGTTTTTGCAGAGATTTCTTCTGCTTCCTAGTTCACCTAGATTGAAAATATCACAAAAAACTTACTTTCCTTACTTTAGTTGAAACACTGCAAGGAAGATTATTGATAGTAGTTATTAAAAGGGACAGGTGTTTTTTCTGGCTGTTGTAACAGCTGGCAGCATAATTCAATCTGATTAATATGTAAGGATTCACATATGGGTAGGTATTTTATGGATGGCTGGAACAAGTGACAACATTTAACAAATTACCTAAAATAGGTCTCAGGGTGTTTCTGTTTCTAGTGCTGAAAAAACTGAGCGTTCTTTGAGCTTATCTGTGTTTGGAGATTGACTTTCATGCATGCTCACATTTTCTGCATTTCTTTACAAGCAACTGGTACTTTTGAATTCTGTGATTCTTTCATATCAGTATAAAAAAAAGCCTTATATTTTTTTCTAATTAAAAATATTCTCAAAGTTTGAAACTGTTAAAAACCATGGCAAAACAAAGAAACCAGTAACAGTATCCTATTTGCAGTCAAAGTATTTATGTTAGAGTATGACTAAAATTGCTTGTTCAGAAACACATAGAATGTAAAATTATAACATATTATATATTGTCCTTAGAAAGACAGATAATCAAAAGATTTATGAAAATTAAAGCAGAGAATCTCTTGAATGAGCAGCATGAAAGGTATTTCAGTGAGAGAGAATGGAGGAACAACCAAAGCTAGTATGTTTTATCTGTCATGATTTTTTTGTGAGAAAATAGAACTAGAAAGCTCTCCACAGAGGATTTTCTAAATGTGAGAAACTTATTATATCACCCCTACTTTTGTTGTAATGCTCATAAAACATCACGCTAATATCTACTTCCATGTCACAACGATCTCTCTCTGAGTGCTCAGCCATGAAACAGGAAATAAGCTTATTTTCCTTTGCCTTGGCTTTCCACACATAAGCATTGTTTTAACCTTTAAAACTTCTGCACTCCTGTGGTCTGAGGTTTGCAGATTTTTAAGCTTTTCCTCCAGGATACTATAAACACACTTGAAAAAGTGACATGCACTACATGTGGGGAAGCATAAGTTATACCTGAGAGTGAAAAGCAGCTGCTGTAGGCAAATATTTATATGCATCTGAGCAGCTTCTCATTTAAGGACCTCTCCAAGTGAAGTGTGAGGCTTGGCTAAGCACTCTTAACACAAATCCAGCTTTTTTTGCTTTTGACTGGATTTACTTCTCCAGCTGCAGAATAAACTGTTTGGTTATAAATGTTAGCCATTAACTATGGCACTTAGCACAAGGAAGATTGCACTCATATAACAATATAAAAGAGAAACTACTGCACCTCTCCTATGTGGCATCTCCATGAGCCATTAAGAACAAAGAGGAATTCTGCATTTAACCTCAAGGACACAGAGATTGCTTGATTTGTGTCTGAACCTTCACTACCCCTGAACTCCTATTGGTTTATGTCATGTAATATCAAAATAAATAGACATTGTTTTGCCATAAGAGATTTTGAACTTAGCCTATACTAAAAAAAAACAATTTCAAATTCAGGCAAGCTGTAACCTGAAACACGATGAAAGCCATATGGCTTTTTACCCTTACTTGGCCAGTTCAGTTTTCTGAGTGCCATCTCCCCAGGTAATGAATTTATTTTCTTATAATGTAGGTTTTGACTAATCCTCCCCAGGGAGGATTGCCTAAGTCTGTCAGTGTAACTCTTTATGGCCATATTTTGTGAACATAAATTGTAAAAATCAACATAAAAAATAAAATCTGAATTTCACAGAACCTTTTTACCTGGCAGATGAGGTGTTTCATCACAAAGATCATATATAGATGCTGCAGAGGAAGACTTCCTATTAACGAGCTAAAATGAAAAGTAAATCACACAAACCTGGTGCAGCAAATATTGGGACAAAATATTTGCTTAAAAAAATTAGAATATTTACTTACTCTCACTATGCAGTGTCCTCCTTTCTAAATTTTTAGAGAAAATATAGCTGTATTAAGTTATAATTAAGAACATCCATTAATTATAAAATGTTTAAATTAAACTACAGAACTTTCTGAGGCTTGTTTTCATTATTACTTTAACAAGCATAGAAAAAAATGTACCAGTAATTCATAAATATTTTGGCTGAACAGTTTCTCAATTTGTTCTATAATAAACATGCAGTCAAAAAAGTCAGTTCTTCTTGAAAAATACTTTGTTGTTAAGATTGCTTTACACTGACAGATGTGCCAAGAGTAAACTGAAAGGCAAGAGATTGAATTTTGCACAGTATATCTCCAGATTCCTTATTGCTTACTCTGTCTCCCAGGTACAGCTGAGGCATCTGTGAGAAATCCTAGGTCTGCTCACAAATGATTCAGTTATTCACAAGCTTGTCATAAAAACAGGTGCTCCAATTACATCTACAAGCTTATATTTCAAATTTAAGACTGGCCTATCCAGTGTTTATAATTATCTTATAACTTCAGAAAAAACACCACATTCTGGAGCATAATGGAAAAAAATAGATACCAAAGATATCTGAATAAGATGAAAGACAAGAGTAAAACATTCCTCCCTTTTGGGTCACATAAAAAAAAAAAAAATTACTACAATGCTTTTGTATTTGATAGTATTTTTCTTTATTTTCTGTATGCTCATCAGAATAAGAGGGATCATTTATAAAATTATAACAGCTAGCCAAATAAAATAATTTGAAAATACCTTAATTTTCAATATGGTAGGAAATTTCTAATAATCAAAATGATTTAAAAGTTCACTAAAACTTCCTTCTTTCAGAAATGTTATTTTAAGATGACGATGATGATTTTTTTATTATAAGAAGTAACAATGGAAAAAAAATTCATTTAAAAAATCATTAAATATGTCTGCTTACCTGTGCATTTATTATTAGAGAGGAATTGATTAGTCTTTGTTACCCACAGTTTAATAGAAATGTTTCAATAATACATTCATTAAAATACCAATTAAGAAAGCATAAATGGCCAGGTTGAACAATTCATTTTGCTGACCTTGCTAAACTGTACACAGATTTATCACATTAAAAAATAACATAAACATATTGACTGAAATTATTAGAAATCTGAGTCATATTTATTGCAGCAATAACTGATTTTGTGTTGTAGATGGTCTGTTACCATCTACCATCTACCATCTACCTGAAATTGCAGGTTAAAAAAACTGAAACAAAAACTCAATATTCACTGAGATGAATATCCCATAATTTCTCTCCTCTGAAGTATTTCATAAAGCCCCACGGTACTAGTACACAATATGTAAATAAGATTAATACAGGATCACAGCCTCCATGACTGTCAGTACAGTAGTTCCCTGCAGTATTAAAGTCCACAAAACCTGATTTTTAATATGTCATGAACAATGAAGAAAATACAGGTTGCATGCAAAAATAGCTGCACCTTTTGGAAGGACAGCCAACCAGATGCTTTCATTTCTAGGTTGGTGACCATGGGGATGCAAAAAAAGGGGAGGTGTTAGTCCTGGGACTTTACACCTAGGATTTTAAGTAATAAATGTTGCTGTTAGTGGTACACACAAGGTTTTCAAAAAGTTTTGCCACTGAAAAGCCATGGTTAACTCCAAGTTTAAGTTTTATCTTGCACATGCTTATTTACAAGCCAAACTACCTATGGTGGGAGGAAGTTTGTATTACAATTGTTTTGTTTGATAATGCCTCCTACCAAAGCAGAATTTTATAACTAGCCTCTGTGAGTAGCATTATTAGGAAAGGTTTTGCCTTTTTCCTACTGTGCTGTGTATGAACTTATCTCTGCTTCTCTGGGATGGAGACAAGCTATATCAGGCAGCTCACAGGGCTCCTCCATGGTTGCAAGATCAGGGGCAGAAATCACCTACTTCCTTTTTGCAAGTCTATGTGCTAAGCAGAAGTATTATTTGGACAGTTTCTGTGTTAAATTTTTCTTTGTATGCATAGAGAAGCATATCATAGGGTGTGTTTCTACTGGAAGAAAATCATAGCCAAGCTTTTGTGAAAAATGGAGGTGTGAGACCTTGCCCAGAGAGATTAGAGCTGCCACTAAAAGAGCAAGTGGTCCATGCTTTAATACATGTCAAAACTCAAAGGTGAAGTACACTAGTTAGGTTGTCAGCATGCCCCTGTCTTCCCTGGCTTTAGTTTTTCTGGCTGTTTGAAGAAAACAATCACAAATTAGAGATGGATTTCTAGGGAAAATTTGGGAAATTAATTACACTAATCTTCTAAGATATGAGAAATAATGATTTTGATACAAGTTTTATGAGAAAGAACTGCAAGTTATTTACCTCAAAGGTACTGGCATGCTTTCAAAATCAAATCAACACGGCACAGACAGAAACCTATTGGAAGTCAGCAAACATGATTTTGACAAGTTTAGAAGAACTTAATTTTAGTATATGTTGTACTAAGCCTTTTGTGTTGCTCAAATGATAATTACTGCTTTAGCAAAGCCAACATTAGTCCTTATTAGTAAGGATTCATTTCCTTAGTTAATGCTGCCAAGGTGAATAAAGGTAGCAGAATCAGTGTCTGCTGATTGAAATATCATCTTTTTCATTTTAATACAATTTTTTTTCCTCAACACAAGATTAAGAGAGAGAACTGTCCTGATTACAACTTCTGTTCTATTTATGCATACATGTGCACACCCCATCATTATTGCACCTTACTTTTGTTTTTTTTGGTGGTTAATGGTATTGTAGCCTGGAGCAACTGAAGGAATCAGTTGAGTTGTGTAAATTCCACATTGTGTAAATTATTATGTGTTTTAATGGAATTAATAGGTGATCAGAGCCTGGGGCTTGGTTGTTTGAATTATATACATATTTTTAAATATGGAATTCATTAAAAGAAATAGCAATTTCTGCTAGATCCTGTTACACATTGAACAAGATTTGTTGATTATAAGAGGTATTGAAATCTAACAAGTCTGACTATTCAGCACATAAAAAACTATATAGACAAAGGGAGTTGTATGAATCACAGTGATAAGCATCTTTAAGAGACTTCAGAATTGATGGTAATTTTGTTGTAAAGCCATTGTCATTAGGTCAGACTAGCTGACAATAACAATCTCTCTGCCATGAAGTTTATTTCTGTATTGAGAACCCTCCTTCATAGGGATCCTGCAGCATAGGGAAAAGTGAGGAGAAGATGACATTTCAGGCACAGATTTCTGTTTGAGCTAAAGCTGAATCCAAGTACCAGGGAATGGTTGGAGACTTCCAGTCTACTGAACACCATCTATTCCATATACACAGGGGTTGTGTGCTTTAGGTGACTCTCTCTCCCTTAAAGTTGTCTTTTTCATCCACTCAAAGCAGATGAACTTTGTTGACCTGACTCTTCAGAGAGGTTCCATGCAGGTATTGCAGCATTCCTGCTCTTTTAGGTTTACAGCACATAAATATATGACAATTTCTCATGTATTTGTTTGCAATTTTTTGGTGAAAAAGTTTTCAGCTAGGGCGGAGGATGAACACATTTATTCTCTTTTCTCCTTGTTAATTTGAGACGTTCAGTTGACCTTGAAAAGTTGTGGCTTCTCTTCTGTGTGTTGGGAATAACACTGAGTTCCTAGGATAAGACGGTAATGTCAGAAATTACGGCCTCATAAAACCCTTAATTCTCATCATAAAAATAATATATAAAGTAGAGAACTGTGAGGGTGCCTTACATATTGCACTGTCAGGTTTAGGAGCACTACAATAAAATTTACAATGCCTTTTTATATGATAGCCGGTAAGAAAGAAAGAAAATCTAGCTTAAAAATTGCCATGCTATAAACAAGTGAGATTTCCTAGGGTTGGAAGAAGGGAAGCAGGGAACTTGAAATTCTGGGCTTTGAGGCTTTTACTACATCCTTAAAACAATGTTGCTAAGAATCCCAGATGTTCACTCCAGGTGAAGTTTTAAATACACAATAGGCTAAAATGGTGAGATTTTGCTCATTGTGAGCCAAATGCTTTTCTTAAAGTATCTGAGGATACAGATAGGACAATTAACTTTAGGACCTTCTGAGAGCACAATCAGAGCACCTGAAGAGCTGTTTCAGGCAGGAGGCAACGGATTAAATCCCATATGTGTTATGGCCTCAGGGAGTTTTCCCACTGAAACCAATGAAGGCAAATTTTTATTCAGTTTGTCTAGGAAACTTTCATCCCCTTTTTTCTGAGCAGTAGTAATCATCTTCTTTGTTACCACTTCCCTTTCTGACTATGATTTTCTTTCATGGCTAAAAGTCTAGCATGCCTCTCTGTACCCAACACACAGAAGATATTGGTTTGCTGCAACTCCCAGCTGTAGGAACTACCTTTCTAACTTAGAAAAGAAAAGGTCATATTTCTTCTTCCAAATAGTGTCTGAAATGATGGTTGCTATAAAATGACAAATATGTCATATATGACACAACAAATAAGTCTGAATATATCCATTTTTCAGAATACAACAGATTTCAGGATCAGTCTTTTCTAAAAAGAAATCTCACTAAAGATGTTTAGTGTGCAAGATGTTCTATAGAAACCTTTAAAAGGAGTACAGTATGTAGAATATGGAAAGATATAGAAAGGAAACACAAATACAAACATTCAAGGTCAAAAATAAGGGACACACACAAAGGTGTTTTAAGAATAAATGAGAACAATTTTTCTTTCCAGTTTAGTCACTCATCTCCAACTGACTGTTTAGCCTAGGAGGGACAAGCTTGGTCATGTCACACTTTGCACAGATGCTGGCCACCAGAAACTCCTGAAGGGTTAGCCATCTTACAGAAGCACTTTTTATTCTGATCTAGCCAGTGGTAGACTTTTATTCTGTGACTCTGTTATGGAATTCAGTGGCTAGAAAAATATATATGTAGAATAGGGACCACATGCTATCTTTAGAATGGAGACTGAAATGCTATATTACCTGAGTGGTTTTGAAAGCTATCATTCATATTTGTTTACTTGCAAAACTGTGGCTCACAGAAACAGCTCTATTTTTTCTTGAGAGATTCAGAGTGCTCTGGTAAGTATTTTCATACATGGTTAGACTTTCATACATCATTATGTGGGCAAAAAGTAAGTCTATCAAAAATTTAAAACAACCAGTTGTTGTTCTGGAAGGTAGCAGATGCTGAACATTTCACAGATGCCTTCCTCCCATTTGTTTGGTTTCACCACTTATGTGGGGATAACTGAAACACATTTTCTAAGCCTTGGCAGTGCACTTGATCAGCACTCTGGTGGCAGATGAGTTTCAGGGTAATTGTGTCCAACAGGTGTGGAAGGGCAGAATGGAGCTTTCATTGGAGTGTTTTATGGATGTCTGCTAATTGCACTCTGCTTCTCCCAACATTCTCACCGGAATCTCACACACTTGTCATCTCTACAAGGTGTGGTAAGGGTTGGCAGGTCTACTCTCTGAAGAGATAGTGCCTTTCTTCCATCAGCACAGCCTGACAGATAGTGCACCCATGGTCAGATGGGTTTGTTCCCAAAGCTAGAGGGCAGCTGTCAAACTCTGGTGGAGTATGCATCCTCTTTCTTTACTCATATCTACCATGTTTGCCTTATTTTTAAAGAAGAAGGTACTAATTACTTCAGGTTGTATTTATTACGCTATGAAGGTTAATTGGTCGCTTTTCTGTAAAGACTAGAATTTCAGTAATTCATTTTACCTCTAGTAGGTTAAAAATGGCTCATAGAAGGGATTTAATCAAGAACTGCTGCCTATTCCTGTGAATTACTGGTATGCTATTTGGTTAAAGTTCTTAAGCTTTTAGAGTAATTGAAATGTTGGGTTGAATCTTAGAATTAACTACTGATATTTTTAGAAAGTAAATTAAAGCTTTTCTACTTTTCAGTGGATGAGACTTCTAAATTTCCTTTATGATTTGTATGCAGTATCACTTTTAGAGAGAGTTCTTGGCATGGTCAGCCTCCTGAATCTCCTTCACAATATCATTTTAAAGATACATGTGATAAAAAAACAACAACAAAAGCCCAGACATAATTTTAGGTGACAATATTCTTCCATGTAGTTGCTTTTCTTAAGCAGATGCACAAGTTTGCTGTGTAACTATCAGAGTCATGCAGTATGCTAGGAAACAACATTTAATATCAGTTATTGTCTTGAGGCAGATATTAAAGCCTACTGATTTTCTTTGGTCAAGCCAGTACTAAAATAACATCTGAAAATTCAAGACATAAAGACAAAATGACATATATTACGATATAAGCTTCTCAAGGGAAAGGAAATCTCAAAGAAAAGCATCCCTAAATATTGTTAACTGTTCAGCTACAGCAGAAATGCTGAGATATCAGTGCATAGATCTATAGCCATTGTTCCATCACAAAAAATGAAATCAAAATAGATTGAGAGAAAATAAAGCATAAACTTATGTATTCTTTCCAGCTAAAACAAGAGAGACTGCAGTCAGCAGCAGCTGTTGTAAAACAGCTACTTTGAGAAAATTTAAAAGCCCACATTGCAAAAAGCATGCTCAGAAAATGTATATTTATGATAGCAACTTTCTGTGAAAAGGTCAGATAATTAGGGATCATGAAATGCAAATATAACATTTTTTTTACTACTTTTATGTTAGATGTTATGTTAGCCTGCTTTGTCAGCTTGAGAAACTTGAAAATAATCACTTTTTTCTTTGAGGTAATTTACAGGGAAAGGAATAGAAAGACAGCTTGGCTATGAATAAATACTTATGCTTCTTTAGTCCTGTTGAATTATTTTGTTAACATCTTTGTTAAGAATGTTAACAAAATAATTATAAGGTTGTTCTGCAAGGCGAGAAAATAAAAGCACTCTCACTGTATTTTATAAGAAACACACCTTTTTACTTGTTGCAAATATCTAGTCTGAATATTTGTAGCCCTAAAAAATTCCCTCTGTCTGTCTTTCAAAAATAGCCACATTTTGGTCTTTGTGACAGATCCACACTGAAATAAATGTGTACAAAGAGGGGTAACTGCTCCAGGATGAAGACCCTCCTACAGAGCATCTGAGATCTGTCCCATTCACACAACATGATTTCTTCCTCTTGAGGCCTGCAATGAGCACAGATAAACCACAAAGCATTTCTAGTCTCTTTGCTTTGCCATAAAACAAGGCTTATTTCTCTTCTTTGGCCATCCATGTGAATTTCACACTGCTAGGATACCATTACCAGAGAGCATCCCTGTTAGCTCTGCCCCTTTGTACTCCTCCTTGAAACTCAATTCAAACGAAGAGAGTAGCAAAAAAAAAAAAAAAAAAAAATTCCAATCATCCTAGATGACAACATCCTACCATATGAAGAAGTTTGATCTGAAATGAAACATACTAGCTTACTGGAAAGAAAGCATAGGCGATGAATTATTCAGGGTTTCTAGTCAACAAGCTTTTATATTGTGTTCTATCCCAGGATAAATGGTTCAGACTCAAGTACCATATTTGTCAACAGTAAACTAAGCCTGCTGCCCAAATCCCACACTGACAGTGTTAAACTGCTTGTATTTTGTTATGGCTGTCATTTAAGGCAGCTAAAGTACAATTCAGATCAGGGCTGTCCCTGTGCTCCTAACTCATCCCCTTGTGTTTTCACTTCTCATGAGCTCAGAAAACTGGCAGTGCCAGAAGAATTACTGGGGCTGAAACAACACCTGGGCACGGGGGATCCCACTGAGAACAAGGGTACTAGTGATGCTGCATGAACTCTGGGTTTCCTTTATTTGTGCATAATTTAAAACATTACTGCAGTCTTTTATTTCAATGAGATTATTTTTGAAATGTAAATCCCTTGGCTGGGGATTGCAGGTTTTAAAGAGATGAGTCTATTTCCCTGATGTGATACTTTAGATGAGTCCATTAGACTTGAACCAGCAGGAAATTAGATTAGTATTATTGCTACATATACTGATTTTGTGATTTTCTCTTATTTCTTCAGTGCGTTGAAAACAAAACAAAACAAAATAATAAGATAATATCAACACTTCAACATTTCAGTACAATAGACAATTAATAACACAATATCAACACTAGAAACATTTTCAAATGACCTTGAAAATTCTCTCCCCCAAACATCTCTTAAATATATCAGAGAGCATTTAGAGGTAGCTTTTGGGAACTTTAGTAATGGGGACAAGGGTGCTGTTCCACTACGTTAAATAAGGATTGAGTTAGAGCAGATCAAATTGGGACCTTTGATTCAGACTTGCAAGCAAAATAAAACATTGACCCTTACAAGGCTACTAGTAAATCTTCTAAGTCTTGAAATCAGTTCTAAATATTTTTGGGGTCAACCAGGACAAATTTTTCTTCTAACTGTTTCTGTGGTGTGAATTATTAGAGCTGGAGAGAAACTCTGATCTTTTTCTTGTGTGATGGAATCCCATATGCCTTTACCATTTCCACAAGGTGCTCATTATCCTGTCAGTGATTTTTGTAATGGCTATGTTTCTGCTTCCTTTTCTCAGAAGTGTTTCTATTCTGTAGGTGACTTTGCATTTTGAGAAATGACTTGACTTTTGGAAACACCTCTATCTAGATGTTGAAACAAATCTCAGTTTTTCTGATACAAATTTTGCATCATTCTTCTGAAAAACCCCACACAATATTATTATAAGAAGATTCATAAAGAATAAAATGCTTAGGTGCATATTAATCTCAAGAATAAAATGTGAAATCAATCTGTTTGAAATGTGAAAAATATCCATGACTATCTATTTAAAAATAATGAAATCCGATTTCTAATAATAAGAATGTGAATATTAGGAAATGCCAGATTTGACACTGATTTATCCCTATGTACTGCGTGTAGGTCTAATTATAGCAGGATTGTACTTGAAAAAAATATTTTATAAATATCAGCCAGTCTTCCATGTGCTGGTACCCCATGTCAACAAACACAGAGGCAGCAGATACAGACCAGATGGCCTAACTAGGAATGTGTTGTTTACATAAATTTGTGTGGTTTCATTGTGTGTTGTGAATGTGCAAACCTGGTCCACATTCCTACCAGTGACAGTTATCAATTTTTGTCTAATTTTTGGTAGCTTATTTGCTCTGTTAGTAGTAGTTTCAGTTTTGAGACCATTATTAACACGATCAGTTACCTCATTGTATGAATACAAATTAGTTTAATTTTGCAAACTTTTCTCCAAACTTGAAAAAGTAGCTTTCATAATCAAAGCAAATGCCTGTTCTTGATATATACTACAAGCTCAATATGAAGCTAAGTCCTAATCTAGATGACACAATGATTTCCTGGTTTAGTTTTTGTCACAGAATCATAATCACAGAAATGGTGAGGCTGGAAGGCACTCTGGAGACAGTTTAGCCCAGTTTAGCTCAAGCAGGGTCAGCTAAAGCAGTTTGCCCAGTACTGTGTCAGCTGAGTTTTAAATATCCATGGATGGAAACTCCACAAAATTAATGATAACCTGTTCTAGAAGTAGAACAAGTTTCCAAAGTAAAACAGCTCTTTCTTATGTTTAAGTGATTTTTTTTTTTTTTTTTTTTGCAAATTGTGCCCCTTGACATTTGTCTTTTTCAATGCACACCACTCAAGAGTCTCGATCCTTAATTATTTTCTCACATCAGTTTCTTATACTTTGTATAGTTTATGTAAATAGATTGGTGAGATTCTCCTGAGCCTTCTCTTGTCTATGTTGAACAGCCCTGCCTTTGTCAGACTCTCATATGAATGATGTTTCGAGTTCTTCATCTTTGTGGCCCATTTTGTGGAATTTGCTCCAGTATTTTTGTTTATCTCTCTGTCTCTTGTACTGGGGAGACAAGAACTGAACTCAACACTCCAGATGATTCTCACTAGGTCTGAGGGGAGGGATGACTTCCTTCAGCTTGCTGGCAAAGCTTTTCCTAATGCAGCTCAGTATACTGTGGATCATCTTTTCTGCAGGACATATTGCTCAGAGTCAGCTTGCAGTTCACCAGGGCAGCAGATCCTTTTCTATTAAGCTGTTTTCCAGGCAGTCAGGTGCAGTCCAAGCACTCCCAATCTATAGTCACTGGAACTTGTGAATTATTTCTTCCCAATCTATAATCACTGGAACTTGTGAATGAGAGGTTCACTCCAGTAGTTTGTAGAAGGTCTCTTCTTCTGGTGCAGATAGTCACTAGAAGCACATCACAACATCACCATGTTGTTGTTCCTGTTTATTTTGATCCATATATTCTCCACTAGCTTTTTTTCACGTCCAGATCCATAATGTGCCATGACTTACAGTGATAAAAATTTCATTAATGACTTCTTGCTTTCCTGGACACCTTCTAGAGTCTGTTAACACTTCTGCCATTAAATTGGATGGGAGTAAGACAAGCTTTTCTTTAATTGCTGGGTCATTAATCAGAACAGAAAAATACCATTTCAAACTTCTTCAAAAGGAATCCCAGTAGTCATCAGTCAGATTAGAGGCTTCTTAACTGCGGTAAGGAGGGTATCATATCTTTGGTGTACATTAACATTTGGAAGAGAGCTGATTGTTTTAATGGTTTTTGTCTGTGTGTCAGTGAGACACAATGCAGTAATAGATCCTGCTGATTATTTGTGTTTCTTGTCTTTGTTCCTATTTTATCATTTAAATCAAGTTATTTTCTCTGCCTGCAATTTGTGAGCTTTAATTAATTGGCATGAGGTTGGCTTTATGTGACCTGTAAGGCATTTTATCAGTATCAGTATAAGTAACATATTTGCACTTTGTGCATCCAATTACAATATCTGGATTTTAGGTAACCATAATTAGCATTATATACTAATGATAAGGTTGCAAGTTAAAAGGAGATACACAACTGAATTCTAAAACTACATGATTCATTAGAGATTTTAAAATAAAATCCAATTTACATTTTGGCAAAAAAGGACACCGTATAATATCTCCATGTCAAGGGAATATTCGTTATTAGTAATTACAAAAAATTAAATGTGCCTCACTTGCAGCCTTCAAAATAAGAACTAAAATGAGGCACAATTGTAAACAATTTCATGCATCTAGCAAGAACAATAATCTCTTGTAGGTAAGAGCTTGACTGGGCTGGGAAAAGGTTGTACTCTCCTCTAGCAGCTGCGGTTCTTATTGAATTACCAGGAGTCATTTTGTAAAATGGTTTTGTAGCTCCGAGAAATATTTTGCACATCCACTGCAACAAACAGACTAAGAGGATATCATGCATCTAAGGCAGTTTCTGAAAACTTGTACAATCTACTGACGTATTGATGAGAATCCCTTTATCCTTGCCTTACAATGAACTGTTCCAGTGATCACTTATAGTAATACCTAGATCGCCTAGCCTGGCTGCTCCAACTTGATGTAAACCAGTGTCAAAGTAAAGGACACAGTAATTTAGCAATTCGGAGATGCTGTGTAGAATCCTGTGTGGTAGGCATTGCCCCACCACTGTTGTAGTGTGACCTTGCTGCACACCACACAGGATTCTGCATAGCATCTCTGAATTGAAGGTGAGTTTTCTCCAAGATATTAATGCTAATGGCTAAGACTTTGTACACATTGTTTGTTGTCTGAAGCACAGCATTTGAGATGGTGATATTTAGTGGTTGCCTGCCGGCCTTCCAATACTTCATGTTCTCTGGAGAATTGTCCTAAAAATTCTTCTCTTAGCCCATCCCCTGACTTTTTCATTTTAGATACCAAAGTGGATAGTCTAAATCTTACTCTTTGGCAACAAGGATTGCCTTTGGCTCCACAGCTGAGTGATTGAGTGATGTGAGAAAGTGGGTATTTTTGAGAATTTTCCCCTTGACAGGAGTGAAAGCTTAAAGGAAAGAATGATGACAGCACTTATTCTTGCATGGGCAGGGGTTAATCATGTTTTACAGGAGCAACTAGACCCACCCTATTGCTCCCTGCTGCCTGACTATAGAATAATGCAGCTGACATAGTCACTGACCATGCTGAAACTGGCCGAGAAGAGTGTGAGGTCCATCAGGCAGAAACAGCACAGGAGATGTGGAGGCCATATCTCCAAAATAACCAAAGTATTCCAAGGAAAGAGGGCTGTTATGAGATCAGAATATATGTACCTGCCTTAGGTGATTTATGTGGGACAATTTTGCTGTCAGGGTGACCACAACACTAAAGGATTTCTGCATTCATCCCTTGGGCTTCTGTACTCAGACTCAATCTCAAATTTAATGCCATAGTAGGTAATCTTTATCTTATCTTTTACCACAAAGAATGAGGCAATGGTTTTCTGGTGACATAGCTGAAATAAACATCATTTTGTGATATTGACCCTTATCAGAGTCTTCTTCTGAAGAAGGAAGAGCCTGGAAGGTAAATGGGGGAAGGAATTTGAAAGGAAAAAAAAAAAAGCAGGATGGGTGAGAAAGAAGATAAAGGGATGACATAGACAACCCGATCATCAATCAAGTTGTTGCAGTCTAATTCTGGCATCTGTAAGTATTGCCTGGGGCAGGCAGTTGTCTAATTCTTTGCTTTCACTATCTACATTGATTTGTTAGTGCTCCTTATTGATGCTTGATGTTACTGTTCCTTCACAGCAACCTGCTACGACTTTGTAGCTTTGTTACAAAAAGCCTGCAGCTTCTCTCTCTTTCCTCATAATCATTATTGAGATGTATCTACCATTGTGGTTGAAAGAGGAGAAACTTCAGTGTTGCTTGGAAGAGGGCTGGAAGAGTGAAGGGATTTTTAATGCAAGCAGGAGCCTGAAGTGGCTATAGAAGGTGATGTATAATAAGAAGAAGGCTCAAGGTGCAGAACATCAGCAATAGAATAAAAAGGAAAACCCAGGAGGAGACATTCTCCTCTCCCAGGAGAAACTTTTATTTTTATGGAACCCATAGAAAGGAAAAGCCAAAATTAAAAGTGCAGAAAAAAGAAGAATGGCAAAGATAAAAACAATCTAGGATAATGGGACAGGAGAATCAGGCAAAGATGAATTTTAAAAAATGGATCTAATATAAAGTGAAGAAAAGCACAGAATTTTGCAGTTTCTTTATAGTGATTTGGATTTATTGAGCAGGAGGTCTAAATCTATAGAAGGTGTTCTTGCTAACAACAACAAAATATTTGATGTAGTTCTTGACCTTGTATGACAGTATTAGCCACATGAAGAAGGATGACCACAGCTCTGAAGAAGCATGACCACAGCTCTTTAGCACAAGAAATAGAGACTGCAGTCCCATGAGCTGCAGTTTCCCCATACAGCTAAACAATATAGTTCCCTGTGTCACAGGAAGAAATCTATTTACAAACTAGCCTGCCCCATTCCTTGGAACATATTTTTGGTTTCTGTCACATAAGTATTGTTCAGTCAGTAAGTTTTCAATCATATTTGTCATTTAAGATACTGATTAGTCCAGGAAGAGATCACCTTTGAAATATTTCCAACAGTCTTGATGTGCTGACTTCCTTTTCTTCTTATGACGGACAGAGTTCTTCAGAATCCCTTATTATCTCATTGCTATTTCCAGAAATTAGAAATTAACTTCAAGACTTCAAAATGTGCTTGTGTGTCAAATAGGATTTTTATTCAGCGCATGTCTTACCACGCTCAGAATATGAAGAGGAACTATGAAGTAGCTTATTCAGTCACTGATCAAGTAGTTTTCCATTTGCATTTTGGAAACCTCAGTCTAAATGCCAATGTCACTAGGCTGCAGGTATTTTAAGGCTTTTCTTAAAATTAATGATTTTAAAAGTTCATCCAAAATAAGGTCATACCTTAAAAAGCAGCAAAAATCTTGTAAAAGGTTTTCCTAAACTAAACCTGGAAAATAAAAAAGAAAATATATTCAGAACCATTTCACCTTGACCTAAATTACTTTGTGGGATTTTAGGGTTAAAGCAGAAAGAGTGAGAGAAGAAGAAAAGAAAAGAAAAAAACCCAAACCAAAACAGGGTAACCTTCAGAAGACATTCAGCAGAACCTGACAAAGTTTTGATTGAAGAAAGATTGATTCTCTAAAGTTTGAATGGTCAGACATGCACTGAATTTGCTGAGGTTCATTGCTAAATCCTAGAAAGTATTTTCATCCCTTCTATCCTAATGAGCTTATTAGTAAAAGGCTGAAAGGATCACAGGTTGTCTATCAAATAAGATTGTCAGTCACACACTGTTAGCAACTCTGCTGTGATTTATATACCATGATTACAGAAGAGAGGGAGGTATGAAAAAATGAACCTTACTGTGTCCTGTGACCAGTGCAGTGGCACAAAGAACAATGTACAGCATTGTGCTCAGGGAATGGGAAGGTGCATGTTCTGGATGAGGAAGACATAGAAAATAAGATAGAATGGTACCTTTCCCCTCTTGTTTCCTCCAGTGATAATTATATTGCATAGAAGAAATTGAATTACCTGCACCAGTAACAGTTCTGGGTGAAAAATATGCTATTATACATGATTTAAAAGTGGGAGATGCAGTCGACATGGGAAGGAGAAAGCTCAAACTCAGCTCAGCTGGTGCTAGAAACAGGCTTTTTCTACACTCCCTGTACTCAATGTACCTAGACACAACTGACTGTCAATGCAGTTCAATGTTCAAGAGACCTTTCTTTGACATTTTTGATTGAATTTTTATGTAGCAGCAGGAAACATTGATAACTTATATTCTTCTATTGATATAGAAGAATATAATTTAGGGGGAGAAAACTGGGATGATTTGTTTATTACTGAAATATTTTCAAATTGTTAAAAAAGCAGGATGATTTTAATAAAATGCTTCTCAATGAGACTTCCATCTAAAGGGAATGAAAATAGAGCTTGCAAAAATCACAATTAAATAGCCAACTAAAGATCCAGGTTGGGCTGATCTTAGCAGAGCGGAGAGCCGTACACACAAGTATCACATTAGTTAGGGTTGTTGGATAGCCCCAGAAAAGTCTTTGGGGCACAAAATTAACTTAAATCAAAACAATCTCTTCCAGTTTCTCCTGACAGATGTTGCTTTCTCTCCCACTCAGTAAGGGCTCCTCTCTTTCCTTGAGATAACCAAACAGCTCTGTCAATGGTTCCCCGATCACCATTCCTCTTCTCTTGTGGCCTGGCTGATTCCTTTTGATAAGGATTGCACTGTAATTTAGCAATTGCAGTTATACTTGGGATTTTTGCTACACAATGAGAGTATGCATCAGTGGAAGCCTTTGGGAGTGACTCAGCTGACACCTTGGTTAATACAAATCTCTGCATAGGCTTTGGTAGAGAACAGTCTATGCTCATCATTTGTGCAGCTGTCCCATCATGTTAGTACTGACAAGTAAATCCAAATCCAGCCAATAATCTTATTACTAGAGTATTTAAAGTAGATAGTCACTTGAATGAAAGCTGTGTGCATTTCAATTGTTCAGAGAGAAAATTATGTGAGGCAGAAAATTTCAAATCATCAAAGGCAGTCTGTCTGCTTTACCAACATTCTAAGGAAACAAGGCAAATAGGAAGAGAAATATGGGAGGTTTTTTTTTGGTGATCTCTCTGCTCTGCTGTCCTCTCCCAGTACCTGGTTAAGCACAATATTTTTTTTCTTTAAACTATCATCCTAGCTATTTTAAAATTGCAGAAAGAGGAGACTTATTTCTGTCCTTAAGAAAAATAAAAGAACAAGAATAAAAAATTTGGACAATCAAGAAACTATCTCCTTCTGGGAAAAAAACTCTTTAAAAACTAACAGAGTACCTTATATTTTTGAGAAGCTCTTTGGACACATTCACCAAGTATTCCTATTCATTATATGCTGCATACTAAAAAAGCTACCAGTTTGTTGTATATGATGGAACAGAATGGGTTCATGAGAACCCTGGCTGAAATAGAAAATTTATATCAGGAAATACCAAGTGGATGAAAAATACTTCAAGATAGAATTTAATGTGTATTTAAAATGTTTTGATGAGATGAACAGAGAATGCTTCAGGCCATGCAAAAACATATCGTTAGGAGCTCCTGTTTTACATATCAAATATGTGTTTTATGCTGTGCTATCCTGCTGTCAAGACAAATGGTCATTACTTGTTATTTGTCTCCATATATCTCTTACTAAGAGGTTTTTTTGTTTTGTTTTCTTGTGTTGATAAGCACGGAACATTTATCACAGTCAGGGCTTCATGGTTCAGCTCTTCCTTTTTAAATGAAAAGGAAAGAAGAGCATACATTATGGGAATGCAAAATTGTATAACCTTGTCTTAGAAAGCTAGGCATTTAAAATCTGCTCCAGGAGTACCACTTATGTAGATAAAGCACATAGACTTAGTAGAGATCAAACAGTTAACAGAGAATTAAAAATACTTCACAGTGTTCCATCTTGCCAAGCTTTGCATATCAAATAAATGTCTTCATTAAAGCTATAATTAATGATTATTCTTATCTTTATACTGGTGGCATAAAAGCCACTATGGCTGACCCAGATCCACTGTACCCAGTATTTGAAAACAGGACACATTAACAAATTAAGATTTGAACAGAGCAGCCAGACATATGCTAAAGGCAGGAATGAGGCACAAGACAGGTCAAGATTTACAAAACACAAATACATAAATTGGTTAACTAATTGGTGTGTTGTCAAAAGTGGTGAGGATATGGTTTATCAGGCCAGATGACATGGCCTTCATGCATTACTGTAAAAATGAGATATTATCTGCTTAAAAATGAGGTATTAAGCTTGAAGTCTGTAGTTTCATTAGTGATATCTACTTTCAGATTACTTTTGAATTGAAGATTCCATAATGAAATTTTTGGAAAATGTATTTTAAGTTAAAAGGACATATTGACAAATCAGTGCTGTATTTATAACGACATTAACCTTTTTTTAGTTAAGAAGTCTAAAAGACTTCTTGCTTTCATTTCATTCATTGTTCCCAAATGAATGTTTTCATTCATTTGGGAATATGCTATTTTAAACATTCTGTTTTATCATGGAAAACACAACATAGAACTTAAGGAGTAGGCAGATTATTTTTCCTGTTAGTCCCTAAAAGATATTCTTGAAAGTGAGACTTGCATTCAGACCTAACTCTTCACCCATTTAGGTCTCAGCTCATTTTATTTTCAGAACATTATTTGTCTATGTTCTCCATTGTTTTGGGTGATTTTTGTTCTGCAATGTTTTTGGGTTTTTTTTCTTGTGTTATCTATCCTTTGTTTAAATTTTTCACCTCCTCTCATTTCTGATTATTGGCATATATAAATTATGTAGATTGTTACTGTGCTGAATGCTTGCATTTCACATTGTCCTCAATGAGATTTGATGACCAAGAGTTCTGCAAATGAACACATTTGTGACATTTGCCTCAAAATCCACACCCAAGGGAATCCTGCTGTTATTCATTTCCCTTTCTAGAAACTGCATTAAGAGATTTCTTTTACAAATAATTGAAGTTTCTTGCCTTTTAGTTCGACTCATGTGAATCACCATGAGCACATAGGGAGCATTGCTATATAAATCAAATAATAATAATATGTATAAAGGAAAATCACAAAGGGGAAGAAAAAATCTCATGCTGTTAAAAACAAATTATACTTAGATATTGAGAAGACCTCCCATGGTTTAAGAATGAGTTATAGTATTAACAGAAAATATATCATTCAAACACATTTCATCTATTTGACATGATAACAGAAAGATTCAAGTGTCTGTGGAACCCAGACTTTGATTGTTTCAATTCACATTAATTTCTAAGAGGAGATGTTTAAAGAAATTGTGTATAAGAAAACAATTCATGTAATAGTGTTTAGTATAGCATGTCCCAGTTGAATGCTTTTTTTTCCTTTGACATCTGTTATCTAATATCACTTCTGCCTTTGTAGAATGACCAATATTACTTTTTCAAGGTCCTTGAGCATACACTTAGCTGTAAGCATATATCTGGGCATATGTTGCTTAATTACTTCAAAAATATTTACTCCTAAGAAGGATTAAATATTTGAATTATGCTGCATATGCGACTGATCCATGTGCAATTGTATAAAAGATGCTTGTCTGGGAGTATAGCTAGGAAGAGGTAAAACTGGCTGGATGAGAGATTCCCCAAGAGACGCTGAAACAGCTGCCACAAGCATATGCTCTTCTACATGCAGACCAAGTCATGGTGACTATTCCTTCCACTTTGTGAAGAAATGAGGCTGTAGATTTGTTAACTGGACTTCCACTTGTGGTGTTATGGAATTACTTGGCTGAGAGATTCTCAAGAGTCACTTCAGGATTAAAAGTATAGTAAATTGCCACTGAAATTAGAGACTGGTGTTTTATTATCTATATTAAATTAAGCCTTTGACACTGACAATTTAAGACCTGCTATTTAAAAAATATATTGACAAAAATTTCTGATCATAAAACAGTATAGTCAAGATAGAATAAACAAAGGGAAATGAGAGCAGAAATAGACACACATTAAAACTAATATTCACACAAGGGTAGGTGCCATGCCAATTATGGAGCTTTCCCTCTTCCAATCCCTTGCCTAATTTATATTTTTAATATGAGACAGGTTCTTATATCCACCTGAAGATTTCTAGGCTTTTCAGATATCTCTTCAGATACAATTCTTACAATAAAACAAGTGAGTTGTTTTATATTAATATCAAAAATACTATCTTCAATCATAGTGTAATTGTTAGCATAAAGCTGCTTCTCATATGAAAACCTATAAGACATTATTTATGGGGAAACAATTTCACTTGCAGTCTACACCCGCAGAACTCTTCAAGGGCTTGAACACTGTGCAGTAAGGAGAGCTGTACTTCCATGTCATTCGGTGCATATTCTCTTTTAAGTGTCCTAGAGAAGACGCACAACTGGCATTTTGAAGGAGAGAAAGTGTTTGCTTCTACTGTTACAATTTATGCATGAACATGTATTGATTGACTCATTATGGTGGGGTTTTCAATAAAGAGAGGCAATCTCATTGACTGGATTTGCTCATAATTCGTTTTCATATGGTAAAACAATGGAGTATCATGCCATCAGAGAATGTAGAAGTCTTACCCAATATTTCAGTTTGGTGTGTGGTGAAGAGGACAAATATTAGCAAGATCAGTCATAGTAACTGAACAGGTTTCATGAGATTAAAATGTTATTTTCTCTGAACAATATACAAAAACATTGCTAAATAAGGTTGGAAACCACTTTAGCTTGGCTTTCAAAACAAATAGAATGCTGAGTACTGTCTGTGGTGCACTGACCTGTACACATGATATTTTCTTATATCAGGAATGTTTGTACAAATATATCTATTTGAGGGAAACAGCTCTTGTTTTGAAAGAGCACTATGGTATGTTAGAACAGTACTTTTCTTATGCTCTATCAAAGATGTGGATGCAGCTTGCTTGTCTTTAAGCACAGGGTCTATACACATTTTTAGCTAACACACAGCTAGCTGTAGATCATTGATTTTGTCCTTGACAAATTTTAAATGAATTTCAGGATGAAAAGTTTACTGATTTTCATTAAAAATGTATCTCCCAACTTCTACCGTGCAGAGCTGGTGAATGCAGAGCTGAAATTGGACTAATGTATCTAGTAGTGTATAACACTTCTTCTCCATTTTGCTTGTTTGTGTTTTGTTGGGCTTGGGTTTTTTCAGAATGGCAGCTGCTTTGCATTGAAATAGGAGCTTCCTGTCATCTGTTTGTTATGATCTAGATTCTCCTCTCAACTGTAGTTCAAATAAAAGTGAACATCACTGAATGCAATAAAAACACAAATAGATTTTATGGCATTGAAAACTGTAGTCTGTATATCTTCCTTTCAATAAGACTGATTACCAGCTTCAGAACTTAGTAGTTCTGGAAAGGTCAAATGAAACATGGAAGAGGAACCAAGGTAATGAGAATGGGAGAAAGATGAGAAAGGCAGAAATAAATAATGTGATTTACTCACCTTCAGTTTTTGTGAAGTTTATGAGGAAAGAGAAAAAAAGTAAGGGAATGCTATAAAAGAAATCAGCAGTAACTCAGTAGTCATAGAGCAAACACTTTCTGAAGGCATACCTCCGCTCCTTAAGACGTCTGTTTTGGCTTGATATCATATGATAGGTCAGTCATAATAAGTCCTTTCATCTTCAGAAGCCTTAACTGTTGTGACAGTAAATGTTTGTGGGCTTTGTTAAGACTGGACACAGATGAACTAAAATGTTGCTGTTATGAATATCTAGTGTTCTCTAATGTTACTTCAACACAATAGACCAGCTCCACCATAGGGCTTTGTGTTATCTCTGGTTCACTACTAAGAAATTAGGTCAGACTATTAAAAATAACCATCTGCCCAGTGGGGATCTGTCTATAGGACCGGCTCTTTACATCAAATAGCTTTATTCCTTGTCACATTTGGATTTTGTACTGCTAAAGAAATATGCCAGGAAAACAGCATTTTGAGGAATTTGCAAGATGTTTAATACATGGTTATTCTCATAACTCATTTAATAATTTAGGGATGGTGGCTGAATAATCTGTTGTTTTATAAAGAAATAAAGTCATGAAGAGTGCTTTATTGAACAAACAGGATTGGTAACATATTCAAGGCTGCAAAGGTAATCTGAGGATTTGTGTTTAACAGAATTGAATTTCAAGGAAAACCAAGGTTATGCCCATCCTTATATTTCCTCCTCCCCTCTCTCTTTTCTTTTTAATGAGATTGAAGTCTCTGTGATGCAAATAAAATCATAATCTGCAAGCAGAATTTGTTGTTCATTGATACATGAGTGAATTCTTGCCTTTCCCTCTTTTAGCTGTATGAGTTGAAAGTTTAAACAATCCTCCAGGACAGGGCAACCAAAAAAGGCTTAACTTTCACTTCATAAGATTTAATATCATTATTAGCATTAAGGTATGTAGCAGGTAGGGAAGTTTTACCTAAGGGTTGATGTTACAACTTAATGTTATGTGTTGGTGAAGCTGATGAAATTGATGTCTTTGATCAGCATGTTTTCACTGAAAAAAAAAAAGCTGTGTGGAGGGAAAATAATGCTTCTTTTTTCTCCAAAGAGGACATCTTTGCTTCACTGTCTTTGTTGTGGTGAGTACTGACAATTATTTTGCTGGCTGAGATAAGACTGGCTGCAGCATAAAGCATCTGGTTGCTACAGACTCTAGGAAAAAAATGGGTTAGCAACTAAGTACTGTGGCAGCCCTGAAGAGAAGCCTACTATTTTGTTAATATTGTGGCAGAAATTTCACACTATATGAAGCCTTTTTCTCAATTGACTAAACAACTTCAAAAATGCCGAAAAACTCTGCATATTGGAAGACTGGTTCAAAATGCCATAAAGTTAATAGATATCTCTGTTTGGATCTTTGGAGGGTAAGATACTGACAGATGTCAGGATCTGAAATACTGCCCAGTGTCTTGTTTCAGCAGTCCATCTCCATTCACCAAAGCATTTAATCATGTACTTAGCCCTGGAATGAAATGTGATTTATATGTGCCTAAGTACCTGGATAAACAGAAATGAAAAGTAGAAATACACACAGTAGTTATTGTCTGGCGTCTGTTGATTAATCTGATACTTCAGACCAGTTGTTAGTGAATTATTAATATTATCTGGGAAGAATTATTTTCTCTGTTGTGTATCAGAGGAGATGGGCATGGTGCATATCCACTTGAAGCCATCACAGATTATTAATATGTAAAATATATGTTTTATTGAATTGTTTGGAAAAAATGTGATGCATACAATTTCTAGTTCACTGATATTTGATTGTGATGTGTTAATGTGTTTTTCAGGTTTTAAATTGAAGCATGGCAACTTTTTCAGAAACCATGTATGATAGGGTCAGAAACACTGGGTAAAGCTTCTGTCATTGCAGTATCTTCTATATTTTCTTCAGACAGAGAGTTTCAAGTGTTTGGGTAGTTTTTTACCTCCTGAGAATCACAAAAGGTTTGATTCATGTAAGCTAGTAAGGTATCAAGAGCACCTTGGAGAAAAAAGATTTATGTAAGAGCAAAGCAGCAATAATGGTAATTTATTGTAGGCAGATTCTTTTTGAATGCAACAGTAACAGAGGGAGGGAAAAGGCCACATCAAGATTTTGGTTCACTCACAAAACCACCATGAATACCTGCAGTCCCCAGATGTTTCATTTAAGGCTATTTCATTTTCTTGTCTTTCTAAGACAAGCAGAGGAAAAGCAGATGAAAATCTATTAGCTCTTTTGTTAATTTTAGGATTCTTACAATCCATTATTTAGTCTTACTAAATTTATTAAACTTAGCCATGCCATGGGCTCACAAACAGACTCATAACAAAGTCAGCACTAAACTTTCAAAAGTTATAAACCATGTCTTACCATGCGGATAGGCTCAGTAAAGTGAGAAACATTATTAAAAACAACAATACAAAACCAAACAAAAACAAAAACCAGAAAAAAAAAAAAAAAAGAAAAACAGCAGAAAAACAACCCAAACCCCGTGGTTTTGGAATTTTAAAAGAATTTTCAAGAAATTTATTGACTTTATGCAAGCCTATTCGACTCCCACTCCCTGAAACCCAAGATTATTATGAAATCATTTTTCCAGGAATTTGCATTCTAAAAAAAGGAATTCTCTTTAATTTTAATAGTACAATTGTGGGATTTTTGAACATTACAGAGTCCATTTTGTAGTTAGGCATGAACAAACATGTTTTATAAATTCTTACCTTGAAAATCAGGCTCTCAACAAAATGACAATTCTCACATGAAGGTTTGCATTCCTAAAAAATTTTACTAATTTGTTAAAAAAAAACAAGGACGAAAACCCAGACCAATTTGAAGAAGTATCTGTGAAAGACTGATATTTCACCTGAAAGGTTATTTTTTCTTTCTCAGCAGCATTTTCCACAAGGAATATTAACATATAAATATAATTCATGTGAACTAATCGGAGCAAAAAACTTTTGATTCTAAAAGTGGCGGCTTTCTAAAAATAAAGTTTTTATGTAGCTGAGGCATGAACTCTTATCAGGGATGAAACAGGCTCTGTGGTTCAGAGGCAGCCTTGTATTGGCCACCTCCAAGCCTCCCTGCTGCGGGTGCCCAGCGCCTGCTCAGTGGGGGCTCAGTGGGAAACACCAATTTTGCTTGTTGCTGTGCTGGGGAAAAGAAGGCAGTAAAGAGCGGAGACAGCCAGCCCAGACCAGGCACCAGCACAGATCAGAGAGAAGTCCACAGAGCTGAAATCTGGTCTGCTATTTATTACTATTTATGTACACTCAGATGAAAGAGTTCAGTCCTTCAAAGAGAAGAGAGCAGAGAGAGATATGAAATATGGTGCTGGTGTTGCTAATGATACCAGACTGTTCAGCCAGTGGCTGTAAGGGTGCTGAGACACTGCACTATCCCTTCTATCATCAATTTTACAAGGGGCAGAGAAAAATGTTGTTGACCTGTAACTTATACTAACTTGCTTTGGACAGATTAATGTTTTTCTTTTTAATTAGGTAGATACAAACAAAAAATCACTCAGTGTTTATATATCCACTTAGCAATGGAAAGTCAGCAATGAGCTGCATCAATACTTCAGTCTCCAAAAGGTCATTTATATTTCTGGATGCTAGACTACAATAGGCAGATACGTGAATTAAGAGACAAAGCTGGAGTCTAGACATTTGTACACATGGAACTGGGATGCTGAGACTTGGCAAGCCTAGGTTATACTGAATACATTCAAGGTGCCTATTCCATTTGTATGCAACTGGAAGGACCCGTGGGACCTTCACTGGCACTAATTACATGACAAAATATAAGATCAAATGCATGAATCACTGCCAAAGTTGTCAAATGCTTCAGGATTGACCTTTCTGATCCTAAATTGAATGGGAGCATTAATAAGGTATGAGTTCAGTAAATGCAGCAGCAAAGACTCCATTTGAAAACAGAAATATAGCATACAATATTTCTGCAGTAAGTATGTCTAGCAAAAAATATTGGAGTGTACACAGAGCTGCCTTAGCAGTTTTGAAAATGTAAGAGTTATGTCTATGCTGCTTTGATTTCATTTACTGTATTCCTATGCAGATAAAATGGCATAACTCTATTCATTATTAAAGAGCTGGAGAAGCTTTTATTACTATCTCATTTAGAACTCAGAGATAAAATTTCAAAGTCCTATTTCAAGCAAATGTGGTGTATTTTAGACTGATCAAAACCCCCAAGATGCTTCACAAGATTAACTTGCATGGTATAAAAGCTGCACTGATAGCACAGTGCAGAACTCACTTCTTTTTAATGCTGCCATTTCTTGACTGCAAAGTGATCAAATAGCATCTTCCACTCATTGATTAGAGCACAAAGTGAAAGCACCAGAGACTGTTAAAACTGCCAAAACTCCCAAAACCTGTATTTATGAAGTATTATAAATAGTGAGATGCATTAAATACCAGTTTAGACAGTCAACACTACTGTCTATCCCAGTTTAATAAAAAAGGCCATAGGCAATTGAGATCTCTGTCTAGGTGCTTATCAAAATCCTGATATCCCTAATTGCTGGGCCTGATTCAGCTTTAACCAAGAGATAAAATCTTGGTCATTGATCATGACTACCTGAACAGCATGAATTTCAGGAAGAGAGTATGTCCTTTAAATGTAACAACAACAGAAACAGTCACCTTATTCTTTCAATCAGTGAGATTAGCCTGACAAAGGGCCCAGCCTCTCCTTCTGGAAAATGAGAGTTCGAGAGGCAACAGTGAGGGGAGTCCATGAAAACAGGAAAAAAAGAGATGCTGAAATGGATGAAATAGGAGCAAGCACAGGGCAGCAGAGAAAAGTGAAGCTGCATTCCAAGTCTGTTGTGTCCAAGTTAAATTGCCTGGAGATAGAGATCACATGAAACGCATCCTTGGCTGCACCACTATTTGGCTTCTTGTTACAAACCACCATTGCCAGGAGACATTAAGCAGTGATATTTGAAAACACTTTGCAGGTGCCAGGTTCTACTTTCCTCTGTGTTAATGAGAATTTGATCATCTACTGTAGATATAACATAGAGAGGAGGAGGAGCAGAGTCTGTGAATCAGCCATTTTTGTACCAAGGGTAGATCACTGGCAGAATAGCAATAGAATGTCTTTGCATCTTAATAAAAAAAAGAAATTAATTCACTGAACATTGTGCCAATCCATTAAAAACTGGTACTTGTACAATCTTATTGAGCTATCTGGTCACTTTACCTTGGACATTGATGAGAAAATAAATTCAGGCCTGGAATCTGGACAAATCTGAGATCAATTATTCCTATTGTTTAGCTGTTTCCTTATCAGAGAACTATCTGGTTGGTAGATAATCTAAATATATGTTAGAATAGAAACCATAGCTTTTTGAATTAATTTTTCTCTTAGAATGCTTTTCTTCATTCATTTTTTTACCATTCTGCATGGGAGAAAAACAATGCTCAGTTCCTTTCCAGAACCAAAAGGGCTCTGTCTTTCCCTTGAGTTATTCCACCTCCTTTCCTTTCCTCATGCTTGTTTTTACCTCTCCATTTGCCTACAGCACACACACAAACCCTTTATGCTTGTGAGCTGCACATTAACCCAAAAGGTTAATGAGCATAGGGCTCAGGTGCAGTCCATATTCTTGCAGCATTGCTAATGCTGCGGTCATGGGTTTGGAATGGCATTCTGGAAAATTAGTTCTTTTTTGATCTCTGTGCTGAGAGCAATTCCACTGTTTTCTCTGCTCCCTAACTGCATTTTTATACTGAGCTTTCTGTCTGCATGAGAACATGCTTTTTGCCCGTTCCATTACCTGATCCCTGCAAGCACAACAAAATTATTTGTGTGATCAACACCAACTGCAACAAGGTGAATATGTCACTGCCAACAAACTTTCCTAAATATTCCTATGCATATAAGTTCAGCAGAAGGGCTGATGTCAAAGTGGCAGGTTAAAGCTTTGAATAGGAAATGTCCATCAGAACTCCACTGAGTTAGGGGTTTAGATGAACAAAACTCTTGGATATACATAACAACAATTCAGTCATTTTCCTTCTGAGATTAGTTATCAAAGATGCCATCCAGAAGGTTTAGATATATCTCTATTAAAAAGTTGCCAAATACTTCACGATTATATCCCCAAGAAACTGAGAAATGCCCCTTATGGAAAGAAGAACATCCATCTTCTTCTTTAAGTATGTCTGCAGCTCAGATGGAAGGGATCATCCAGATGGAAGGGATCATCCAGGGCAGTCTGGTGAGTCAAACCTGCAGGCTGGGGTTCTGGATTGATTGAGTACATGGCCAAGCATGGACATGGCTGCAATGCTCATTGTGTGGATGTAAGCTGAGGCCTCCCTTCAGCTCCCTTGTCATCCCCCAGCAAGCCAAGTCTTGGCAGCCAATTGAACTCCATGGCAGAGAATGTGTTCAGGCCTCTGGCATGAGGTTTGGGAAGACAGTGATTTAAAGCCAAATAGTAGGTTTTTTTAAAGTACTGGCGATGATGACAATCTTGTGCATTGCGCTTAATGAAGTCCCAAATTTGCAATAGACTAACATAAATTCATTAATTAAAAAGTTCAAAACACAAGTGTGTATGTCCTCCATAATCAAGTATTTATCTAGATGATCTTGAAACATGTTAGTTGGAATTTATCTCAAGGAAGCATGGGAACGTGGTAGGGAATCTGAAGTGAGAGTGTTGTATCTCAGTCCTTCTGGGCAGGAAGAGCTCCAGTACAGCAAGTCCTAAGAGCTATGGGAAGAGTGATCAAAAAGAGTCTTGACTGTAACACAGAGTTCACATAAAGTGAAGAAATTTTGAGGCATCTATATCCACACAACACACGTTTTTATTTTCTGTTAAAGCCTGGAGGTAAATGCATATTTAACACATGGTTATCATACTTAGATGGTGGTTATATCTTCCTGTGAGGTCAGTGGCATTTGCTGAAATTCAGGGCCACACCTTAATTTAAATTAGCTGCTCATTTTGTAAGAGGGAGAATCACATCCGCTCAGGACAAAAAAAGGCTGCATGACACTGTAGGACCACTGGATCACAGGGATTTGGGAAGCAGCAGCCTTCCAGACAACAAAGTGTACGGTGATTGATGCATCTAAATGCACAAAACTCTGGAAAAGATGGATACATTGGCTTATTTGAAAAATGAATTTATTTCTTTAGAAACACATAAGAGATAAGAAGCTGTAATTTATGTACCTACACTGCCTCAAGCTTAGCATTGTGACAGCAGCTGTGGCCTTGGTACCTCAGGACCTTCTGACAGAGTGAGAAAGGAGAGATTCCCACAGTTCCTCTGGGCAAAACACTTCTTCTTGACTTCTGCTCACAGGAGCAGAATTTGCCCTTAAGCGTAATCACCTGGAGACACTTCAGAAAACAAATGTATATGTGCTTCCTCTGAGCGATTTGTCTGCAAATGTGTCAGTTGCTCAGCTTTAAAGCTTTGGTGGATGTAGAGATGTATAAGTACTTCAAAACATCAGAGGGAAAGAGATTAGGAATAAACAAAAATGAATGGTGACTAATTCTGTGCAGAAGCACAAGTGTACTGTGCATTGACAGGAACTCCTTCATTGGAGAAATAAGGTGGCTTGCTGTCTTGCACAGCATGGTGAACATCAGCTAGGAAGGGACATGAGCATGGTGACTGAATCTGTGGAGACTCTCAGTCAAGAGAATGAGGCATGAAAAAAAGTAGTTCAAGAAGCTTTAACAAGAAGCTTTATTATATGAATATTTTCAATATTCAGTTTCCTTAAAATAAAAAAGTAAGCACTGTACAATATGTATAATCATAAAGAGCCAACAAAAGCTGTTACAAAAATGTATACCTTAATTGTAAAATCTAACCGTTCCTATGGTAGATCAGAATATATAGCAATAATAAAGTCTCTCAAATAACATTATTTCAGTCCTTGTCTCATCCATGAAATCTATAAAGGGCTTTGTAAATTGATGGGTCTCATCTGGTTAAACAGAGGGGAGAGAGACTTTTACAGTATGGCCCTTTTCCACGAACACCCTATATCTAGTTCAGTCCTTATCTGGAGAAGATGTTGCATCAAGTGATACTGCAATCTTGCAGTCCAAAAACCAATCCATGCCTTCTGACTATTTGTTATCCTTCTTAGAATCCAGAGATCATTCTCAAAATAAAATGTCTCGAACAACTCCTTTTCCGGGTGACCCGAGTGATCCTGTCTGAAAAAAGTCAGAAATCTTCTGATCCAAGATGTTAAGACATCCAGCTTAGTATATTCACACAAAGCTCTACCATTTTGCTAAGCAAAGGCTTACCAGCTCATGTCTGTTTAGAATCCTGTAGTCTCCTGCCTTCTGTTCATGTGCTGTTTGGCGCATTATTTTGAGTTTGGAAAGCATGAGCATAGATAGTATCCAAACCTTATTAAGAAACCAAACCTTCTATAGTATCCAAACTTTACTGCTTCTTCTGCTCTTCCACACTAAATCAAGCTTAATCATAAATTTTCTCCAAATAGTTCTGCTTTTTTGTTTATTTATGTATTAATTTGGTTAACTGTTTATTTGTTTACTTACCTTTTTGTGCAAATATTTAAATATTTTTCTGTGTTTCGTCTCCATGTATTGCTCAGTGCCTCTGACCTCTTGGACTCCAGTGCTGAGGGTAAATTTGTTTAATACATGACCTCTTTCTCAGAACTGAATGTGTGCTGAATAAAGAGCTCCCCTTGTAAAGGTACATAGTAGCACCTAAAAATAAGCCACAGCTAGACAAGGTAGCTTTTCTAAAATAAACTGGCCCTTAGGTGCAGTTGTAGATAAAGAAGCAAAGTTATTGAATCAGAATGTCATCTCAACAAAGTCTTTGTCAGTTAGAGCACAGAAGCGACCATCTTTCTTCCTGAAATCTTCAAAGACATTTGTCAATGTCTCTCTGCTTCTAATAGACTCCATCTCATTGAGCAGAGTCCTGTATTATTTCTTTCCTTGCCCTTTCCTCAAACAAGCATCATATGTCTGCAGAAAAGTAAGAGAGAAATCATTGCTAAATGTTAATGTCTGGTGAAGGATATTCCACCATCCTTTCCACTGAATATCCTCCCTCAGGAACAAAGCCTTTTCCAGCTGTGAGGGGTCATAATTACTGCACTCCAAACAATGGAAATGCCCTTAACTTCTTATCTCTCTGGGGATTAATGTATTCTTCCTCCGAGAACACAACACTTACGAGTGAAGGGACTGAAGTCTGAGGAGTGAACATGAAAATACCACAAAAATACATTCATTCTCCAAAGAGCAATCCAGACTTCAAATCAGACTGACATGGAAAGTGATTCAAGATCTCTAGATATTTTCCACTTTAAGTAATTGGTGAAGAGGAGGGTGTCAAGAATGATTAGGCCTTCACCTGTTTTCCTTTGTATTTTTCTGCTTGATGACCCAAGCCAACCCCAGTATTGATCCTAAAGAAAATAATGCTATGTCTGAAATGGACTTGAGAAAGTGAAATAAGGCAATACAATTACTAGCAGTCTGTGTGGGTTTAGACAAAACAAATACAGTTGACCTAACTTAATATTTTTTATGACATTATGGATTTTGTTGGTAAAGGTATTTCTATTGATGTAACACATTTCTGCAAGGGATTAGATAAAGAAACAGGACCTTTCAAAAACAAATTGGAATACCTTAAATGGTCTTAACCATGACAGGCTGAAGTCTTAAAACAAGGTAGCAAACCAGCATAACACACAATACATGTTGACAATGGTAAGACATAAGATCATCAAGAGCAACAATTATATGCCAATAGCAATTCTCTTTCCTGGGTAGTGGTAGCAAGAGGCTTAGTAGTTGAACCTTTAGGCTGGACAGCCTGACAGACAGATATCTTTGTTTTCAGCTTCATGTATCAACATTTCTGCTTAAATGTAGCACAGAAGAAAGTGGGAAGAGTTCAAGAGACTTTTTTTCCTTAAATGAAAATTAAGTAGCATTGGCCTATGCATTCATTGACTCTCCAGCATATGATCTGGACTAGTCCTACTTAGAATGTTATACACATTTCTACAGTTCAGTAAAGCATTTCATTGCACATACCCTATTTCACACATATTCTACCACCTACACACTGAAACTGAAGATTAACCTCCAAATCTTACTGAAATACAAAATTAACTCCTAACATGGTTTCCATTTCCCCTGCTGCTCCTCTGGGCATGTTGGTAATGTAGTAGCTTCTTCTGTGCCATCAGAAAAAAAGTCCTGAGAAAAAGCCCTTGCTCAAGAATAATTCATTTCATAACTTAAATTGCTAATTTCAAAGCACAGAAGGATCTGTTGTGCTTTCATGATTAGAGTCTATGCTCAAACTATACAGCCTATAAGTTGCTCATGCCCAGCACTGGTGTTCACTGCATTTTCAGTAATTCACACAATTCTCCATCCTATTTCACACTATAAGTTCATGTAACATCTTTCTCATGCAACAGTTCAGCTGTGCAGGCTAGAAATAAAGAAAGAAATACAAGAAACATATTGCACTGAATATTTGCCGTGCAGAGCTAGGCAATACTTTGACTTATTTTTCCAGGACCACATTCAGAAGAAAATTAATATATTTGGCTAGTTTTTTTGGGTAACATAGTGTTGAATAGTTTCAATAATAACAGATCAAGAATATTCTTCCCCATTCTGATGATATTCCTAAAGAATTTGACATTATATACCTACAGGCAGCTGCTTCCTTAGCACAGAAGAAAAAATAAACCCTTAAACACAGCAGGAAAGATGAGATTTAGTGGTACTCATATGCAAATCCAAACACGTTTAAATCTTTGCAGAGCTGAGGCCTAGGGTGGTGTTTTGGGTTTATTTCTGAGATGAGCAGACAGTCATCTTGTTGGAGAGACGTGGGATAATGGAAATGCATCATGCCATCTGTTGGCAAACCACAGTGCTGCAGCCAGAAGCTGTGCAAAACCACCTGAAGCTGTTACCATCACCAAGCAAATTAGAGAAAATCATAGGGAGTCCTCAAAAACAAACACACATATAAGAGAGCAATTTGCAGAAAATCTAAATTTGGTTTTCTCTCTATTTGCTCACATCTGCTAACTGAACGCATTGCAATTTGATTACACAGCCAAATTACCATCTCCTCATACAGCCGCTGTTGTGAGATTAGTTTCTTCAAAGTGTGAGCTTTCCTGCATCTCTGCAGAGGCACCAGGATAGAGTTAATGGGCATAAACATATATTTTCATATAGCTTCTTATGACCTTGCAGAAAAGACATCTTTGAAACACTATAAATTACTGTTTATATATTTAGACATTAAAAATAACTTACTTTAATATAAATGAATGTAAGAATTCCTGTCATTATATCTGAGGAAAGTGCTGAAAAGTAATAAATTCATAAATTAAGCTTGTTTCTGAGGATGCTACAAGAAATTGCATAAAAAGGCTTCTATATGTTTTTAGGAGCTGAAGACATCCGTAGAAAAATGCTGCAGACAATTCAGTTCACATAATGTTTGTTCATTCATTTTGTGGGACTGGAAATTTGAGTAATGCCATCTAGTTTGTGGATAGCTGAAGCATTTACTCATAAAAAAGCAGTGTATCTCTTTTCATGAGCCAAGAGATGGCCTCTTGTACTTTTGATATCTTCCCAGGCATTTTGGCTCCCCTTAGGCCTGCAATCCTGAATTGCTTAGACAGCTCTATCTAGTGTCTGTGAGGGTTCTTAAAGTAAAAACCTTCCTCTGAGCTCACAGGACATCTCAGTCTCACATGTGTTCTCTGAGACAGTCACAAAAATCAGTTGATGCTTTAAAGTGTGACTTGAAAATTCAGTCAGTAAAGTCACAGTCCTTTTGCACAGTAATAAAAGATCACCAGGCACTTTCTCAGCAAAAAAAAAAAAAAAGAAAGAAGCCCTGCTTCTTCCCCACTTGAGCTTTTCTAAGAGTGTCCTGCATAAACCATCACAGATCATGAAGCCCAGTCTTCCTGAACCCACCAGCTGACTACATAACACCTTCATATGGCTGTCAGGCACATCCCAATTTTCTCTTGCTTTTGGAAAGATGGCCTCATGGGAGTTGTCAGTGGCAGAAGATGGCAATGAATACCACCAATACATACATCATACATCAATACACCAATAGTGTGCTTTCACTACACGATGGAGCTGGCTGAGTTTGCCATCTCATATTGGGGAAACCTCAGGATAGGGAGCTGAGAGGCCGCAGAAACTCCCTGTCTGCCTGGAGTTGAGGGTTTGGGGCTCACCAGCTGCTCTCATCAGTCTTGAGCTGTTGGTAAACTGCACATAACACATGCAGCTGTGTCTGTACTTATGCATCATCTGCTCTCATTTCCTGAGTAAATATTTAAATTGTTAGGCTGTAATATGGGAGGAGCACAGCATTCACTCCTTCCTCCTATAATTGTGAAGATAGAAATTATCTCTATTCACTGAAAAAATAATGAGAACATCACCCACTTTCACTAGGAAGTCTGAAGCTGTGGATATCAAATGGGTAGAAGTGGTTCCTCAAATCCCCCAGGACCCTGCCCAAATCCAGCATGACATCTTGCTCCAGCCAACATCTTCCTAGTATCTAAGTTCATTTGCACCACTTTGGAGCCCTGTACCATTTTCATTGTGTGTAGACTTTTCTCATACCCATTACAGAGAGTCTCAGTGTGCAGAGCACAGAGCATGATTCCACTAGTGGGACCAGCAACCTAAAATTTTTCTGAATATTTTACTGGCCTCAAAGTCCCTAGGACTGTCTACATTTTCTCGCTACAGTTATGTTCAGGGAACTTCATGTTTCAGGAAGCTTAAGTGCTGAGATTGAGCACATGCTCCTGACATAATCTGCCCTCTGGGCTTGTGTTTTCCTTCTGTGCAAATGAGAATGGGGTGAGATGAGGAAGTGCTGCTGCTTTTGTAGACATTTATTGGTATAGATTTGGGGTGGAGCCAGCATTTATATTTGGAGCCAGGAAATTGAAAACACTCTTGAGGTCTATAATATATTCTTAGTCAGAAATATCTTCTCTGAATGGGAAATAGGATTCTCTAAGAAGACTAATGAAAAGTATATAAAACATACAGTGTCTCAATCTCTTCCTGTGCCATAAGAAAGAGTAAACAAATCTTTTTATTTCAAAGGGAGCTGAAACATTTTTTACAGACAAGAAAATGCAGCCAAGGTGTACATTGTGTTAGGTGTGCTTCTCCTTGCAACTTTACAGCTGAGCTATTCTGCTGTTTCTAGCAAGATTATTTCCTCTTTTTGCAACATGGTAGATTTCTTTTGGAGACATAAAAGAAGTCACAGATACTTACAGCTAGTTTTCTTATAGCATCTGTCCCTGTCTTTATATTTCAAGAGCAGGTCTGAAAATCCTTTGGTCTTACGAGATAGTAGAAGCCATGACAGCACTAGTGACAACGATTCCATCTTCCACAAGGAAATTGATAAATTAAAAATGCCGTTAATGCAAATACCTCAGTAATAGCCCTCCAGTGGATTGAATTTGCTGTATATCCAGCAAGCTTCTCTCACTTCACCTCCTTCACTACACCTCCTCAACAGCACAAAGAGAGAAATAAGATGAAAAGCCTGTGGGTCAAGATAAAGACTAGAATATTACTTGACAGTTATCACAGTCTCAGATTGGGGGAGATTAATTTAAATTATTGCCAATTAAAAGTAGAGTAGAATACCAAGCAACAAAGTCAAAACTAAAAGCTCACCCTCCCACCATTCTCCCCTCCTCATATTCCATGTCACTCCCTCCTTCCCAACTCAACTACCTCCTCCCAGTCTGAGCAGAGCAGGAGAATGGGGATAAGTGGCGAGTCCATAATAGTTCCCTCTTCCTCCTCTCAACTAGCTTCAACATGGATCCTTCCCAGGACTTGCAGTCCTCTACACACTGCTTCAGTGTGGGTGCTTTCCACTGGGTACAGTCTGTCAGGGACAGACTGCACTGTGGAAAGTTCTCCCACTGGATTTCTTCCTTCATGAACTGGTAAAAAATGGCTCCTTCTCCCTGATTGCAGTCTTCAGGAACTTTTTCAGTGTGGGTTCTCTCCATGGGTTACAATCCTTCAGGACCATACTATTTTGCCATGGGTCTTTCACTGGCTGCAGATCATCAGGAAAATTTCTCCTGTATGGGTTTCTCTCCATGGGCTGAGCTCCTTCCAGGAGCCTGCTCCAGTGTGGGATCTCCATAGCCTGTGTCCTCCTTCAGCATATATCCACTTGCTGTGCACAGGATCCTCTATGGGCTGAACTGTGGTTGTGTATTCCAGTGGGAACCTCAGTGAGCTGCAGAGGGACCACCCATGTATCCATGATCTTCACCAATCTCTGTTCCTGTACCTGTAGGATCTCCTCCTCGCCTCTTCACTTGACATTTGCAGGGCTGTTTCAATGAAATTTCTCTTACTCCTCTCTCACATTCCCTGCTCAGAATTTTGTCCGTTTTAAATATGCTTCCTAGAGGAAGGGGTCACCAGAGGTTACCACCATGTTTTCTCAGGGGCTCATCTGGGTCCTGTGGTGGCTCTGTTGGAGTGGCTGGAATATTCTGTTTTTATCACAGGACAGTGCCAATCTCCTTCCCAGGACAGAAGCCCTCTCTCTTGCCCCCTGTGACCAACACCTGGACACCTCCACCCAATATAATCCAAATGGTCTCTGATATAGTCCAAAATCCTACCATATCAGCACTTCTGTTAAGTTACCTCAGCAACAGCAGTCCCACAAAGTTCAAAGATCTGGCAGCCTCCCTCTGTTTGCTCAGAAAATGAAGGAAGATCAGCAGCTTATTCACAATTCCCAAAGTCAATTTGAAAACTAGGATGTAGAAATAGCAGGCTGGGATGACAATTTGGCATTTACAAGTTACTGCTTGCACTTAACAGGACTGGGATCACTTTGAGTTATTTATCACTCCTTTACTGCAGAGTGTACAAGGCCACTGTAACACATACGGTAGAATTTGTTGCAATTCAAAAATACTAATATTTTCCTTTCCTGATATATCTGTTTCAGTGTCAACTCTACTTATCAACTAAAATGGCAGCAGACAGATAGGTGGGTGTTGCTTTGGGTTTGAAACAGTGTGAGGCTGTATTTGTCACAGAGATGTGCTATAATCTCTGCTTTCCTCAGCTAACTTCTTAACTATCTATAGACAGTCATATATTCAGTTAAGTAGGACATTTTTTTCAGCCTGAGCTGTGTTATCTAAGACATCAGCTGTCACTTCCCTGGGTATTTAATGTTTCAAAAAGTTACATGTATAGGTGAAATGTATGTATGTTCACAAGGCTTTATGAACGACACATCTTATACACTACAAGCTATCATCACCAAAACTGTACAGCTGCAAGATGTGCAAGTAGCATCCTACCAAGACAAATATGGTGTTATATACAGCATTTATGTTTTACATTACCCTAAACAGAGTTTTCTTTTATTCCTCTGAAAAGACACAAGAGCAATGTGAAGCTCGCCATGATTAAATTATTAGATGTCATAAATAGAGTTTAGAAATTCGACAATACCTGGCTGAAAGGTGAGTATGACATATGTTTCTACCAACTTATGAATGCATAGTTTAGAACTGAACAAAGAGTAAACAAAATTAATGGCTTATTTTAGCATAATATTTCTTAAAAAGAAAAAAAGTCTTTTACAATGCCTGCCAACAGATTAGTGCTTCAGCATTTTGTATTGTTTACATTTTATATCTCCTTTCATCATGCATCAGTTTGTGTCTGGGTCATGATCCTGCACAATCTTGTAGTCCTCAGTCCCTCTTTTTTACTGATATTTCTCTACAGCTGCAGTACTCTGTTAGAGATATCCCTTTTAATGGTAATATACACATTAGCCAAAGAATTAATGATTATACCTTATTCAGGGAGTTAATTGTAACAGTATAACTAAGCCAGCTCTTTCTCTGACTAGGTTTAATAAAGAAGACACACACATACACTTCTCTCTGGAGTATTTAGCCTCTTCTAAACATAAGAGAGGTCATTGATCAGGAAGGGGGAAGTACTAAATCAACATGCTAGATGCAATGTCTTTGTATTCCTCCTTCATCACTTACTCCCTCGTATTACATAAGTACATAAATAAATGATAACCCCCCCTCAGGTTTCTCCCTGAGCCTTTCTCTCTTATCATTTGTATATTCTGGCATTATCATAAAGTGATAAATGACTGCTGCAGCACTGAATTTATATTGTCATTTTAGTTGCTTGAAAGTGAGCTTCCATATAATACCTTCATAAAGGCTATCAGTGTAAGAAATACAAACATTGTTTAGCTGCCCAGGGGAAAGCTGAAGTCTCCAGGTCCTGGTTAAAATTATACCTAGCTGTTAAAAAAATATGAGATCTCACCTAAAACCGAGGGGGAGGAAGACCAATGAAACCTGCAGAAACATGCCTTGTTGGCAAACTCCTGGCTTGCACTGTGGAGACAGCTGCTCTCCAGCCCTCCTGGCAGAATTGTCCTGGGAAGTGCTTCAATACAGATGGGAAGGAGGGACCAAAAAACCCCAAAACACTAAGATATCACCACTGACAACATACAAGAAGACTACATTCATGTTAAAAGTGAGATGCATAAACTATGTGTTAAGCAAGGGCCTGCATTTTTATGTAAGATAAATTACACAAATGACAAAAAATATTCTCTAGTTCTCTACTTTATCATGGTAGTTCTCAAATTATACTTCACATATGTTTTCTTAGGACTAATGCAGCTTTCCTACCCCATATTTAATCTGGAAAAAATATAAGTAGCACAAAAGTAAATGTTAAAGTATAAATGTTTGACCTGCGTATATAATGTATAAACATGTTTCATTAAAGTACATAGTCTTATTGTTATTCTTGTGGGAAAGTTGTTATCTGTTCAATATATACACACTACGTATAGATGGAGATATGCTTTCTATGCTCCTTTCTTGATAGAATCAGATGGTCTTCCCTAGCTTCACTCTTGTCTCTAAACCTCAGCCTCCCCATATAATAAAGTTGTAACACATTTTCCTTGTGTTTGGCAGCAGCAGCTTGAGGGATCATTGCACAATAAACCAGCTACCATGGCTTATGTGGGCCTACAATTAGACTTCAATAGAGAGGACATTGCTAGCTTGGGTAAGAATCAATCTTAACAGTGTAGAGCAATTTCTAAACATTTCATGTTTAGTTTCCCCAAGTTCTTCCCCTCTGTGAGTAGCCTTTCTTAACATCTACCTCACGAAAAGCTAGATTAAGTATCCTAGCACTGTATTGTATTATCTTATTGCTACACATTCAAAGGTTTCCCAGATCAAAATTTTATTTATTATTTTGCCCCCAGTGCAATGTATCTAAAGAGTAAATGTAGAAAACAAGAAACAAGCATATTTCCCTTAGCTAATCCTCAATCTTTCACTGAAGATTTTCTTCAATTCTTTCAACTTATCACAGTCAGTACAGTGGAGCAAGTCCTGCTGAAACTTGCTTCCACAGCTAAGCTGGTTTTTCTACAGGGGTACCAGCTGATGCATTTTTGAAGGTCCAGACACACTTCACCCTTTATTTTTTTTGGGCAGTGAGGAATGTCCTTTCCTGCCTGTGTGAATGCTTTGCCATCTCTCCCCTAACACTTTCTGACAATGTGACATGGATGACACATGGGAGATAAATCTGTCCAAGGTCCTTCCCAGAGGGGCCTGACATCAAGTGCAGGAAGGGCCTGTGGGGTGTGTAGGTTGCTGTGTTACAGCTGCCCTAGGGTCAGTCATGTGGATGCATTGAGCACACACTAAGGAGCATTTGGGGCTGCACTTCACTGTCCTCTGGCCCATGTTTCAGTGACCAGTACAAAAATAGTGCCAGTACCCCTGTGAAATTTGCTATCATCTTGTCTGCCTGATTTGACAGACTTTATTCTTTACCAGGGTGTTGATTACTTGATAACTATTGATAACTATTTATAATTTCACGCCAGTGCATTTCATATACGACTACATCTATACAAGCATACACAGAGTTGCAGCTGGTTGGTGGAGCTTAGTTGAAGTTTTTCTGTACCCCTTTCGAAAATGTACAAGGGTGGCTTGCAAGAGGACAGAAAAACAGCAAAAAAAGAAAAGCAGGAGGCAGTCATCTGGTCAATTTACAGACCACAAGACTTCACCTTTCAGAGAAAAAGATTGAAGAAAACTTTGCAAAGGGAAATCACAGAATTTCATGTCCCCTTTGGCTCATTCCCTATGAATATCTATGCAGGAGATAACATTTGGCACTCAAAAACTAAGTAAATGGGAAGAGCTTAAGTGATTGCTTTTCTCTTTGAGCTAATGTCAGGCTGTTCTTATTAACAACGTAAAATGGGTTCCGTGATATGAATGTACAAACTGTAATCAAGTGCATTGATCCCTGCAGCTGCCCAGAGGTAAAACAAGTGGAAAACAACTCTTTATTCCAAGTAGAATTTAGCTAGTGATATGTCTCTACAGCTCATAGCTGGACTTAGGACCCAGAGAGTGTCTGTTAGCAGATATATTTTTTCTTTATCCTACCCATATCTGGAATTGTCCAAAGGAAGGAAAATTTTGTGCTACCTCAGTAATTCCTGAATGTCAAAAAAGAGGATAAATATAAAATTTAAAAGTATTTCAGCTATTTTGAATTTTAAAAAAGGTGAAGAGTGTCCTTGAATAACTGCTCTGTAAACATATGAATGGCAAATCTTACTGTTTTTCAGTGAAAACTGTTTCTGGTAAACAGACACAGCTGCTTGGACTCTGTGCTTGCCTTTCCTGTTCTGTTTTACTCCCTTATTAAAAAGATTATTAAATTCAATAAAGCCTTACCAATTTGGCGTTTTTTTCTTTGTTGAGAAAACATCCTGAAAATGGTTGCAAACTGTAATTAAGAATATTTTATTTCCTACATTTAGAACATCTTGGCTAGAACTCATATGTTTCTTTTTTATTTTATTTTGGGGGTTTTGGGTGTTTTTTACCTTTGCATGCCTTTTTCAAATATTCTGGCTTGTTCCGAAGGTTGATGCTTCCAGGTGAACTTTGACAGGTTGGTAATCTTTATTTTGGTACAGCAGCGGAAGTTGTTTAGAAAAATACTCTCTTAGTTTTTCACTCTGATAGGCATTCCTGTTTCTTTCTCTATAGCCATTCCTTCTTTTTACTATTTTCTATAATAACATTTCTGTTATCACCCTTATGTGTAAAGAAGGACTGTTATTCAACTCTCCAAGGTTAGATTAACAAAAATACTATTAATAGAGGAACAAACCCTCATAACCATCTACAACTTTATAGCTCTGCTTCTTGCTGTCTGAGGAACACTCATGTTGTCAATGATTTCAGGGTTCATAGCCCTGGCCTGCTGGTCTTGAACAGACTATCCACACTAGGATTTATAACCAGCTTTGTAATGGTCCTTAAAAATATCAGCTGAATGTAACTGTGACTCACTTCATTTCTGTATTTTGGAGACCTGCAAAATTCAGTTATTTATACTTGTTTCCACAATGAAAGAAGGATGTGTTCATCCATGTCATTCCATCCAGTCTCTAATCCACAGGTGTTCTGCTATGAACCTTTCTGTTGATGAAACAGGATATCCTATAGGCATGCTAGAAAGATATCTCTTTCAATAATCCCTCTGTAGTACAATTTTTTAAACAATATCTTCTGGAGAACACGTATACTACCTAGATGATAAGAAAAATTTAATAAACAAAGCAACAATAATAGCAACAACAACAAAACAAAAAAATACCCCAAAGCAAAACAATAAAACCCCAAACGAACATAAAAAACTCCAACAAAAAAATGTAACAACAACAACAATAAAAACATCCAGCTCTGAAGAGGCTCAGAATATGGTCACTGACTCTCTGTCCAAAGGGAATCTGGTGAGCATTTACCAGGGTATTTTAAAGTGCAACCAAGTATCTTTTAGCAGCAGGTCCCTTTATTGCAAATGTGATAGTCAGACACCAAGTCTTAAAAGTAGAATGTTGTTTGGGAGAACCAAAATACTGTGTCCAATTTTCTGTTTACTAAAATTATGCAGCAATTTCTCCCCCCCTGCCTTTTTGTTTAGAGCTCAATTAATTTTTGGATGATAAAACTGTTTGGACTTGTGAGACTTAACGTTGTGAGTTTTCCACAGCATCTGTGGAATATGTGCTGCAAAGAACACATACGTAGGTTTTCTTGGATGAATATTTGCCTAATTACTTAAAAACAGACGGTAAAGGTATTGTAGCTCTCAATCTTCAATATCAGCACAGACATGCATTATTAGATTTGGTAAGACAGTTTTGCAAAAATTACTACACCATACTTACAGTTTCACTCCTGTCTGGCAATGGTTTTGAGCATGATTTTTAAAGGCTAGCTAAATTAAAATGCATTTATATATATTCATTCAATAGACAGAAAGTTAAAAGGCATTGGGGAGATGAAAAATTCTATTTTATCTCAATAGATTGCTATTAACTATACACTGGAGTTCATTTTTACAGGTTATCAATGACAATTTAACAACATATTTATAATTAATAATAATTTTAATAGCTAGGAAGCTAATGCCTTATTTTGAGTCACTATAATTGACCATAGCAGAAATGCTGTTAACACAGGCACCCTTAGAACACAGCCATATTAACATTCAGAGCTTCACATTGATATGTACCTTAGAGAATGGGGAAAAATATAACAGCCTCTGAATGTCCTGAAAAACAGAGGTTTGTGGCTGTGATTTGAGCATTCTGAATAATATCTAAACACGTTTCTCATTAGCTCTTGTGCAGAGGCTTTGTCTGACCAAGGCAGTTCAGTGGTGGGCTCCCTCCTCTGTGTGGTTTCTCTGCAGCTGCCTCCTCCTGCTGTCACACCTGCAGCCATTCCCCTCCACTGTCCACTAGAACAAGAATGGATTTGGCAAACTTGCTGACTGTTTGGCACCTCCATTTGGATAGCTCTGAGCGTGAGAACCCCTTTGCTCTAACTTGCAAAGGACCCAGCATCGTCCTTGTGCCTCAATTTTTCGTATAATTGAAGTAAGGCAGGAGAAGTGAAGTGTCATGCAAAAAAGTTCTCCAAAAGCTAGGAAAAGAGGCCTGCATTTTGGTTCTTATTCCAGATGAGTTTTTACAGAGTTTTTTGCTCTGTATTGGGAAGACTCATGAGATTGGCTCCAAAATCACATGCACAGGCTATATGAAGATATTGGGCATAAAAGAATGCTGAAAAGTGTTTCATATTCAGTATTATAGAATGCAGACAGGCAGGCAAATACTATCTGATTCTTGAGTGATACTGCTGCCTCGCACAAAAAACAATTTAATACAAAATGTCATGAATACTAGTAGAAATGACATCACTGTTTTTTAACAAATAACAGGAGTAATTTAATTTATATGTGTCTCATAACTATGGATTCAAAGTTTAATTTTTTCTCTAAGGTCTCAGGCAGGTAAGTTCACATACATCTTAAGTGCTCAGTATCATTGCACAGATGAGATGATTCTCTCTAAGCCTGTATTCTGCCTTGTGCAGAAGAGTAACAGGAATCTGGCAACTCTTTACTTGTTCCTCTTTTAGTCTTGAAAACTAAACCAGAACTTCATTAAGTGCTGTGACCCTGAGCCCAAAAGAAATAAACCAGAAACCTTCCCAGAAACCTCACTTTACAGAAACTTCACTTTTACCCTTGACCTTCTTGAGGCTGCCTGATTGCTTTAAACACAAACATTTTCATGACTTATCTCTTTGAACTTTTCAAGCCTAGACAGTCTCAGTTTGCATGTGGCTGCGCTGCTGAAGTTGGACTAAAACTCCTCAACATAACAGTGGAAAAAATTTAAGAGATTCTAGTATTAGAAGCATGGTCAGAGAATGCAGAAAACAAAGTAAAGATTAACTTTCTTACAAATGTAACCAGATGAGGAGGCTATAGTTAGTTTATTTATGCTCTACTATTTAAGCATGCTGTTCTAACCACTTCTCAGAAACCAGGATACTGAGGTTTAATATTCTGATCAACTGGACAAGGTTCAAGAGCATACTTCCCATTTATGACCAAGCTACCTCATAGACTGTATGGGAACAAGTCTGAATGAGAGCTGGTGGGGAAAGGCTGGGGGAAGAAATAAAGCTGAAATTGATGAAAAAAGTGCTCTTTACTTCTCCAGTAGAAATAATGCAAAATTTAAATTGTGCAGGAAAATTTAATAGAAGAAGGAGTCTGATGGGATAAGCTAAAAATCACGATACTCAGCTGACAGCAGGGGATTTAGGTTCTAACATCTGCTCCCAAGATTCATTCTATTCCCTTTAATCTGGTGTATCACTTGAAAAAGACTGTCAGTTCTAGGAGCAGGAGTTGGCACATAGGACTTCCCTGCTTTCTGGCAGTTCTTCCTTCTTCCTGACATTTTACTATTTTTGATGTGACATATTACAAAACATATTCCTGTACAGTCAGCTTCATTCCCAAAACATTCTTCTTGATATGAAATTAGGAAAATTCATGCTTTTTATCTTTAATTTTTGCCACTTTTGACCAGACATTTTCCTTGATATTTTTCAAATGGTATCGCATTGTTCACTGATGACTTCTGTCAGTGAGTCCTTGAGATCTTGAAGACATGGAGTTCTGGGGAAAAGGAAGTGGTGTGCTGCTTGACCTGCACGGTGTTATTTTCTTCAAAAAGCTTTGAGATCACATTATCTGCAGGTGTTTTCCTTTGGGAAATAAGACGTTAATTCCTCCCAATAAATGGTGTGTTTCTCGACTGAACAGAGAGCATCAGTTTTATGAAGTTAATTTGCTGAAAAAACATGGAAAATAAATCAATTGTCATCAATCAAACTGAATCAACTTATACAAAGATGTCATACAGGGAATTATAGCACTGCATATGGCCTGTTTTCACTATTTCAAAATAAGACAAATAAACTTCTGTGTATTTTTAAAACATATCTGTAAATGCAGCAAGTTCAGCTCTGGGGACTTGATATTTATTGCCAGTATTGCAACAACATATGTTGAGTCCTTGCTTCTTTGTGATTTGAAATTAACACCGATGTATTAAACTGGTTTAATGATAGCATATACTAATGAGAAAACAGTTTTCAATCTGCTTTCTGTTTGCTTATGAGGGACAGGTTTTCAGAAATGGCCACTAATGCTGTAATCATATTTGTCCATACATTTATTTCATATATAAATTTCACAGCTGTGTTTCTAAACCACCATTTAGAAATGCACATTACTGTGAATGTTTTTACATGCTAAAGTGTATTTTGAGAATGAGGAATGGCATGGAGAGGGAAGTCTTTCTTGATCCCTGTTACTGTTAATACAAGAATGAATGGGCATTTGTTGAGGCAAAAGGGAAGAAAGATTCATCACACTTAAAAAACACCAGCCAGCCAAACATAAAAACAACAAATTAGTAGATCTTCAGGCGATGCATTAACAGGCTGCAGATGTCCTGGCTATATTCTGCTGTGGATGCTAAGAATTTACACAGGCTCATAAAGAGTAATTAATGGGAAAACAGTCTATAAAAAAGATTTGCACTGAGTGTCAGAATATTACAAAGTCCAGGAGGCAGGATACTGAATGGAAAGATCTTTGGTCTGACTGTTCCCATGTATTTTCTGGGTACCACTGTCTAGATACTTGCAAATTATGCACAAATTTTGTGGCAAAAATTTGGGTGGAATATTTGTAGAAGAAAAAGAAGTTAAATGCTCAAGGGCATGAGATCTACGTCCTGAAACTACTTTGAAACATACTTTCCTTCCCAGCCCTGCTGTGTCTGGGTCATGAAATCCTGTAATTTATAATCCTTTTTATTTTCCCTTGCAGTTCCCTCTCTTTATTTGTCTTTGCTTTCCCATAGTCTCTTTGCAGTAATTTCTCAGATTGCAGTACAATCACTATGCAGTTGTGGTGAAGAAGTCCCTCAGACAGGAAGATGTACAGAGAAGACTCATGTGTAGACGACAGTAAAGTCAGTCCCTCCAGCAAAAGTTCAAAAAGAACTGATTGAGCTAAAGTGAAATTCAGTTCAACTAGATAATTTATTATGGAGTTTTGTGCCTCTCCCTGAGAGTGCTTTAAAAAAGAGTATTTAATTCTACTTAAATTTTAAAATACAGAACTTTTATGTGAAGCACTGGTCAACTTTTTTCCAAGGAAATCCCCAGAAAATTGTCTTTCTTTTCCCTATTGCATTCTTACTTTCAGGAAAAATGAACAAAGCTTTTGGTCCTGCCTGGGCTTATTTTCATTGCAAGCATTTTTAATTCACAATTACAGTCAACCCCGGTGTTTTTAATGCAAAGCAGAACTGCAACAGTACTAAAGAGGAAAGACGTAAACCTAGCTGGTTGGAATGAAGGCATTCTCCTGTCCTGTGCCTCAAAAATACTAAAAGAAGCAAAGTGATGTCAATGGTTAGCTACTACTGCCTGACACGTAGCTAAGTGGTGAGTAGTGTATGGTGTAAAGTTTACATCATAGGTTTTCAGGGTGCTGTTGATATTCAGTTCTCCTGGTAAAAAAAGGATGGAAAGTATAAGAAGTAAAAATTTCCACTTTTGGAGCTCTCAAATATTCTTTGAGGATGGGATGGAGGGAAGAGGAACAGGCTTGTGCTAAGCCTGAGAGCTGAAGAAGAGAAAATCTGTGAAGAGTACGGTAATCTGAACATCTCAACCAAAAGCATTTATTACCTGGTCTGAGGCAGAAATTCAACATAGAAACCTTGGGCTTAGGCAACAGCTGGAGATTAGAACCACAAGAACACATTGTAGAGTACTTTGCAATCTTGTTCTTCTATTTTCCACATGATGCTGCAGAGCTGTTTGGTCTGTTTCCATGTTGGCTCAGAATTTTCTCAAAAGGCTGCAGCTGGCTCGGTAGCTGTGGTCATTTGGTCTGTGCATGGAGGCATGGGGGGCAGGAGCAGGCAATACTTCTAAATACCTGGTCTAGAGTTAAAAGATCTTTTGTTTCAACATTTCAGCACGGGAATGATGAAAGAGATTTGAGTTTATGTGTTTATCTTCTATTGTAGTTTTCTGAGAGAGCTTTTGGAAATCAAAACTAGATAGATGGTTGTCAGCATTCCTGCTTCAGTTCCAACACACTGAGTCATATATCATATCTTGAAAGCTATTATCAAGTACCTTTATAAAGTCAATTTGGTGACAAGTTCTCAAAGGATGGAAGAAAGGTCTCACTTTGAGTGCATGTGAGTATGCTTCTCACGCAATATGTGAGAGGCAGAAGAGGTAATTGAGAGAAATATGCATTTTATAGAGGTGGTGAGGCTCTGAATAATTTGTTCATGAGGAAAATGTGTTTCACATATGCAGGTTCTGAAAGAAAGGTACATGATGCATGTGTGGAAAATATAACAGAGCTAGACAGTTTTTGTTCATTTCCCAGATAGCTCATTTGTGAGGTAGATTTGTTCAACCAAAATTATTTCTTAATTTTGATTGAAACTGGCAGCTAGAAAAATAAATGTGCTGGTTTTGGCTGGGGTAGAGTTAATTTTCTTCACAGTGGCTGGCAAGGGGCTGTGGTTTTGATTAGTGATGAACACAGGGTTGATAATACAGAGATGTTTTTGTTATTGCTGAGCAGGACTCACACAGAGGCAAGGCTTTTTCCACTTTCCATACGGCCATGCTGGCAAGGACATTGGGGGTGCATGGATGCTGGGAGGAGACACAGCCAGGACTGGTGCCCCAAACTGACCTAAGGGATATTCCAGACCATGTGGGATCATGCTCAGTACATGAAGTGTGGGACGAAGGAGCAAAGAGGAAAGCAGGATGTTCAGAGTGATGGAGTTTGTCTTCTCAAGTCACCATTACATGTGATGGGGCCCGGCTCTCCTGGAGATGGCTGAATGCCTGCCTGCCCATGGAGAGCAGTGAATTAATTCCTTGTTTTTCCTTGCTTCTCTGCATTACTTTTCCCTCTTAAACGGTCTTTACGTCAACTCATGAGTTTTCCAGCTTTTACCCCTCCAATTCTACCCCTGATTCTGCTGGTGGGGGAGTAAGCGAGGGTGTGTGTGGTCTTGGCTGGTGGCTGGAGTTAAATCACTGCAACAAATAAAAAGTTATTTGTGAGACAGAAATTAGAAAAATCCTGAATATTTGCCTTTCCTTTTTAAGACCAATGCCTATAATTTTCATGAAACACCCAAAGCAAAATATTAATGTTGACAGAAATATTTTAAAGAAATTTCTTTCAAATTTACTTTTAATTTTAAAATTGTTTTTAGAGGGAAAAAAACCCCAAACAATAAAATTTGAATTTCATCTATTCAAATTAATACATATTTTATTCATCTATAGATTTTATTCATCTATAAAATCTTTGAGTTTACATGACAGGATATCTCATAATAAAAGTTTCTGATATTATCTTGGTATGAGACAAAGAAAAACTTTATGCTTATTTCAATGTTCACAGCAAAAATTACATTGTCAATAACTCCTTAAACCAGCACATAATAAAAGGATATTTTTTTAAAGCAGACCATAATTTGTAAAAGTTGCAAGTATATCACCATAATTTGGAAATCTTTGGTTTACGTAAGCCATGTTCCCAGTGGCAGGTCAATTATTGGCCTCCATGTAGAAAGATAGAGAAACAAAATAAAATGGGAATCTAAGAAGAGAATATGAAATATCAATTTAGTTTAGGCATTTTGCTTTCACTGAGCAGAAAACCCCTTTATGGTAAATTTTATTCAAAGTGTTTGAATACAATGCAAATAATGAAATTTTTAATATTTCTCTCTATTTATCAGAACATCTCAGTTTTCAAAGCTCTTTAGCAATTATTCTGCTGACTGAAGTTGATAGACTTCATCAGTTCTGTGAAGTTTATTTAATTCAGTTTTGCTTGTGATGATGATAAACAAAAATACCCAAACAAATAAACAAGTATGAAAGTTAAGCATCATGAATATTTTTTCCCTTTAATATTCTTTTGCTCTCTTTACTTATTAGGTAGTTGACTGGATTTATCTTTCTCAATGGAAGATATTTTCCAAAACAATTCCGAGTTAGAGAATACTTTCTGGAGATTACAGTATGATTTTACAAACAGAAAAAGTCTTAACAAAATGTATCTGGGCATCAAAATGATCAGAGATGATGAAAGAAAATTACACTGTTGTCAAAACACTATTCAGTACTTGACAGCTTTCATTTTAATGATAGAATAGAACAGCTTGTTTGACCAAAAGCTACAGAAACTTTTTAGCTATTTGACACATCACTTTTTTTCTGCTTCAAACCAGCTTTGAGTGAGCTGCCAGCCATTTGTACCTTGTAAGAAAAAAGCAAATATCCCAGACAACAGTGAAAGTCAATGCTTCAAGTTTTTCAAACCAAACTCTTAAGAACACATTTATCCAGGAAACCTGGTAGAGAGTTTCTTTATATGCATAATCTTTATGTGAATAAAGGAATTCTTAGCTTTCACATTGTACTCTTTTTGGCTGGGACAGTGCTAATTTTTTCATGTAGTAACTAAACTGGCATGGGGTCATTTATGTGATTTGTGCTCAAAACAGGTTTTTGCTAACAATGAGCAGAACTTACACAGTCAGAGCCTTTTCTGTGTCTCACCCCAGCCCACCAGTGAGGAAGCAAAGGGTGCCCAAGGAGTTGGGAAGGAATACAACTGGAACAGCTGACCTCAGTTTACCCATGGGACATTCCATTCCCTATGGAATCACACTCAGCATGCAGAGCTCTGGGAAGAAGAAGGAAGGGGAGATATCTGGAATGATGATATTTGTCTTCAAAGTTACCATTACACAGGATGGAGCCCAGCTTTCCTGGAGATGGCTGAAGAGCTGCCTGTGGATGGGAATTGATGAATGGATTCCTTGTTTTGCTTTGCCTGTGAGTGCAGCATTTTCTTTACCTATTAAACTGTCCTTATCTCCATGCAGGAGTTTTCTCACTTCTGCTATTCTCTCCTCCACCATGGCATGGGGTAGTGAGTGATTGCCTGGGTGGAGCTTAGTTTCTGTCCTGGTTTAGGGCAAATTTGGTAGAGAACCTCCAAAGGAGGGCCCCTCCAGAAAGCAAACCCACACGGCCCCTCCTCGCAACCAGTTTGGGAAAAATTCCTCTGAGAAAAGTGGAAAGAACCTGTTTATTTAACAGGCACAGCAGCCCCCAGCACACAAAATTAACAATACCAGATGACACCACTCTGAGAAAGATAACAAAATGTTCTGTAACCCAATCACTTTGTAGGAGATTGACTCTATGAGAGGTCTACTTGACCTGACCTGTTAGGCTTCCCATGCTCTGCTGTGGAAAAACAGGATGATTACTAAATTCATAAATTCAGCCAGATGAGAGTATCCTTAGCACAGATGACACTTAAGAGTACTGCACCCTTCTCTAGGAATCTCTAGGGAGTTTCCTCCACATCTTGATTTAGCAAAGTTTACTGCTACCATACCTCAGCTAGGTCTGTTACATGACAGTAGAAATGCAGAAAGCACTTAACAAGTTTCTCCCTTTATTTTTTTTCTTTATACCTTTGTTTTCAGCAGTAACTATTCATAGTACAGTAACGTGCAAGTGTGTCTGTGTAAGTAAATTTCCTTTGTTAACAAAAAGATGTCATGATAGTGCTTTCAGAGGACAAGGCAGCAGCAGATGAGAGGAACATAAGGTAATAATTAGAAAATTACAAGCAGCAGTGGTGATAAACAGTGGGCACAGCTGTCTAGTTACTGTCAAACTTTTTGTGAGCAGCAAGACAAAGGTGTGTTTTAACAAATCACTTGGTTGCGAACATTTTAAATAAATGAAAAGGCAGAAATGTCACTTGGAGGGTGTACCATTTTTGAAGGAAGGAAGAAATAGCGTATATTTATGTAAAGTAGTCAGTCAAGATAGTCATAAATTAACAATTCCACAAGTCTGCACTCCTACCCATCCATACCTGTGGCTTCTGAGGACAACACACTGCAGGCATTTTCCGAGGCCACAGACAGGATGGAGGCAAATCTAGCTGAGTTTCCTCTCCTGGAACTACATCATATTGTCTGATGGGAAAGAGGAATGACCTCTGTAAAAGTCCCAGAATGTTGCATGGGGGAACAAAACTGGACTAACACTTACAACATCTGAAATATTCCAAGTGGCAGTAATTTGGGTAAATGAACGTGCCTACAGAAATGAAGACAGAATTTCCATTCCATTGATATTTTAACTCTTAAAATTTGGCTTTTAGCTAAAATTGCAAGAAAATGTCCACATCTTCTGTTGAACAGGAATTTAGAAATACTGATCACATTGATTTTGCATAATTTTGTGTTACTTTAATAAAGTGAATCATAAAAAAATTAATTATAATAATGAAATATTATATCATAAAAGTCATAAGAAGCATTTTACTGGAAAAAAGGAACAATGTTTTTTAATTGAAGGCAAAATGAAATACCAGACACTTTCAAATAAATTATTTTTTAGAAACAATGTTGACACTGAAATCAGCTTTAAATGATAGAATATTTTTGCTTCAGTTACACTTGTGTTCCCATTAGAAAATTCTATTTATTTTTTTTAAACTTACATATATATTTGGTATTTTTTGCATGCAAAGAGTAGATTTCACCTGTTGGAGAATTTTCAATCAATAGGTAAATTGAAAAAAATCCTAAATATGATTTTTTAAAAATCATATATCCTGAAACCCTCAACATTTATATATGTGTGCTATTATTGGCTGAAGTAGATTGGTTTTGAACAGCTATTGGATAACAGTATGGTTTCTATTAGCCCAAATACTAAAAATTTTAGAATAAATGAATATGAGATTTAATACTTTGCACACATCATCAGTATCAACTACTCTTTTGCATATGTTAGTGCAACCCTTCTTTACAGAACTTTGGCTTGAAAAGTAGATTACTTGAGTCTTGCTGCTCTAAGTAAAGCATTTTTTTGAACATTAAGTTAGCAACTTCATTTAAGTCTGACTTTTTTCTCCCTCTTCATTTTGAACTTGCATAGAGAAATCAAAGCTATCATGACTTTATGCCAGGGGTTAAGGTAAAAGATTACTTTTGCAGGTATGCCCTTTATAAGTTTGCAGTCAGGATTTTTTTCCTTTCAAAGTTCTCACAGCACACTCATCTTAGGAAGATTTAACATCCTTAGAAACTACAAATTTTGTAAAGTGCTTCATTTTATGGCTTTCTATCCCTTTAATGCAACTCCATCTTTAAAGTACTACTTATAGCATCAGAAATAGTAAGTGAATGTTATGGTCATGATGGAGATGTCTTTTTCAGCAATGTGTAAGGGAGGATACAGTTTAATACTTTTAACAGAACATAGCTGGAATCATGAAAGTGTGTGCTATCTTCAGTTATGAAATTGTGAAATGGTGCTAATAAATTCAAATTCTAACCATATGTTTGTGTCACTTTTACATTGGCAAAATGGAAGTAAAATACTGAAATGAACAAGGAGGAGACAGGGAAGTTTTACTCCAAATTGCTTTAATGTGATTTCCATGGTTCTGTGTGCTACTATTCATTGTTGCACATTGCAAAAAGTGCTACAGAAGCCTAGAATGACCGACACACATTATTGTTAAATAAGGAATGTGTGAAGTTTTAACTACTGCACAGCAAAAAAATGTTATTTTTTTGCAGTATCTTTTTTTTCCTCTTTCCTACTGTCCTTGTCATTAGTTTTCTCTGAGAATTGTAATATTTTGTGATTTTGAAGGAGTCAGTCACCACAGAAGCAACTGCAAAGGATGCAAAATTAGATCCCCTGGAATGATAACTGCTCATTTCTGATTGAAGGACATTTAGGTTGATGGTGTTCAGAGTTGTATTTGACATATTGATGAGACAGTGAACCCAGAAATATTTGCAAATGGACCTTCAAAACATGCAACAAAGTAACAGATGAGATCTGAGCGCGATATTGTAAACAGAGGTCCACTTCGACAAAAGACAATATTTTGGGAACAAATGCAATAAATTCTCTGTGCTTATTTCTAAATCTTGTAATTTTTTCTTCTCAAGCAGAGATTAGAGAAGGGAAGAACATATTGTTTGAATTTTCCAAAAGCAACCAAGAGTTAATTCTTGATATACTCTATACAAAAGATGACAAAATACTTGAGACAGACTATAGGTACCTGACTGTACAGAATTGGTTTACACTCACTCATAGCATCCACCAATCTGCTACAAGTTCATGACTTGTCCTGAAAAAAATGATGAAAGAAACCTTATAATACAGATGCTTTTAGGAGGGGGTGATGGGCAAGCAGGGAACTCCACAAATAGATCTGGTCTGAGAACGGGAATGCAATAATATGTTGCCTTCATAGGGCTGAAGAATTCATAGCAGAAAGGACAGGGAAAACTGGCATTCTTATTTTCAGACATAAAAACATTTTTTAAAACACGGAATATCAGGATAAAAGACATCATCCCAAAATATTGAAACTCCAAGCATTAGACTCTGGGACAAATTGACATACTTAGAAATGCTCAAATTATCTTAGAGAGTTATGTCTTCTAATATGGCTTCTGTAAAAGGGTCCCACTCACTGTTCCTTTTCTTGCAATTACAAATTGATACCTTCCTCTTTATACTTACAAATCTGTGCACTTTTAAGCATATGGTTTGACAAATAAGACTGGACTCAGTAAAAGCTCAAAACTCAGCACAAAAGTCTCTTTTTTTGTTGAAGACCTAAGTTACCAGCTGGATGTCATACAAGATGCAGCATTACATTTTTAAAACCAATTCTCTTTTCCAGTCAAATTTATATTTATCAATGCATATACATAATGAATGTATTTTTTTACTTTGTCAGATTTTGAAGTGCCATTATTCCCTGCTGTCTACATCAGGCACACTCTGCCTTTTGAGAGTGACAGCTCTTGACACTGTACATTAGTTTCATTATTGATATAATGCTGAAGTAGCTTTTGAAAAGAAAACTGCCAGTGTACTTTTATTTTTTAATCTTTTGTGTCCTATTTTTCATATATATGTATGAGAAAAAGCTAAAAGAAACAGAAGATATAGCCACTTTAGCTAACAAAATAAACACCTTTCATCACGTTAAGACACGTCAAGGCCACAACAAGTGCAGGGACTAAAACTCCAAGCGAGGACATAAGAGCTAACACGTACAAAGACAAAATACTATGTTTCCAAAATAAAGTACTGTTTTAAAGCAGCAATAGCAACAATACCAATTAAGCAGCAACTGAGTCCTTTTTGATGTGAGTTGAATGCTGTACTGCACATTGTGTGCCTGATCCCTTGAAGTCCTGAGCAGCCCCATCTCCGGTTGGTTGGTGCTCAGCATCTCACACAATCTGGCACCTGGGGAAGGTTTTCAAAGGCATCAGTACCAGCTTGGTGCCTAACTGAAGCTGACTTCCAAAGGAAGGGATTTGGACTTCTGACTGTCAGTTTGTGCCTTTGAAAACCTCTCTTCCGAGGTTAGCCAGCACTAAATAATTATATATTTACAAAAGGAATTAATTCCTTTCCACTTCCTGTTAATTCTTAAACTCCAGTTATGCTAAGAATAGTCCCTGCTGAAACCTGGAAGAATGCACATTTTTTGGCAGTCAGCTTACACAAAATGCTTATTTTTCTTCTTATTTATCATGCCATCTGGCAGTATGTTTAAGATGGAAGTGAAATTAAAACCAACCTCTTATTAAAATTGATCCCATCGTTGACCTTGAAATGCTCCATAGCTCCATGACCCCATTACCTGGAGTTTGTCATTGGATATCTGACATTTTAGAAACTTGACTGAGGAATATCCATTGCAATCAAGTTTATACTTCTTTTATTTTCATTTGAAAAGAATGTGTTCTTTAATTAAAATTTAGAATTAGAAAAATAAGGGAATTTTATATTTAGATTACCTTATCAGTTCATGGTAACCTTTTTTTTATTTTGAAAAGAGAAAGCTTATCTTCTTTACCTGCAGAGCTACAAATACTAGAATTAAATTGTAACATCCTTATAGTGTAAACATTGCAGAAAATAAAATTTAGATCTAGATAGCAGAGAATGGGAAGTACTTGTGTGCACTTTTTAAGCTAAGTTGGCATAACTGCTGGCTTTACATCCCATTTTTAAGAGAAAAATATTGCATGCATAACAGTTGAAGAAAACCATGTATTGTGAAAGCCTATATAAAGTCCTTTTTTCTTGAAAACATGTAGCTTTTATTTTTTTTTTTTCTGTTTTTCTTTGTTAGAAACACACCTATAATTTCTTCAGAAACAAATTGTAGGAGAGAATAAGGATACTATTTGCTGGCACATGGCTCTTTTGTAGGGTTTAAAGTATCCTAGTCACAGAAACTGAGTGTATTGTCTGTTTAGCTGTGGCAACCATACACTGAATTGTAATTCTAGGGCATATGTTTCCTGGGTAAAAGGTGGACATTGGGTTTCTCAGTTCTTACAGATTTAAGTCAACCACATGATGTGGATAAAGAAGGCCACTTGATTATGTGTCGTAAAAACAATTTGTAGGCCAAGTGTAATACATTTCTCTATGAAATTGTTGTGAAAGCCAAGCCTAATCCTTAGAAAAAGGTCTGTTCTAATCCATTCTTTGTGAAATCAAACCTAATACAGGTCTAGCGTAAATCCAACATCATGAGACATAGATGATCATAGGGATTAATGCTGTGCAAATAACCGATTCTCCAATTTGGTGCAAAAGGGGGAAAAACCCCCAAAACAACAAAAAACCCCCACTATTGGATCTGTTCTGGGCAGAATACTTCATGTGTTTCTCATGTGTTATTCAACTACCTCATGTGATATCATTAAAGCAATGAAGAATTCACCAATAATAATGACAATATTTTTTTTTTTATGTGATTGGAAGGAAGGAAAGTGTTCACTTCTTTCAACACCAATTTTATGATTAGGCCAAAATAGGACTGAAACTTATTTGGAAATATAGAAATAGTCTTACTGTAGTAAGAACTTTTCCCAAAAAGACCGGACTTTTCAACTTGAAAACCACTACCATTAAATCTACATTTTCAATTTGTATTCTGAAAATTTATGTTACAGAAAAAATTAGAAACAGAGTTGTTTTTTTCTTCTGTTATTCAGAGTCTTATATTTTCCAGTAAATTCCTGCAAAAGGAATACACAAAGAGACCTTTGGGCCCATACTGACTCACAAAACATGAGTTCTTTGTCATGGAACAAATTACAGTAATTTGTAACTTAACAAAATACTTTGAAGTAATTAGCAAGAGGAAATCCCTAGAAAGTTATCACAGGACAGAGTTTATTGGATGACTGCCTTTAGTAACTGATCCAAGGATTCTTGTATTGACAGGAGGACAACTTTTTATAATACATTATTGATAGATGTTAGAGCTGAGCTCTGTTGAATTTTATTTCTAACCGTATTCCCTATAACTTAGTGTTCATGAAATACAATTTACTGTTTGGTCCCCACAGGACCATCTATTTTTAATTAGCATGTGATTATAATGCACTGTATATTATGACATTATTTATGGCATTTAAGCAGAATGAGAAGAAAATGAAAAGGCCATGACTATTTACTGAGGTTGTTCATTTACAGTCTTTGTTGAGCTTAAAAGGTAATGAAGCCTAAGCCATTGTCTGGATGCAGTTGTAATTTTAGCATCCTCAAGGAAATATATAGTTGAATAAAACACTTCAAACACTTGGGAATATCTTACTCTTTACTTTCATAACTGCAAGTTTTGCCTTTCAGATATTTTTTTGAAAAAATCCCATTTATAATTAGATTTAGAATTAATAGCTGCTGTAAACATCCTATAGACATGAGTTGCATTTATTATTGAGAGCTGCAAAAAATCTCAATGGCTGTGACTGTGAGGGATGCATTGACTTTATTTCTGCAAGGTTCAGTTATTGATATAGTTTTCTATATACTTTTCTGTCCTATTAACCCTTTAAAGATTGTAGTACATGTCTCAATTTTAATACAAAGCCTAACTAGTTTTAGGAGGGCAGATGTGTCTGTATTTTAGTTGGAGTGAGATCTGGTGGTTCAGGAAGATGCAAAGCAGACATATTTTCATGGGAGATATGAGAATTAAAAGCATACTTTAAAAAAGGAGCAAAATGACTTTTGCTTTAATGTTATTACTTAGGGGAAGAACTGAACTTCCTACTGTTTAACCATATTATTTAAAAAGATAAATAAACTCAGACATGCATTCTCATCGATCTAACTTTTAATGTAATGTCTATGTTTTCTTTAAGGCAAAATAAAAAATGGCATGTTCAATTCATGATCTGATAGCTACCATTTCTTGTTTTCAGTAAATTGTTGGAAAAAGCTCCCAATCTGAATAAGAGTCTTAAATATTACTGTTTTAATTTCCTACATAAATAAATGTCAAGGATGAGAAACTTTTCCACTTTAAGGAAAATTCAGACAGTAATTTAAAAATTAGATAAACCAGAGCATAAATATTTCAGATTTATACATATTTTCATTCCTGAAGATTGTTTTCAGGTAAATTTTTGTGACATTAATTAAAATAATTTTATGTCTACAAAGACAACTGCAAGCCTTATGATTTTAACTGGAAATTCTTCACCTGCATTAAAAAAACTTGTTATTTAGAGAGTGCTGTTCACACCACTCTTAATTAATTAAGTTTCCACACATCAAAACAAACTGTGGCTGTGATGAGGCCTCCCCTCAGTTTTCTCTTCTCAAGAGTTATAAGGAATGGTGTTTGTTTTTTTTTTTTTTCATGCGAGTTTTTCATCATATTAAAAGTGACATTAGTAAGTAACGTATAGTAACAACAATTGCTCAAGAGAAATGTTGGGAAGCTTTTGTTTTTGCATGAGCTATTGAGGACATATGATTAAGGAACATTGGTTTGTTTTGGCATGCCATTTTTATAATTCTTTAGCAATAATACTATAGAGATGGAGCCATAGAAAATTTTCAGGTAGCTCAAAGATTTCGTAATTACGACTCATTATCATTGTCTCAATTTAATCTTCCTGGATAAACCTTCTAAGCCTGATTTTTTAAAAATTTATTTTGAACTTGAGTTTATTTTTAATAACGATAAATACAAAAAAATGTGTGCTTCATTTTTTAATGAAGACCAGCATTGGTGTGATAATTAAAACAGATTTAGACTTTGGCGATCTAAAATGACTTAAACATTTAAGTCATTAAAAATTAAAGATTAAAAATGTTCACCTCTTAACGAGAGTCTATTCATAACCTCAGGACATTTTTAACAGTGATAGGAAGAAGTTCACAAGCATCACAGCTGGGAAGATTTCAGTTCCCACATTTCCTTTGGTAACTTTCTTGATGTCGGAAATACTATTAAAAGTTCATATGGGATGAAGCAGGACCCTTGAGAAATCCACAGCACTTAGAAGAATATAGGTTTCTTTACTTGGAATCTCATGCCTTAAGAAAATTCAAAGCTGAATATTTCACTGTCAGTGCATCTTGAACCTGCCTCAGTCCTGACAGCGCATTTATCTAACTCTACATGGTTTTAAAAAGATATATGTTCAAATATTGCCTTTAATGAAAATGTTTTCCAGATACTTTGTATAGCTTACATGGAATTGATTCTGAGTGATACACTCAGCACTGCTTGTAAGCTAACATCATGGAGGCTGTAATGACCGTTGCCTCAGATATGGCTACTTTTGTATATAATATCTTGTCAATAAATAAGAACATAACAAGAATTGTCAAATGCTTTGATAAAATGTAAGCTGCTCTAATTTTTCTTTTCCTTGTGAAATCCTGTTTTTTTTTTTTTTTTTCTTTCTGTAGCATTTGCTCATAAATTTATCAGATTTATCATCACAAAGAGACCTGAGGTGCTTAGAGGAGTGTAGCTGCTGGGGACAGCACAGGGATTCTTCAGCTGACTGTGCTTCTTCTGAGGAAGTTTCTAGACTGCTACCCGATCCCTCAGATTAGGTCTTCCATTATGACTGAACACATTTTCCAAAAATGAAGACTTAAGGTTGCCATAAGTGCACTCATATCTTTAAAATAATATTGGTCCTACCCACACTTTCTAGTCTTTATCCCTGGACTTGGGAAGCTTCAACACTCCCACCTGCTCACCAATGCTTTCCTGGATAGAAGAGAAACTGGCCTTTGTGAGATTTCATAGTGGATATTGTCAAGAATTGTCAGATTAGAGGAGGCTGATCCAAATTGCTCTTTCATCTGGAGCTGGCCTATGTTGCTGTGTTTCAGTTGTTGTGAACACCTCTCAGGAAGTGTCATAACATTTGACATGTTAAAACAATAATTTGATTAAGAAAGTATTAGATTGTATACATCATCTGATGAAACCTCTCTAAAGATATTCTGAAATTTACTGATTTTAGATTAATATTACTCAAAGAAGAAACTACTAGTGTTTAATTTGTTTGAAGATAGTAGAATTACATCAAATACCTTACAGTATTTCAGAGTGTCATCTCATTATGGCTCCAAAACAGTACGGGTCTCATAAATCCTGTGTCCTGTTGGCCACTCTCATGTGGATGTCTCTAATATCTTAGAGTATGTCTACAATGTATGGACTGAACATGGGAAAAGTAGGTGCAGCATCATGTCTTGTCCAGGTGGACATTTGTGAGACGCTGAAATGTGGAAAGCTAACGACTCAAACACTCGGCCATTTGCAAAAGCAGCAGGGATGAGGCAGGACCCTTGAGAAGCTATGCTACTCAGCAGAGTATATTTGTCTGTACTTTGCTCTACTGTCTCTACACTTTTCTGTGGATCTTGCCTCACATCTCCTATTGACTGTTAAGACCCCAGCTAAATTTTAGGAAATTCTAAAAAGCTTGCTTTACCCCATCCATTGTTCAAGGCACTCTGAAGTAAGACCGTAACATATACAGCATGTAAATATGTGGGTGTTACAGAAGTTCAGAGGCATTGCTTTAATTTAAGAAATGAAAAGGCAAGGAACTCAAAAGCTGCACTTTCAATAGCTTATTTTGAGTGTTCTACAACAAGGTCTTCATGAAAGTGCTTGGTGAGAGACTAAAAGGGCCTTTGGACACTAATAAGTCATGACAGCTAGCAGGATTCATAAGTAATTTATCAGTCACGGGTCATCTGGAGATGGTAAGTCAGGTCCTGAGGAGGACAGCTGCAAGTGTATCTTTTATGGACTGTAAAAAATCCTTGATGTAGTGGAAGTAGAAAACAGTCCTGGAAGCTCTATACAGAATATTTCAGGAGATGTAATGGACATACTTTAAAAGTTTATTCTAGTCTGAAAGGTAAGTACTGGTGATATCTTTCCGTTGAGCAGAACCTTTTAAATAAGAGCTTTTTTAGCTAGTAGAATCTTGAAACACTCACAAGGTTCACAGAATGCATGAGATACATATTCTAAAGCAATAGCTAAACCCCATCCAATTTATTACAGTTGGAGGAAAAAGGAAAATTCTAAAAGGGGGTATAGGAGAACTGGCAAGGATTGTCAGGCTAAACAGAGCATCTTATCCATTAAGCTTTATAGGTACTTTTGTCACATTTTCCCTTTAATTTCTAAAAAAATATTAAAACAATGATGAGCGTACAGAGATTCAAAGAACAAAGAATGTTGACTCAGAATAAATATACAGAAGATTAGACACAATGATGAGGTTAACGTGAAGAAAAGAACAAGTTCAATGACAGTTAATTTCAGAAGTTGTAAAAACAAATTAGCTGCCTTTTTATTGCAACCTTACATAATAAAATATAAAATGTGAATATTATCACAGAGATGTGAAGAGGGAAAAGTCAGACTTCTTTTTTTCTTTCCTTTTTTTTCTTTTTGTTTTGATTTTTTTTGTTTTGTTCTTTTGAGGTTTTTTTGTTTGGTTTTTTTTTTTTGTTTTCTGTTTTGAAGAGTTGAAAAGAGGAGTTGATGGAAAATATTTCTCATGTATTTCTCAGTCAAGGTTACTTTGCATTTAAAAAAATATGAAACCATACACTTTGGAAAAGACTACGATCTGTCTGACATTGGCTTATGAGTAAATATGACCCTATTTCAAAAGGTAACATTCCTAACTACTGTTGTTAGGGAACAGAATGGTGATTATGTTCTCCTGGAAGAGACATAGATTTCCACCAGTTTTTGTCTCTAAAATTATCTGGAAGGTAGAACAAGGGAGTGATGAAAGGGAGCATAGCAAGTGAACACTGAAATAAAAAAAAAACCTTCAGCAAATAATTTACTTTAAACATACATTTCTGGCAGTTATTTCTCCAGTAATCTGAATGCATTCTGTTCCTAATCTTTGGTTACTCAAGAAAATCTTTGCAATATGACATTCAGTATTTTCTCCCCATCTGGGAAGGACTTCAAATGTATCTGGCTAGTTTAGGCATTAACACTTATTTAGTAAACAAAAATTTTCCAATATAGAAATTGTTATAGTTCAATTTTTTATTATTATATATTCCTCTGTACAGATGAAATAGTAAGCAGAGTTGAGAAATACAACCTGAAACTTCTGATAAATAATATACAGAAGACCTGCATGATTTAATTTGAAATAGGGATGGAGCCATGAGACCAGGTATGCAATCACTGATTCATATAATAATTTAGGCAGGAGGGCACCTCTGGAAATCAGCTAGTCCAACATTCTGCTTGAAGCAGGTCCAGCTAGGTCAGGTTGCTCAGGGCCTTGTTCAGTCAAACTGTGAGTATGTTCAAAGACAGAATCCACAACCTTAGTGCGCAATGTGTCCTTGTGTTCGACCATCCTCAGGGAGATTTTTTTTTTTATTTTTTCCTTTTATCATAGCATATTTCCCTGTTTATAGAGGTAGGATGTAATCTGACTGTTTTTCTATTGCAGCGACCCTTACACAACAAGAATGCAATGTTGGATCTTGGAGTTGGGAAAAAAAAGTAATGATTAAGAAAAGGCAGAAATCACCTGCATATATGAAAAGATGACAAAACTGCTTCTCAGCTGATTTCTTTAATTCATCTTTATTTTGTGTTAATGAATCAGATTTTCATTACTCTGTTGAACTTTTTCAATAGCAGTATTTGCAGTGAGTTCTTTATTAAAAAACAGGTTAAAATGTTTACAAATGCAATATGACTGTTCATTTTATATTGCAAAAGCTTTTATATGTATATACATATCTTTGAGTAAAGAGTGTTTCCTATCCTTTAAGGCACACTATTGTTTAAATTTCCTGGTGTTTAAAAGAATTTCTTACACTACAAGGTCAGGTCATTTGTGACTGCTCAGAAAATTGGATTATTATTTTTCTTGTACTTTATTTTTTCCCCTCTTTATTGTTATCTGAGAGATGAGACCAGAGTAGATATGCTAACTATCACATCTAATGTGGTTTCCCTTACATTTCTGACTACAGACAAAGATGCAGTGACAGCCTAACATTAACTGTGTCTACGATTAAAAAGCAGAAAAGACTAATAGTTTCAAAAAACAGCCTCTTACAAACCTTTGACCATATTTTTGAAGACCTGTGCAGGTGAAAACCAATAATAGAGCAGACATGGAAACAGAACTGCAATAAGAGGAATGTGTGTATTGTAGGGGTTTTTTTAACTAATGCCACTAATTATTTATATTTACTGTGCTTTAAGCTAAACTTGACTGACAAAGCTGACCATGGAGCATTTATGGTTATTAACAAAAGTTCTTGACATTGTTGAGAGATGCTTGATACTGATGAGTTGGAATTTACCTTCTCTGTTTTCTTTCCTGTGAGTTCTATTGCAGTTTTTTTGTTTTCCAAAGAATAATGTGGCCATCCTAATACTTGGATTTGCATGAATCTTCATTGTGAAGGAGTAAACTTTTCTAGGTCAATTTTCATATGTTTTCTCTACTCATAGGATTTAAATTCAAACTGCATGATATTGTAACCATGGACACAATTATTGGTACCATTTCCTCTACAACAACAGAGTGATATCTGATCATCAAGAATAATGCTGGATATTGTGCTTACTGTAATAATTTGACAATCAGTCCTAAGACATCGGTATTCACCGTACATATACTCTGAGACCAATTTCATTACATCATGTTTCATGCAGAAAAAAAAGGGCAGCCAAGAGACCAAGACAGGGGGTCACTTTGTGACCCAGTCATGGGTACAAAACATTTATACAACATCCTTCACCGAAAGTCATAGGATGATTTATGGCTCTTACTAAATTAAAAGCAACATCAATCAAACAGAATTTAATTTTTAATTTTTTTTAGACTGCAACACATTCAGTTTCTGATTATTAGGAGGAAGTCTGTCTCCTAAATTTGATGCATAAAGGCAAAAAGCTTAATTTCAAACAGTATGTAAAACCTATCAGTCATCACAATTCCATGCAAAGTACCTGCTACTATTAACTTTGGGAACCAAGTTGCAGGGGACATACTTTTGAGAACACCATAGTTTTTATTAAAACAGATTCTTACTTTTTCTATGAAATCATGTTTTCCTTCCTAATAAGTGTTGCTTCTTCCTACAGATTTTCTTATACCTCTTTCTAGTAGAATAACTGTAAATAAGAGATTACTAGCTTAACTATATTTCAGGAAATTATAGAGAAGCCTCTGCTTTATTAGGTAAAGCAAAATACAAAAGTCGTTTTGGAGACCAGCTCCCTGTGTTATGAAGCCTGCACCAGCAAAAAGGGCAGGTATGGATAAGTTCATTGAGTAACAAATGTGCATCACTCACATTTTCAACTTCAGAAAATAATTATAGCTGAATTTAATTACTCAGTGTTCATTTTTTATGGTTTTGGGGTTTTTTAAACAGTTTTGGTTTTTTTTGTTTGTTTGTTTTTTTGTTTTTGTTTTTTGTTTTTTTTTTAAAGTGGATGCTGCAGGAAAGGCAAGAGTCTTTTTTACAAGTTGCACATGTCCAAGTGTTGGCAGTTCAGTGGTGCAGCAGGGCTGTCTCCATGAGAAAAGAGCAGGAGCTGCTCCATATCCAATCCAGCCAGTTCCAGCCAGCTCCAATACTCAGAGGGCTCAGTGGAGCCCCTCAGTTCACATGGTGATGCCTCTAGGCAAACATATTTAAGGGTAAAAAAACTTTGCACATCAGATGTGAGTTACATGAAAGAGATTAAATGTGAGAGAAACAGCCCTGCAGACACCAAGGTCAGTGGACAAGGAAGGGGATGCAGTGCTCCAAGTGCCAGAGTAGAGATTCTCCTGGAGCACATTATGGTGACAGAGGTTGTTCCCTTGCAGCCCATGGAGGACCACACTGGAACAGACATCCCACTACAACTCGTGCAAGAACCCACAACACAGCAAGTGAACATTCCATGACAGAAGCTTCCCACTCAGAGCCCACTCTGGAGCAGCATCCCAGCAGGAGACATGATCACATAAGGGAAGATCTCACAGAAGAGGTTTTCTGATGGGACCTGTGTCCTGTGGGGGACTCACACTGGAGCAGTCTGTCTGTGAAGGCATGTGCCTGGTGGAGAGCAACTATGCTGGAGCAGTTTGTACAGAACTGCAGTCTGTGGGATAGACTCACACTGGAGCAGGAAAAGAAAAAAAAGCATGAAAAGGAAGGAGGAACGGCTGTGGAATGACCATAGCCCTGATTCCCCAGAAAACTGCTATGCTTGGATGAGGTGAGAAGGTAAAGGAGTCGTGATTGAAGGAGTAAAGTTGAACCTGGTATGAAACAGGATGTGGGGTTTTGTCTGTTTCTCACTCTCATGTTCTAGTTTTCATTGGCAATAAATTAAATTTATCTTCTTCAGGTTCAGTCTCTTTTGCCTTTGACTGTAATTGGAAAGGAATTTCCCTATCTTTATCTCAGCCCATGAGCTTTTTGATCTCATTTTTTCCCCCAATCCTCTTGTAAAGGGGGAATGAGAATGCAACTGGGTTGGCACCTGACATCCAGCCACAGTGAATGGACTACAGTTTTAGAACAATTTTAGAAGTATGTCTTTGGTATTGAAAAATGTTGATATTTCTTTTGCAGTTCATACATTAAGGTTTTTAAATGAATTTTAAACAAGAATGTCATTAAATATCTGAGATGAATTCTAGCTGGTGTTGTGTTTTCAGCTTCATCAAAATCCATGAAACTGCAGCCATTTCCATCAGTACAGATTTTGACTCCTGTATTTAAAATTGTTTTTCCATATATCTAACCACTAACAAATTTAAAGCTTTTACATCTCTCAAACAAGGAAAGGACTTAAAAAAAGAAATCTGGAAACCTACGATATAATCAGCTTCTATTGAAAATAATGGCTTCTTCACACAGGAAAAATCTTACTTGATGACTTATAATTTATATTGTTTTTCTAAATCATTAAATGGTGGAATCACCTTAAAGATCTAGTCCCAACTCCCATGCCATGGACAGGGACATCCTTCACTAGAGCAGTTATTTTAAATAAGTTTTTACTTCTTTGAGCACAAACCTTTGGTCTTGTTTTGAAGTAGAAGTTACCTACATTTATACTGCATATGCATAAATCACAAACTCATGGTAATTTCTGGCCTTTACCACAAATTGATCTGGCATCAGATGATATTGCAGACACACACAATAGAAATACTAGGACAGATTGACCACTATTTAGCTGAAAAAGGCAATTTTAAATTAGCATTAATACATGCCTGATTAAAATTCTCTGTGCACATATGACATTGTGCATAGACTTTCAGAGCATGGAGAAAGTTTTTTGTAAAAAACCCTGCAATAATAGCTGATTCCAATAGATTTGGAATGCATTTTCTATGTAATAAAAGTTTAAGTTCGACACCAGGTCAAATTCTTGTTTAAACTTTTTAGTATCATTTATTACTTCCAAGCCTCTTGTGTTGTATAGTCATACATACAAGATGATACTATTTATAAAACACCAAAACACCTCAATATTTATAATGTATATATTTATAAATATTTATAATGTATATATTTATATATACAGCTGGAAGAGGTGCAAAAGGAAAAAACCTAGACAACTGGCAGTTCTCCACGTGCTCTTTGATCAGAGGAGAAATGGCACAGTCATGTTGCATACCTGTAATGCAACTACAAACCACACGATAACTGAAAGCCTCGTGTTTGACTGAGTAGCTTCTTGACTGTTGTCCCCTTCCCTAGATAACATGCTCTGCCCAAATCAATAACATTCTAGTATCATCTAATTGGCCTTTAAAAGACCCTGTTGTGAAGGTTCTGGCCTGGACAGAGTAAATTTTTGCAGTCACCAGGAGTGGGCATGGCTACAGCCTAGAGCTTATTCTATATCACCTGACACAATTCTCCCAGAATGGGGAAAGGAGGCCCTTCTATGTCCAGTGTGGCAGTGGTTGGGTGTTGTTGGGCTCTGAGGGGTGTAGTGGTGAGCACTTGCATGTGAATTATTCCCCTCTCTTGTAATCTTCTGTTATTAATAATGTTGCTAATGATGTTCATTTTCTTATCTCATTGTTGTTTCCAGTAATTTTTTCTTATCTCAACCACACATCTTTATCTTTTTGTGCTTCCAATTCTCCTCCCCAGCACAACCCAGGGGAGAGTGAGGAGAAGTGAGAGTGAACGAGGGTGCATGGTTTGCAGTGGTTTTTGTGAGAACACCAAATTGGAGAATACCTAAACAACAATGCTTGCAGTAAGTAGGAACACAATCATTTTTTCAGTAGCCTTCATGCTTGCAGACACATCTGTAGGCATCAAAAGGAAGACAGATTCAGAAGGACACTGAGTAATTTTCAGCACATTTTAAAAAGGAATTATATGCTGAATGTCTGCTTTACTGTTAAAAGGTTCCTGAACTGGATTATTTGGTTCAAATTTGGTCTAAAAAGTCTTAGAAATAGAATTCAGTCAAAAAGCACTCTGATGAAATAGCAGGCAAGTGGTCTGGCTACCCTTTACCTGAAAAAAAAGGAGAGGAACAAAAGAAGAATTTCACAGAAGTTGCTTTCCAAAATACACCAGAGTGGTGGAAGCTTTATTTTCTCTTCTCCCTTTACTGAGAAGTTATTACTTTGTAAACAAATATATGTGAGTTAAATATTGAAACATAACTGAAGCACATTTTACCTGTTCAACTAATTAAAATATATTGTGGCAATGAATAATATTTTATTATACTAATTGAATGTATTTTTCTGACTTATGATAAGGAAAATTTACTATCTTCTTAAATGTCTGAATGTTCCCTTTAGGCCATGTAGGTTTTAATTATTCTACTGAAATTGATTTGTCTCAGCCAATCACAGAACACAGATAAAGCAAGGAGACTTCAGAATACCATATAATTTTTTTTGCTCATTTATGCAAATCCCTGTCTGCTGATTAGCTAATGGGAGCTAATTTACATTCTCTCTATACATTTATTTCTCAAGAATTACAGTGAATTTGCAGGTTTATCGTTCATCTGCTGCTGTCCATTTGATACTATGGGGTCTTCCCCATATTTTTCAGTAACTGAACCACAGAGTTACAAGAGAATGTATAATAATATCAATAAAGTATGAAATCCCTGTCTAATAAAAATAAATTTATAAATGGAAAGAAACATTCAATCATTTGAGAAAGTGCTACAAAGCTGTTCGTTATAAAGTTAGTATTAAATTCTTTTAGAATTGTTTTCCTTTCTTTCTCTTCCCATGTGATTTAGATAACATCCCTATCTTGACAATTTTTTATTAGCAAAAGACCAATATTTTGAAAATAAATGTTAATAAACAAGAAAAAAAATCATATGGAATTAGATATTTTGCAAAATTTTTTTTTCTTCTTTATATTTTTCTTTTTCATTATCTTTCCCTCATTTATAATTGACAAGCAAGGTTTTTTTCTCATTTTAATAATACAAAATTTAGATGGTTTGGCATTCTAAATATGTTGAAACTTGAAAATTCCTATGGTATAACAAAAAATATTTTAAATCAAGTTCTTGAAATGTAATGGTCTCTAATGAAAATAAAACTTATTTGAATCTAATATTTTTTAATTTCTAGGCACTTGTTATGTATTTTGTTATCAGTTCCATGTGTATGTAAATATACATTTAACTCCTCATTCCTCAGATGACCAAGCAGCCAAGATATGGATAGGCAAGGACCATCTCTGAAATATTACTTTGTTTTATCTCCTTGCATGTACATTTAGCAGAATTAATAAATAAATAAAATAAAGGCAACTTTTCTGTTTAAGAATGTTGTGACAGTCCCTTGTGTCGTCCATGGTCATATCAGCTTGGATTATTATTTATAGTAAGGCAAAGCCTTTATCTGAGATGAAGGGCCATGACCCCTCAGAGCAGAGACAATAAATGAAATGTATGCTTTCAGAGGGGAAGGAAAAGGAAGTGTTATGTGCCAGGGACCAGCATGATGTGCAATGATCTCAGCACAAAAATAGTCTACCTGCTATTCGGCCTATCTTATTTTGTTTTATTATTTTATTTTATTCCTCTGGCTATGTCACAGAGGAGAAATTTGAAAAATTCAGAAGACAACAGAGAGGTGGCTTGGCTGGGGCTCACAGTGAGATTCACAAGTGTGAGAGGCTGCCTGAGGAAACATGCAGAAGGATTCGTTACAGTGCACATTGAGAAGGCAATAAAGGCTGTCAGCCCTGATAGAAATAGAAGTCAAAGCTTTAGCAGCAGATGATGGATATTGAAAGAGCAGAGACCGGTCTTCAAGTAGTCAGGGACTGCTCTGTAAATTTTGCCTTATACCAGGAAAAATTTATACTGAATACCAGGCCCCAAAACATTCCCCGGGTTCTGCTGATGTAGTGGAACAGACAAAGGCTAAGACATTTTTTGGGTCATTTTCATGGAGATGGCAGAATTTCTACATGCAGGTATGACTGGCTGGGAAATGCAGGACAACCAGGACAGGTCAGAGAGCAGCTCTGAGCTGCCATTAGAAATAAAGTAATGGAAAAAACCTGCACAATCAAACTGAAAGAAGAGGATGAAACAGTATGTCTAACATACTATTTTCCAAAACCAGCAAAAGATAGCATGCAGATATTGCAGCTTGCAATCTTAAACTTCTGTGAAAGCTATTAAAGATGTTAATAATTTTTTTTTTTAATTTTATTAAATTATAGGGTGAAAGTCTTACATGTGTGAATGCCAGGATCCTTTACAAGAAGGATGAACTTTAAAATGCACAATCCAAGGCCAACTCCATGCAGGACAGTAACTGTATTAAATTTCAGTGGACTTGGGTGGAATTTTTAGCCTGAATATTCTGAAACTGTGTGCTCACTTTCCAGTGTTCTCCAATGTCACCTTGAGCAAATATACCCAAAGGAAGCAGATCATTCTGTGAGCCTAAATTAAGGCTGGGGGCGGGGGGAACCCACATAAGAGCTGTCATTACTTCTTTTCTAAATTGAATGGCCTCCCCATGGAAATGGCAGAAGCCATGTCGTACGGAGCTTTTAAAACAAAATTGAACAAAAGACTAAAAACATTACAATGAGCAGTTCAGAATTGGTGGATTACATAAGTGTTAGTTTATTTCCTTTCCAATTTTTTCAAATTACTATGTTTTGCGGGGAGACTAATGTTCTTGACAAAGAACCACTCGTTATTTATTTCTCAGCAAAATATCAGCTTGTGTGACTGCAATCAAATATAACTGAAGTGACACTACCTCAATTTTTACATTAAATTACTGACCAGCCTTGGGAAAGTGCTGGCTTTAAGCAGTTTACACAGTAATTTTAGTAAAGTCAGAGTTCTAAACATACTCTTAAAGAAAGTTATAATGCTGTACAGTCAAATTAATATATTTTCTGGATGGATCAACATGGTATGATGCCCACTTGTTTTCTTCTTGGTTACCAGAGAGAAGTTATCTTGGATCAGAGTGAATAGCTTTCTTTTCCTATTGATTTTTATTCTAGGGTATTTTACAATTAAAAGTAAGACTGCCACTGGCCTTCGTGTTCTTAATTTACTTGCACTAGGAAACACAATCAATATTAGGAAGAGATTGACATTTGATACTAGCTCCTGTTATTGGTGATATGTTGGAGAATATGCCTTTAAAATTTTCTTATTTGATTTGGAGAGAAAATGCTACTCCTGGAGGAAAAAACCTGTAGGTCATACTGAATAACACTGTCTCACATTTAAAGAAAATGTTAGGGCCACAAAGTTATACAAAACATTAAATAATTTTAGACATATATAAATAAATAAAAATCATAAAATTTTTGTTTTTTCTGATCACAAGGAAACAATTCCTTGCATGTGAAATACTTTCATAATATTTACACATTTCTCTCCAAGTCAGTAAACCAGAATTGAACACCCTAAGGAAAAAATTAGGTTAACCTGTGAGAGGAAAACAAGTTTCCTGTGAAAGGAAAATCAGGGCCAAAGGCAGTAGTACAAATAATGCAGAAAATTATGTCTCAGTGAGAATAAAAAAGCCCAAACATATGGAAGATTAAAAAGTCTATATGTATTCTTTTCAACAATGTACGTGCAAAATCTTATGGGGAAAAGAAAATCAGATCAAAAACTTAGGGTTTAAAAATGCAGAGAATAAGTTTTATATATTTTCCTCAAACCCCAGAAGGAACAAAGCCAGCATTAAGTGTGTGAATCACTATAAAAGACTCTCTACTATATGTTTGAAACAATTTTCTCTGTTTACAAACATCCACCTAATTCCTGCATCTGATTCCTTTTATGTCACTGCTGTTGGTAGACTCCTGCGCAGTTCTGAGTCTCTTAGGTGCATCTTCCTCTGAACCATTTTTTACTTTCTAGAATCCACAGTAATTAGCTGCTTATGCTTATATTTTTTGTGGTACAGTGGTTTTCCTTTCAAGTAATTCTCTCCCATTTATTTAAGAAGTTGACATGACTTCTAGCTTTGATCTCTAGACTGCAATTGGACACAAAATGATTCGTATTGCCATCTCTTTTTTTGTTTACTTTATAAAAATATAGCCTTGAAAAAGAAAGTTTTTATATAGCCTTTATATAGCCTAACAGCTACACTGAAGATCGGAAAAGACCCATCAGCACAAGTGCTTAAACCCAATTTTCATAAAATATTCAGGTTTTTTTCTGACATTTCACTTACTTTCTAGACATAATAGACCAAGTTTAAAAGCTAAATCACTAATAATGATCATGATGCTCTCATTTTTGTGTAAAAAAAACCCAAAAACATTGTCTTTTATGACACGTTGTCGTTCTCAAAATAAGACTCACGTGTTTACTACAGGTGAAAAAAAATCCTGCAGTTTTGGGAGAGTGTTTCATTTACAGAGGGGATAGCTGGAGATGTAAAGGAGTGCTGTCTTCTGGTCTAGAAAGTAACAGTCTGAGATTTTCCAGAGACACACACTAAAGAACCTGACCCTTCTTTACTTGAGGTAAAAGCTTACTTATTTTCCTGTTCTGAAGCTGGAGTCAGGAGCAGACAGGCTTTATTCTTTCTTGTTTGCTCTCCCTAAAGAAGACACTGAGTCAGGGGAAACATCTGAGATGGGAGCCTGCAGTCCCTGCTGTCTTTGGCTGTCACTCTGCTTCTCATGTCTTCATTGATGGTTGCTGACTTTCAGTGATGAATCGCTTAACAATTTCAAGGAGCTTCTCTGAACTTCTGGTTCTATTGCCCCAATGTGCAGAAACATTTCAGGCAAAAAGTAAGAAACATATACAACCTAAGAACTTTAGAAATAATTTTTTTACAAACTTCAACAACTTCAGCTGCCATTGGGAAGTCTTTTCAAATGTTTTTAAAGGGAAAAGAAGAAGAAAAAGACAAAAGACCAACATGAAGGCTTAAATAAATTCCTATTAACTGTTCACTAGGGAAATTTAAATTACTTTCCAAATAATTATTGGAGCCAAAATCATCATTTTCAAAGGAAGAATAACAGCTATATAATGTTCACCTTATATGCAATGCTTTATAAAACTTTATTAATCTGACACTTAAGATAAAAAATCAAAGTAGAAAGTAAAATAAGTTTAAATTCTCTACTGGCTGTCCTCTAAACCTCTCAAACCCTTATACTCTATGCATTAACTGAAGATTTGTTCTGCCAAAAGCAGTGCTAACATAACAGCTGCAGGCTGACAGTTCACATTAACTGTTGCAACTCAGAAGAGCGTGACCCCTGTCTTAGACGTCGCTTGTTCTATCTTATTAGACATAATGCAGATGAAAAAACTGTGCTACCAAGAAAATCCCAAGGACCAAAAAAGTCGGCAACAGCAAAAGTGCTAACCTACATTTTCAGTCAGCTTTACAGGAGGAGCTGAAACATAATATTCAACAACCATACAAATCCCAACAACTTCTGTGAACTTAACTCAGCTGCAGAAGTGCTGAAGTGGCTGTCTTGCTACAAGGAACTTGCCACAGTTCTGCTTTCCGCTGCTCAATTCTCTCTCGAGCGATACTTGATCGAGAGCTCACAATGCAGCCCAGTAAACACTATTTGCCATGAACGGTGGGAGGCTGCAGGCTCTGCACTGCCCCAGCAGCACACAGCGTCTCAGGGCTCTTTTTGGCTTGCTGGCCACAGCTGGGCTCAGACTGGTTTATCAGCTGTTGACAGGAGCAGAGCCTATGGACTGCCTGGTTTAGCTGTTCCCTGTGAGTCCCAGCCCAGCACCTGTCAGACAATGGTTGGGAAGCAGAGGGTGAAAAACAGCCGCCCTTCATAGCAATGACAACAAAAAAAAAAGTGACAACAAAAGGAAACTAATGGGAAGACAGTGTGTTATATGGAAAGAAGGTTTAAAAGTGACATAAGACCAAGAAAGAGGAAACTCCTACCTAAAAGTGCCTCAGGATGACAATAATTTGTCGGAAACACCAACAGCTCTTACACCAAAACCACCAAGTACCTTCCCCCTCTTCCTCATGAGAAAGACTTTCAATCTGATGGTTTCACCATCAGTTTTGAGACCCGCAGGAGAAATCAAAGGATGAGCATTACACAAAAGAAAGAGACCCATAAATATTCTTTTATAATGTATTTAAGGATCTTTCTAATAAGGCTTTTCTGTATTAATTTGTACTTTAAGCAAAAGTTCTGTCATAGCTGCCCTAGTAATAACTTGTATTATGATAGTATTATAAAGATTTTTAAACTTGTAGTAAACTCTTAGTCTGTGTAATAACTCCCTCTTTCCTGTAAAAGGATTTGCATAAAATATGTCACATAAGAGAAGACAGTAATTAATATGCCCTTGGATTTAGAGGTAACATTTATTATGCTTGGTTTATTATGCTTGAAGAAGAAGTAGTACAACAAAGGCAGCTATGAAATATATTTAAGTTGTGATGTTAATGGTTGTCCTATGGGATAAGGGCTAAAAATTTGAGGAATTGTTATCTTTACTACAAATTTTGAAAACGATCACTAAATATGTGAGTGATAGTTTGATAGAACCAGATGTTTGAAATCACAATAAACTTGACTCCATGAACCGGCACGTATCTTTCACCTGAAAAATAAGAGTGACATGGATGACTCTAAAAAAGACCTCTCTAATGCAAATCATTCTTTATCTTGACTCAGGGGCTGTTTCTGATAAAAACAAGGCATTGAAGGAGGGGAGGAATTAACTCTCTTTTGTTATCTATATTCACAAAAAATGTAAGGTGGCATCTAAGCATCACATAGCAACAACAGAAGCATCCCCTTGGTAAAGTGGTTAAACTGCGTCGTCCTTTTGTCTGACACCCTTCCTCACCTTGCCTTGCCTTGCTTTGCTTTGCCTTGTCAGGCCCTGCACTGGGCATCAGGAAAGGAAAGAATGGATCAGGAGAACAGTTACTCTGCAGGAAGAGTCTCTTTTTACTATGGAGTAAAATAGATATAGTGCTGCTCACCACCTTGTAGCAACCTCATTATTGCTATTCATTCTTCCATATGAATACTTTTCTTTTCTCCATCTACTCATGCCAAAGACATTATTATTCTCTTTTTTGACCTCAAATATTCTCCTCAGTCTACCCCATCCATTTCATTGTGACCTATTCAAACCACAGCACCCAGCATCATTCTTCCTCCTTACATTTTGTTCACCTGGGGAGGCAGAGGTCATGTGCAAAGTACAGAATCATGTCTCAATCAGAAATACTTCTGCTTCCTTGGTAAAATTATGTTTTTATTGTTGTGATGGGGTAGTTTAGAGGTTGTTTTATTGTTGGTGGGTTTTTTTACCCCAGATTTGATGACACTTGGCACAATAGGTGAATGAAGACGTAGATGGGGATGGAAAGTGCGTGGGTTGAGAAATGGAATTTTTAAGGAGCTGAAGCAGCTTGAAAAATTGATTGGATGCAACAGTACTCTGAAATAAACAGGAAATAAGCTAAGCTCACAGACCTAAAACATGGCATTACTTGCCACTTTCCTCCCTTGCTAACATAGCACAAATATTTGAAGACATGTAATTCACTTTTAAGAGTGTTCCATGCTACTTTGAGAAGGCTGGTTTTCAATCTTTTCTGTTCCTATTTCTAAAAAGAATTCTGAAATTACGTACTGGATTGGGAGGAAGGATATAAATATCCTGCACACTAGGTAAATGCTTAAACTTTTAGTCCCTGGCTATATTCATTTATCCAATATGAACAGACTGAAAGAGATTTATCAGAGAAGACAAAGTAACCCACAGCAATATTACTTAAAGCCTTGAAGTTAGTTTTACTGGGAAATAGAAAATGGAGGTTCAGGTGTCTGAAAATAGCAAGGAACCAAATGTCTATCTTCCTTATCCTGCATGAGTATTGTATTCATGCATTTATTGGCTAAATTGAATGACTGGACACGCTGGATTGATCCTAACTGGAGAGCTTAATCCAAGTCTCATTTGCTATTTTGTTGTTTTCTCTCAAGGTGTTTGAACATGAAAGAAATGTCCTTTTATTGTCAAGTAAAAACTGGGGTTATCCAAAGCACTTGCTCTCTTCCATTACACCAATGGAAAATGAATACAAAATTTTTCACACGGAAGGAAAGAAACAAGCCATAAATACCGTAGAGAACCTGTAAAGAGCTACCAACATAGGAAGCATTTTGCAATTTCGTTGCTCTTATTTTTATGTATGAGTAGCTACATGAAATACAAACTACTAGAAAAGCAAATTTCATGTCAGAAGTTGTCCCAAGCAATTATAACCTACAAAGGACAGACAGCAATCATGTTGACAGGAGGGGTACCAGAGACCTCACCAGGATGTTGTATTAAATGTCTGTATTAAATGCTGTATTAAATAGCCTGTCATCTCAGCCTCTTTCTGCCTGACAGTGTCTCCAACAGCATCAAGGCTGTCTTCATCATTGGTGTGAATTTTCACCCAGGCCGAAAGTGTGCAAAAGAAAAATTGAATGGCCAAGCTGTGCTACCTTGACCTGGGAGAATATTGATAACGGATGACAGAAATGCTTTGAAAGATGTATTTCAAGCATTTATTCTGCAATGCATCGTAAGACTTTCTGTGTTGGTCAATCTGAAATGTTTGCTGGAAACTATGCAGAAGTCTTAAATAAATTGTCTCCTGCAGCACTTAGCAGGAGTTTCTTGGTGTTTTGGTGTAACTTCAAACACAGGCAGTTGATACCTTCAATCATCTAAAGTAAAGCTGCACAAAGTACACTTTGTGTTGGTACTGATGTAGAAAAGTTTTTGTAAGAAATTGTCTGTTTCCTGCTCTGGCTGCATTTTATGTCATCAAAACAAAATCAGATAGCTCATTCGGAGAGCAGCCTGGTCTACATGAAGATGTCTCTGCTCCTTGCAGGAGTGTTGGACTAGAGGGTCTTAAAAGGTCTTTCCAACCCAAATATTCTACTATTTTACTTTAGATAATGATAGTAGACTGCAATAGCCAAAAGCATTTTTAACGTTAAATTGCTAGCTATGAAAAAAAACCAAAACATTGGAGAGGTGGGGCACAATTAGCACAGGAATAATTTTATCAGGCTAAGGGGAGCAAGTTGGCATATCTGTTTATTAGGTTTTTTTTTTTTTTGTACAAACATAAAGTTGTTTGGTGAGAAAATAAGAAATCTTTATCACTTTGAATTGTTGTGGGGAAACTTGTGTGAGCTAGAATACATGAAAGATGTCAACAAAGAAACGGAGTTGAAAGAACATGAAAAGTCAAGAGTTTAACTGTTGTCTAGAATGATAGCTATTCAAGTATGTGCTGCTATTCAAGTGATTCTACCTGGTTATCCATTAATATTTTAATAAATACACTATCTGCTACTAGTGCCCTAGCAGCAATTTCCCTCTATCATATACTTCATACCTCTTTTTTAAATCTTCATGTTCATTTATGATTTTTTTTTTTTTTTTTGCAAAGGCACAAGTATTCTTGCAGCTCATTGACTATCCTTCCCATAATCTGTCACTCTAAGACACCTAGAAAAGAAGAAATTAATGGAAACATCACTCTACTTGCCAGCAAACTGGAGGAAGAAACTAAAAAAAGAAATGTTTCAATTTCTTCAAAATCTTGTAGCAATTTTCATTTCCATTATTTACAAAGGAAGAGGGCTCCAGAGACATAACTCAAAAGTTAAAACAGTGAAGCATTAAGGAACATGAAGTTGGAAGTAAATGTACTTGTAAGTAGTTCTTTTATTTTGACAACAATTGATATTTTACTGGAAGAAATATGTCTGATCCAGGAAAATAATTTCTAGATTAAACTAGAGAAAATAGGCACTCTTCTAAGAACATATTCAGAAATGAGATGCACTGACGCAAAAGGAAACTTTTATCATATTTAACCTGGAACAAAATATATGGATGCATTTTTGCCAATCAGAACAAAAGAAAAGTTACAATATAGGAACCTAGCCCCACACAACCACTCCCTCTCAACCAAACTATAAGTCCATTTTATTTTCAACATGGTAATTAGGTTTTCGAAAAAAGGGTTAGGTTAGGATCCAAACTGAAACTGCCAGCACTGGAGGAATTACTGTTTAACCACACATTAGAAAAGAAATTCTGCCACCAGAATGTTTTAAATAGCTTTAAATACCTTGAAGTATAGTTTTAAATACCTTTAAATATAAAGGTAATATACCATTGTTTCATTTCTACTTTCATTATTTGCCTCATCTTTTTTTTGCATTACATATCTGAATTATCTTCCTTTCCAAAGATTCTTAATTTGCTTCTCCTGAGAAAACTAAGTATTGAATAAAGGTCTTGGGCTCCTGAGAATGCTTTAAATATTGCATTGCCCTATAGAATGTTCATTCTCCACAAAGCCTCTTTACAGATCTGTGGTTAGTGAAAGTTAAGTATCTACGAAAGAAAGGTCAGGCTACTGGTCTTTAACTCAGGATTATGGAAAATAGTTATGGAACATGCTGATCTTACCTGTTTCCCTTCCAACACTGCTCATGAGAATTTTCCTGTCTAACCTAAATGTATAGTTATTGATGGAGAATTTTCATTTATCTCAGGTTGATTATTCCAGTTACTTTCTAAAAGTTATTTTCTAAAATGAAACCTAAATTTTACCCCTGGAGTTTTACCCATTTTAGTTTGTATTATTTTGTTCACTTCATGTCTGATGAACTAAAAATGTATGTTAAGATCACTCTAAAATGAGACAAATCTATCTATGCATTAAGTTGCTTTTCATGACTCAAGCAAAGGGAAACCTTTGCGAGAGTTGTTCATGGCTTCTCTCCCATGAACAACCACTTTTGTGAACTTTAATCCTTTTTGGTCCAGGGACCAATTTACTTGATATTTTTAGCACACAATATTAAATAAGTAAATGTTAACCTCCCCACAGGAGCACTTTAGTTATATCTCTCTAATGCATGTAGTGTATAGGAAGAGGTCTAAAAGTTAAGAACACTCTTGTCCTAGGCAGCTCTTACCAGGTGGTAAAAGGAAACTGACAACCCTTCCCCTTCTGGGTATTCTGAGGCTGTAGAGGATAATTCTGTCCATCTTAAAATCATATATAGTACTTTGCCATTCTTCTATAATGAAAATACTACATGCTCAAATAGTCAATCTGCTATATTTTCTCCAATTCAACAAACACCAAAATCTGACTAATTCAGAATGCATCACATGAATTTATCTCTTCTCCAGGGCAGTCTTAATGAGTGACTACTTTTATTCTTTATGGCTTGATGGGTTTCATCCTCAGGGCTTTGGTTAACATTACTGTTCCTTCAGAAGGCTTCTTTTTTGAAATTTTGTTTGCCTTTTTTTTTTTTTTAATTTTATGAGAAAACAGTCTAGAATCTAATAGAATCGAAAGTGATAATTTTTATATTTTCTTTTTACTGTCTTTGAAACATACCTAGGAAAGTAGCTGTGTGCAGAGTAAAACAGAAGTTTCTAAGTTTGGGTTTCGGAACTAGAGAAAGAAAATTATTCTTCAGTCAATTCCATGAATTATTTGAAAAGTAATTATGTAGAAATATATGAAAACTATCCTTCTTTTATCCCTTGTTAAATTCTATGGAGTGGGAGGATAGCAGAATACTCTAGGTGGTTTATAACAGGTTTCAGAATTTTAATGGGGAGAAGTCTACTTCTAAAAGAATATGAAGCTTGAAGGTGTTAGAAGTCTTTCAGATACCTAAATGTCCTCAGTTATCAAGATGTCCCAAAATCCTTATTATGGAAGAAGCATATCCTATGTAATTACAAACTAATCCAATGAGAACAGAAACAATGTTAACAGAAACAATGTTAACACAATGTTCTGTTGTTAACAGAAACAATGACTGCAGTATCTGCACTCCCACTCCTGAGGGTTAAACCTTCATGACAGTAGAGATGGGACAACATTGAGTTATCCAGACATAAAAAAAACCCTAGGCTCTTGCATCTAACTTTCACCTGCTACAGTTGAAAAAAAAAACAAAAGCAAAAACAAAGGCAAAAACCAAAACCAAAACAACACAAAAGTGAAACCAAACAAAAAAAACCAAAAAAACCCACAAAAAAACCCCAAACAAACATAAGAAAACACAAAAAACCCACACAAAAACAAAAAAGAAATAAAAAACAAACAAACAAAAAAAAAAAAAACAAAACAAAACCAAAAAAACCCACCAAAACAACAGCAGCAAATGTACAAGAGGTGCAGTATGATTCCTGCTTGTGTTAAATGGGTTCATTGGGAAATGACTGCTCAAATGCCTTCATTAATTCCAGCAACTAAAAGGAAAAGGGTCTTCTGGCAAAGAGGTGTCAGAGATTGTCTGTGATGATCCTGTCCCAACCCTGTTGCTCTTATTGGACAAACGCTTGTGATTACCTGAATTCTCTCTCAAAAGACAGGGGTCCTTCTGCTCCTCCAGTCCTAAAGAGATTAAATCTGTTTACCTTTAGGATACTGATAGAATACACAGAAAGAAAGTGTTGCTGGGGGAAGGAAATTTTACAGAGATGGAGTATTTTTCTGTTATATCTATAACTAGATAATGCTAGTCTGTTGTTGGTATTACTAGATAATAGCAAAATAGCTAGATAATGAAGCCTGCCACTGAGGCTCAAGCTCACTTTGGCTTTGACCATGCCAAAAAATAATTGGCAAACAAATTTACAGAAGGATGTTTAAAACTCTTTAAACCAAATAAATGAACTAGCACTAAAGAATTTACTGGAGAATTACATTTGTTATATTTCAAAATGAGTTAATAATATTAAAATAGAAATAAAAGAAAAAAAGAAAATGAAAATCCCAGTTGTCATATTTTAATTTGGTTATTTTTGTTATTTGGTTATTTTTATTTAGCTTGAAGACAGTAACTGCTGGTTTTCAATATGGTCTGGTATTAATTAACTAAGGCATTGGGCTTTAGTTAATTAACTCCCTAATGCAGAGAAATAGAAAATAATAATATTAAAAGTAAAGCTATAACACCAGTTTTTTCAGTAGGCTTCTACATGTACCCAGCAGGTTAATATACACCACTAACATAGGTTTTTGCTCTCCTAAATATCACAAGAAAAGGACTAGTGGGTGTATTTTCAACACAGCCATACAGAAAATTATGAAGTAAGAAATAAACACTGACTGAAATGCATACAAACATTACAAGAAGAAATCTAAAATAAAAAGGCTTTTTTTCTTTTTGTTTCTGAAATAGGCCACCTGTGCTTATATTTAGGGCAGGCCAGGAACAACTGTCACTTCTACCTATGAATGTGGGTTAATTCTTCATGCAATGCACTTGTGACCTTCAAACTACTGCTTTGAGTGGCTTACAGAGAGACTCAGTGAAGAATATTCAATGTGCCCTTAGGTTTGTGTTTCTATCAGAAAAACACCTGCCACTACCTGCCACTAAAGGCAGTCAGATTATATGGTTAGAGCACTTCTTTATGCTTATTTTTAAAGGTAATGACAAAAATGAATTTAGAAGTAATTTAAAATTAAGTGTAGCATCTTTTATATCTTCTGAAATATCTCTCTATAAATTACCATTTGCAAATGGAGTTTGAATGAGAAAATATCATATTTTTTGGTACAAATATTGGGAACCTTTAATTAGCCTTAGTGAGGTTTGTGGGGTTGTTTTTTTTTGTAAAGTAAATCAATATGTATGTCATCAGGAAATATCAGAATATTAAATTCATACATAGATTTACTTGAGTTGGAAGTGGGATTCTCTGCTTTATCTGCGTAACTCAGGGTTTAAATCTATTATCAGTACTAAGTGTTACTGTGATTCATTCAATAACCTACTCATTAGACAATCTTCTCTCTCAAAGCAAATCCCAGGTAATCTCTTCACATCATGTTGCCAAAAGGCCAATCTTAATCAAATCATTTAAGTATAGAATGATCATTGCTTTCTAAGGCAATGAGATCAGAAAGAAAATACTGATGTCTCTTTGATTCCAAACTCGCTGCCTGTGAGACTGGTGATGCCTTTTCTCTTTCATGGTCAGTACATACAAACAGCAGAATCTTCAAGCAAGATGGTACAAGATCCAAGTGCATGCATTCATTGACCAAAAGATGAAGATCGATTTATACTTCAAAACCCATTAGCTAGATATTTTCCATTTAGATTTTTTTTTTAATGAAATGAGTTTGACAGATGCATTAAGAATTTGTCTATAGTTTTTTTGTCCACAGATGTTTAATTAGCCTTACAAAATAATGAAGATCTTTCATGAAATTCATGCTGATTTCTGCCCATGAATACTTACCCTTAAGTCTCTCAAGTCTCATATATGCTTAAGAAAGTATTATTATTTAATTTATTTCACATTACTTAGAAATTGTGTAAAATTGTATCAAGGTTACAATCTTTGCTGTGAACCACTGATAAACATTGGTAAAAACCACAAAAGATCAACATTATGGTCCTGCTAGTTTGTCTGTACCATGTTCATAATTTAAAAAAAAGGCAAAAACCCTGAAACCTCCCCCCCCCCATCCCAATGTTCCCACTCCCTAAATAAAAATATGACAGGTTTTGGATGGGTATTTGCTATCAAAAATTGTTACCTGCTATATGCTCTTATGGCTTTTCTAGTGATATTTCTAAAATGTATGAATAAAAAAAAGTAACTTTGATTTTATTTGTACTTGCTGCTCGCTGGCCTGCTCAGGGAGTAGCACTTCATGCAGCTCTGCCTATGCTGTAATCCTCTATTGGAAAAAAAGCCCAGCACTGGAATTTTCTCTACAGAATCAGGTTTACCTAGAGGAGGAGTGAAGGACTCAGGGGATGAGTGAATAAGAGTGTAGTTTTCCAGTCGCTCTCACCAGAATGACACACACTCCTTGTTATGCAGTCCATGGCAGGATGTTTCTTCATGCCACCTCTCTCTTTCATTCATCAGTGAACCCTTTCCAGCAGATGCACAAACAAATTTGCAATTGAAACATTCTAGATGAGTATGGATTACCTGGCAGCTCAGGTGTCAGAAGCAGTTGCTGGTGGTACTTCTGTCATATTTTGAAAGATGGAGAACAGAAATCTCATACCACTAAAGGACAATTGATTCTCTGTGGGTTTTTTTCCAGGTATCTTTCTGCAAGAGAGAGAGCACTATTGATTTAGATTTTTTTAGGTCTATTTATCAAAAGCTTTTTCTTCACAGCATCAATAATATTTTACACAGTGAAATTGAAGGGAACTAATACCAAGGATGAACCAAATCCAGTTTACAACACTTTGCTACCTGTGAGTGCTTAGTGCTTGGGAGACTTAAGATCATCAGTTTGATGATTTCTCTTGCTACATCTTGAGTCACTGACTAAGGGCATCTCTGAAAAGGTCATTTGTGGAAGTTTTATCTTAAGCTGTTGTGTCCAAAGAAGACACCAAAATGTCTGGTATTGATTTTTCTTGCACTGCAACATTACTCCCAGGAGTAAGCTACCAAAGAGCCTATTGACAGGAGCATGCCACAAGTCTGTGACTACATAGAATAGAACTATGGCAATTTCATTTTTTTTAATATTACCTGTCCTTAACACACAAGGAAACTGGACAAAACCTTAAAGTGATTGAGATATGATATAGAAGTTGAAGATGTTCAATGCTCTTTATGGACCAAAACTCCATCAATTGAATCAAATACATAAGGTTAGCAATTAGGTGCAGTTGCTGTACTTCAGACATATCCTCTTCCTCCTTGGAGGAGGCTGGGAGAGGAAGAGGAGGGAAAATCAGAACACTACTCCTATGGTTATTATAAAAAATTGAAATATAAAAAGAAGTCATACACTTTCTAACAGTTTTTTGAGCAAATCAAACTTTTCAGAGATTTGTACTCTTCCAGTATTTGAACCATGATGACAGCTGTACCTTGCAGAGGAGAAACTACTTCCATCTGATCTAGACTCACCTTCCCAAGCCTTGTGATTATCTCTCTGCTGCATTCTAACTTGTTGAAGGAGAGACAGTTTGCCAAGCAAGCAACTATATCACTTATGAAAGTCTCAGTGAGATGTAAGTTGCACAGTGCCTATACACAGACACACACAACAGTGAATTTACACTTTCTGACACCTTAAAGGCTTTTCAGAAGTCATGGCAGCTTCAAAAGTGTCTGCTTTCTAGCAGCACGTATACATGTATAACTTTTTGTCATTTTTTTCCCTTTGTAGTTTTGCTGACTGCTACAGCTTTTATTCCTGAGACATAACAAAGAATATAGATAACAGAAGTCAAAAGAAGGTAAATTCATAATCACATTCAAATGTGATGTATAACGCACATTTTAAGTTATTTTTATAGATGATTCATATTTTCTCTTGCAGTATCTTATATTTCTTTAGCTTGATAGCCTAGCTGTAGATGACAGTCAAGAAGGAACAAATCAGTGTCTCAGTGGGAAAAACCCGAAACTTTCCTGCTGCTTCTGCAGAAGGAATTTGAGTATACGGATTAATCCATTTTGTCTCACAATGTATGGTATATGACATAGGAAATCCAAGCGGGATGGATTAATCCATTCTTTTTCACTCAACATCTTATATCTTTTAAATTTATTTATGGGTATTACAGGAGGAGAGGGGAATGTCACTAGATGATGACAGGATAGGTTCCTAGCATGGATTACTAATTAAGACCTGCCCTTAGAGAAAGACAATCAGCAAAACAAGCACATGTGAGAAAATTGCTGTCATTAGTGCTAAATGCTAAATCCTTCCTTATTTGTTTCCTTTAGTACTTTACCACATTTTTTTGGACCTCCAGAATGATCTTTTGAAAGCCAGGTTTGTACCTGGGTCTCCTTGTGAATGCTGCACTGCAGAAAAGGGAGCCTTTTCTGAGCACAGTTTCTATATTTTGCCATTTTTAACACATCAATCAGTCATAGCAAACAGTCAATCTCCCCTGCTAGCAGTCCTGGTGAGTAAGGCAGGGATTTTCAGTGTCAGGTCAAAAACCCTCTCTGGCTCACATGTATTAGTGTTGCTCTCAGCAGGAGCAGCACACACACTTTAGGCTAAGGTTCCTTTCTGCCAGCACCCAGCCTGAGCTCAGGGTCAATAATTCAGCCCATGGTGCTCATCCCAAACCAGCTTGAAAACCTGGTTACAGGAACAAGTCCTTCATGGAGGTCAGGACTGCCCACCAGGGACAGAGGCTGAGGCTTATAAATTAATCTCTCTTCACCACTCGTTGGTCAGAAAGAAAAACACACAGAATGATACAGGCGAGAGTGTGACTGACATATCAACAACTCTATTGAATTACAGTTATTATGGGCAGTCCTACCTGGGAGCCTCATGGGCTGTGATCTTCTACTCAAATTGGAACAGCTCTGCATTACCATTTTAATAATTTTTAAGCTATCAGTTTGGAAAATTTTCTGAACAAGGAAACTTCATCCTTACCACTTTCCAGACACAATGGGAGAAATTACATCCACCCTTGCTTGAATTGTTTTAGTAGCACTTGCCAAAGTTGATTTAGTTCCAGTAAAAATATAAGCAATATAATTGTCATTTACCAACTTCTCTGGATTAACTTTGAATTGTTTCTAAAGGTAATACATAAAAATATTTTAAAAGAAGATACTTTAATGTAGAAAGGAAGACCTTCCATTATAAAGAATTAATTTTCCTTTTCTTTTTTTTTTTCCTTTTTTTTTTAATGTAAAGAGGTGTAGGTCCCCAAGCATCTGTAAAACAAAAGAGAGGAAACATCAAGGGATTTATAGCTTGCTACCCACAAGTTTGAGATCTCTTTCTTTGAACATATTTCATTCCATTCCCTGTGGATTTATTTGATATTTTCTAGGCCTTTAGGGACAGTGGGGTTGAAAGGAAGTTGGACTGCAGTATGAAGAAAGCAGGGCAGGAGACATGAGCTGTTTTGCTGATTTCAAAATGGGATCTGAGGCTGTCAGAAAAAAACCCTCAAATTTTTTTATTACCAAAGGCAGATTCAAAAGGCTATTTAGCAATGCAGGATAAAAAACACATTAGCATATTCTGCCATTAAAAAGTTTGCACAAAGGGCATTTGCTGTGGCAGATATATTCCATATATTTCTTCTTCTTCCAAGAAGATCTATAGCTATGCTGCAGTGTTTTCCAGTATAAACAAAGCACCAAAGAATTATGAATATTTTTCAAATTTATAAAATATATGTCTGGATGGATCATCACGGTTGTATTACAATTTCTCCAAAATTGTAAAAAATCACCTTAATTTTGGTAAAGAATTTAAGATTCTAGTATCTCTTAGATGAGGAGCTAGAGTGTTAATAAAAATATACAGTGGGCCCATGCTTACAAACTCTATTTGTAGTTCTGTAAATTTCAGCTATCCCATCTTGTTCTACATGCCCAGCTACTATAGGATGCCATATAAACAATAGGACTTAATTTCATCTGCTACAGCTTTTCTGTTTTGGGATAGAAAGGAGAGAAAAACTTAGAAATTCTGTCCTCAGTGATCAAATTCCAATAATAACAACTCACCACCTAAGAATGAAATAAAAGAGAAAATTCGACCCAGTATCTTCTAAGCTCTGAAATAAACATTTGCCAGCAGCTCGTATTACATTCTTGTGAAGCAACTGTTTACCAATATTTTGATTTCACTGATGACAAATCAGACTCTGGAAGGAGATATGAATCCCATAAACTCCAAAAGCCAGTCAGTAAAAGATCTGGAATTATCTTCAGTCACCAGATAATAGTTCTTATACCCACTTCAACCCTAACTTCCTAACACTTTTATTTAAGGAAACCAACATTTTGAATAAGTACATCTTTAGTGTGTAAAATTCCAATTCCCCTCTTTTTTGTTTGCCTTTTTTTTGTGTTTGTTTGTTTTGGTTTCTTTTTTTTTGTTTTGTTTTGCTTTGTTTTGTTTTGTTTGGTTGGTTTTGAAGATTTTTGGTGATTTTTTTTGTTTGCTTCTTTGGTTCTTTTTTTGTTTCAAACTTAATGTGTGTCCATCTGTCAGTGTCCTGTATGCTCTGAAGTCTGCACAGCATGTCCTCTGCTCTTATGCAAGCTATAATCCCACGATACTGTAAAAAGAAAATAGAAGTATCATTTTAAGACACAGCTCATTGAACCCATTTTAATTAAAACTTTTTGAAATAGATTTAATAAACTTCTAATCTTAGCTGCAGATTAGCTGCCTGTTTATCGGATGAATGCACTAGGCACATTTTCACATTTTGGTTTGCATACTTAGAGATTACAGCCCTATTTTGTCCTGAAGGTATTTTATTTGATGAGGTCCATTTTAAGCAGCCTAATTCATGAATTAGCTGCCAGTGTAGGGCATAAAACCCAATCTAATTTGAAGGACCCACATAATTTATTCTGCATGATGAATTCTCCCAAGGAAGCAGCAGAGCAGAAACACCTTTCACCAGTAAAGAGAGAGCCATGAATTTAGAATGGCAAAAAACCCCAAACCCCAACAAAAACAAACAAACAAGCAAAAAAACCCCTCAACAATTTAAAAGTACTCAATTCTAAGCACAAAATATTTAATCCAAAAAAGCACATGCATAATAATAATTAATTTCTTTTTCAAGGAAACCTTAGAAGTAATATCCAGACAGGGAAACATTAGTGTAAATCATTAACACTATTTCTAAAACTTTTCTGTAATATGTAGGCAAGGAGGAATTTTGGAAACCACATTAATCCAAGACATTCCAATCTGGATACACAGGTAATTCTTCACTCTTTCTGCCAAGCAGAGCTAACCAAATTTCATGTGCCATCTGATTGTTACAGCCTCTTCAGCTGGACTTGTTCCCTGCCAATTTCAAATTCAATAAATGCAGATGCATAATTGTACATCAGTTTTCTGATTTACTTGTTTTGCAATTCATCTATGGCCTTCAGTAGCTTTCAAAAGCCCTTGAGTCAAAATGGTCTGAGTCTGATCATTAAAGCTTACAGAGCTCCAGGCAATCTTCCCTCTCTTTTTTGAACCTTTTCTGAATTTAAAGTAGAATACAGCCTGCTGCTTACTGGGACCTTCTTTAAGTTGAGAAACATCTAAATTAAAGTATTGCAAGAAGCATATCGCTCTACTCAGTTATGTGCACCTGAATAATTAGAAGTTCTATGCTTTCAAATCTTGCCCTAACAGATCAGTGCAATGTTTTTCATTTGTATATAAACAAATATTAAGCTCTTGTAGGTTTGGTAATGCTTGATATAGTGAATGATATCTTCTTTGTTTTTTTTCGTTTTTTTTTTTTTTTTTTTTATTCTTTTTAGGATAAACTCCACTCACAGGACCTGCAAAACTGGGTGAGATTCAGGTATTCATCTACCTGGGTAGTCAACACACAAGAATAGAATTGATGAATAAAGCAAGGACACAGTGATTCACCTTGAACTGTTCTTAAAGATTTTGCCAATTAGAAGTTCATGAACTGGCTGTTCCATGCACACTACAATGTTCAAGCTTGAATCGGTTTCTTCATGAAACCTCCCAGAAAAAATGTGGAAATCACTGCCACAAAATGAGCAAGAAAATTGTGTGGATTTTTTAATCTTAGTTTACTCTAACAAGACTTGTTATTTGAGTAGGTACTGTCTACATCTTGAACTTTCAAAATATGGAAAAACATTATCTAATACTCTGCTCTTTTCCAAACATTTTGCTTTTAACTTATAAGTTTTGTTGCTACGCAGACCATTCCGTATAATTTTCTGTATATTTTCTATTCCTACTTCATCCTTTGTTTTGAGGTATAAGAGCTGACTCTATGACTAAGATAAATATATTTTCATCTTTATTCACAAAGATTTCAATATCTCTTTCCTGAGAGGTCATAACTAATTTGGAGCTCATCACTGTGTTTCCATGTAGAGCTGAAATGTTTTCTCCTTGAGCATTACTTTGCATTAACTGTTTTCAGGTTCCATCTACCCTTTTATTTCCTAACTTCTCAGTAACATGGCAGATTTTTGCAACTCTTTGAGGTTAACATTCTGTGACAAGCCCAAGTACATTCATTTCAATGAATTCTTTCGCTTCACTTGTAATGTGTTCTCTGCAATAATTAGCTATATCCTACATGTCAGAGAACCTATAAAGATCATTAGAGCAACTTGCTTGGAACTGCCATTGGTGAAAATTGCTACCTTTTCTTTAGCACCTTATTGATTTAGGACAGTGTCAACTCCTCAAAGCTGTACTACACTACAATTTCATGGAAAAGTATGGTACTTTTCAGTATAAAATCCACCTCTAAATCTTACAATTAATATAACTGTGGATGTAGTTTAAAAAAGACATAAGACCGCAGAAAGGTAACCTATACATTAAATAGGAACTTGGAAAGACAATATGTCCTTTTGTAAATAAATAAATTATCCCTCTGTAAGGACTTAAAGAACAGGGTTGTCTGTTTCAGATACTGTCAAGGCCACAGAAGAAAGTTGCCATAAGAGAAGCCACCACAGCAGGAATTTGAGATAAGCTCGGAAGGGAGGAGTTATGACAGGAAGTTGCTAATTCCAGGCCTGTCAGAGGAGAAATCTGCTTAGCACGTCCTGGTTAATGTGTCTGGACAAAAATTCCCACTGCGGCAAACTGTGTGGAAGGAAGCAACTGGTCATACACATATCACCCCAATTTGTGGGGTGATCCAGCACAGATGGCACCTGCAACCACCAACCACCACTGAAGCACCCCAGACTCATTTCTCCTGCCTTCTGCCAGAGGACTGGGTGTGATCCACAGCATTAAAACTTCCCCCTAGGGCAGGTAGCAGGGTATTCGGACCTGAACATGAACATAACCTCCTGAACTCTTTATTTTGCATGTTTCCCCCACACTTGATGGATCAAGACTTGTGACTATCACTTCGACCAACAGACATCTAAACTACAGCAATCAAATATCATCATCAGATCCACAGGTGCTGATAACTATCCACTATCTACTCCTGTCCCTTCTTTCTATTACTTTCTTTCCCTTATCTATTTCCTTAAGCAATATTTTTATACTTATATATTGTCATATTACTATAGATAACAACCCAAATGATTTTACTTACTTTCTACTGCAACCAAGTTTTTCTTAAATATTTATACTATCTATCTATATCTATCTACATCTACATCTACATCTACATCTACATCTACATCTACATCTACATCTACATCTACATCTCTCTAATCATCTATATCTATAATTATATTTTTGTGGTATTTTTATTTTAATTTTTTTATAAACACTGATAATTCTGTGTCATTTCACTCTAATCCACCCCAAGGAACCTATCAACAAGAGCCCCAGTTAGCCTTGCCTTCAGAACTGGTTGCAACACCCTCTCAGAGAAGTCAAGTACCAGAATCTGCTACCAGAACCTGCTACCAGACCACATCAGGTTCATTGAGCAGCTGAGGGATGATTATGCTGAAATGCACACTGAAAATTTAACTAGCATATGGATCCAATGACAAAGAGTTAGCTGTTATTACATCAAGGTTGGCTTTGAGAAACTGGAGGAGGAGCAAGGGAATGGGTATTGCCTAAGGAGTCAGATAAATCCCACAGTATAGCAGGTCAAAATTTGATTTGTTACTGTGAGCGAAAGACAATCACAGAACTGGGGGTTTATTTTAAAGCATTACGGAATTAATAATATTATGACTTCCAAGGGAGTTCCTTTTTTTAATAAGATGAGGTTCAGAATGTTTCAGAGCAACTGCTATTCAATAATTGCTAAGTACTCAGCCCTTCATAACACAAAACACCGTCTCAGACTTTTTTATCTATTATTAGTGCATAAATGAAAAAATAATTGTGATTCTAAAATGTATTGAATTTCTGGTTATGCAATAACATAGTAACACATCCAAAATTAATGCATAGTATAAAAGCACAATTTATATATGTTAAATATAAATTTAAGGTATAAAACCTCAAGAAATTAACAACTAATGTCCTAATTGAAAAAAAAAAAATATTTCCTACCTCCTACCCTCCCAGTGCACTAAGTGAAATAAGTTGGAATACTCCCATATATTTTTTGCGGAAATTGATTCTTATGTCTAGTGTCAAAATATAAGACAAAACCTGCAAATTTTCCTCAAAATGAACAGGAAAAAAACGTTAATTTTATGAGATCTGAAATATAATATTTTTAGTAACTTTGAGCATAAGCAAAGGATTATTGATTTTATAAAAACTTATAAATCTATAATCTTTAAAACTTATAATCTATAAAATTATAGATTTTACGTATTTCTTGTTGATTGAAGTATTGCAAGAGATAAATAATTCTAATTATTTTGTTGCCTTCTTTGTTGAAAACCTAGGTATAAATTAAATATATATGTCTGCAAACATGTCACTGTATTAAAAACAAATGGATAAAGACAAACAAACAAACAAAAACAAAACAAAAAGCCTAGAAAGCCCACGTGAAAAAGTAGCAACTAAAATCTATCTACATTTAATTATAGCGAACTTTACATATTCCTGGGCAGTACACAGTGTGGATTTAAACCTCTTTGGACAAAGACAAGGAAATTAATAATGTAGTGCAAGCATTGGTTGGTGCTCTGAGATTTTAAATTCTGAGGAAGCACAGGACCACGGCTACAATCTCCAGCTTAATGAAAACCATGAAGTTCACATCCTCATTTTCATAATTTCCCCTTCGCTGCTGACAGATGAAATTAAATAAAAATGTTGTGCATTGGGCCAGACTGAGATCTTGTTTGAAAGAAGTGTGAGCAAAAGCATTAAAAGAATTTTGTTGCTGTTCACCAATTAAAACATTATTTGTTCTCCACTAACTGTAGCATAAAATAGGACCACAGTTAATTGTCTCCCAGCTGTGGGATTGACACTAAAACAGAGAAAGACTTACAGGGAGAATTCATAAAAATCTTGAACTTGAACAGAGAGGAAAAGACAGTAAAATACAAATGTGATTTCACACATTTCTCAACTCACAGATGCACAGATGCTGTTTGTATCAGGTGAGCTTTGTGTTGTAAAGGTTCATTTTCCAGTTTCACAGCTCAGCAAAAGGAGGGAGTAAGGCAGATTAAGTGTCACTGGTAAATTGAACTTTTAGTAAAGGATAAACTCAGAAACTCTGTTTCTGTTCCTGACTTGCAGGTCAGAAAGCAAATATTTCAAGAAAAAACCTGGTCCTTGCCCACGGACGTTTAGCAGAAGGCTGGGTTAAGGTCTATGCATCTGGAAAAATCCCCTCCTTGCCATCACCAGGCAAAGTGGTGCAGAGCAAGGTGACACGTTGTGACAGATGCAGCTGGCAGTGGTCCTTGAAGCAACTCAACCCGCTCACTCATGACATACGTGCACTGCCAGGGGCTGGAATTTCATCTGCTGGCAATGCCACTCTTGCAATGCCACCAAGCCCTGTATGCCTAGGGCTTGGTGCTGCCCCACTGCTGCACTCTGGCCAGGCTGCTCCTGGCCAGCAAGCCGTTGGGGCCGCAGCAATCCTGACCTGCAGTGAGGTGAAAGAGTTGGTGCCATCAGAACAGAAAGGGTGCTGTTTACGATTTAATGCAAAAAAGCAATAAAGCAACAAAAAATATGATCTAAATGAAGTTTGCTGAGGACCTTAATTGGCTGAGGGAAACAAAAAAAAAAAATCCTTCTTAGCTGCTGCAACCGGGGATTTTTTATTCATAATTGCAATTGACAATTTGCTGTTCAAAATATATCATAATCCTCTAAAGTCCTTTTTCTTGAAATAGGGAGATGCATTTTAAGTATCTGATAGAACTTCTGGGAAAGAAAAGAAATGCAATAGAGTAATTACTAGTTATTAATTCTGCAAAAGATTAGTATTTCAGAAAAGGAATGTAGTATCTTGGTTTGTTACAGTAATATACAGTTCATAATAGAATGAAATCACAGAAGAAATTGTAATATTAAGTAGAAAATGAGCTCAGGATGACACATGCTGACTTCTCCAATCTGATGTGTGAACTGAAGGCAAAAAAAGATGAGTTCTCTAATAAGACAGACTAAGAAAGAATTAAATATTAAGTTAATCTAAAAGGGAGCAGGAACAGGTTTTTGTTTTTTTTAATTTTTGAGTTTAGACATTTTTCCTCTGAAAGCAAATGAGTGTTTCTGAGGCTTATACTTGATTTAAATTCTAAGTTTTCTGAACTCCATGTTCATCTCGCTGTACTGAAAAGAACTGAATATTGCAGGCACTTAATTCACAAGGTGTTAAAGCAAGTCAAAGCCATGAAAATGCCATGGTGCCTTTTAGTGAAAATTTATCTTTCACTGGGAATAGTTGAATTACAACTGAAATGAGATTGGAAATAATCTTTTCTTCTATAAACCTTGCACCTGGAAGACAATACATCTGTTTAATATCTTGCCACTTCTATCATTCTATGTTGTACCTGAAACTGTTCTTGCAGTAGTCACATGGGGCTTCTCTTCTATTTCTTTTGTAAAATTGTCCCAACTATTATGAATGCCACCTATTTATTCCTATGACTGTTTTTTCCAACATAGGGATGTATGTATAATGCTTAGTCTACCCCATGCTTGAATACATTTGACTGCAAGAGAAATTAAATTCTAGTTAATTTGAGACTAAGAGAAAAATGTTATTTTTCTTTAACAAACCATTCTATCCACTATTCCTAAACATTCTCAGATTGTGATTGCTATCATTATTTTATCAATAAAGCAGGAGCTAGTTTAGGGAAATTAAAAAAATTCCATTAAGAGAAATTTGTGAAAAGGTTTGGTTGGGGGATTTTCCCTCAAATTTGCAAACAATATACTCTTATTTTTTTATATCAATACATAATAAAAAATAATTTATATGCAATACTGATCTGTTAATTAGTATTGCATATAAAGTATTAGGGTGATCATACTTTACTGGTATTGTAAATAAATATAGGATCTTTGGACAACTAATTATTTTCTCATTTCCATTGGGCAATCAGCAACTTTACGTCAACATACAATTTAGTGAATATGAGTGACTGCATCTGCTGCACCTCAAGGGGGAACACCACTATTCTTAAGTGAGCATTTATTTGGTTCCGATTTTCACTGTCTTCTTTGTTCAATCCTCTTTCTCTAAAATGACTTTAGTGAAAGAAACTTATCCAAGTTCCTAGGGGTTTATCAAAAGACCAGATGTAGTTTATTTTCAGAGACTTCAGAGGTTCTGTACAGAACCTAAAGTATGGGCCAGTGTCAACAACAATTTCTTAACTGTTGGGTACTAGAAATGCATGTGAAGCAGAACAGCTGAATTGTGAATTGGAGCAATTTCATCATCTCTCCATGTGGAGTACTATTCCATTTTTATTAAAAACCACCCTAGAACCAGAAAAATGAATTATGCCAGCTCTGAATACAAATTATTAAGTCAGTTAATTTTAAAAAGAAACCTCAAGAAAAATGTCATTTTAGAAGAAGGAAAATGTGTACAAATATAAGGAATATTTTTAATCAAATGTATAGTTTAGTATTAATAGTGTACAATTTTTTCACCCCACTGTTTGTCAGATATATTTTCCTTGTAATAAACAAAAGTAACGAGTTTTTAACTTAGCTTTGTTTCAAATGTATTTTCAAGAAAAAGCAGCTTTCTGATTCAATTATTCTGCTTATTATCATTGTTAGGTCAATGCAGGCACTTGGCTGGGTCCATTGGTATGACCCCAGGGTGCCTCATCAGCCTCCAGCACTGCAGCTCCTTACTGTACTGTAGGAGCCTCTGTTCAGGTCCATAGGGGAAAGCCACAGTTAACTGCAGTAGAATGGATATTAAGAATGCATGATGTTCTCAGGTAGCTTTTTAAAAAAATGTTAATTTTAAATTTTAATCATTATCAGTATCTTGCCTTTTCAAGATGCAAAACATTTTTTTTCCAGGTCTAGCATGCTGTTACAGAATATACACAGCGTGCGAACACACAAGTATGCACACACTTACATAGTTGTGATTAACAGTTGCATGAAAACTTGAAAGAATTGCCAAGATATTAACCCCTTTAACTGCAAAAAAGGGCCAAATTTTAATTTAGCTAATTAATTTTTTATCTTTAAATGTCCTTGAAATTTCAGCTAATGAAATACTAAAGAGGTTCAGTCTCTGTCTTCTACTCCTCTTCTTCTTCTTCTTCTTCTTCTTCTTCTTCTTCTTCTTCTTCTTCTTCTTCTTCTTCTTCTTCTTCTTCCTTTTTTTTTGGTGGAGTGGGATTTGGTTGGTTTCTTTTAATTTCATCTGATTTTTTATGTCAGATGCAAAGTAAATATGCCCTTAACCTCATGTCATGTGAACTCAAAGGTTTATTTGAGTTCACCTGACATGAGGTTAAAGGCATATTTACTTCAAGAACTGTGTGTGTTGATAGCCAGGGGAAAAGCTACAAACAATAATGTTCTCATGTATATTACTTAGGTCTCTGAAAAGTCTCACAGGTTTTAAACTGTTTTTTAGACACAGTTGTTGCTATGCCTTTCATCTTCTGACAAGGATAAAGGACTCAATTTTTTGTTGTGGCTGCCCCATCCCTGGAAATGTTCAAGGCCAGGTTGGATGGAGCTATGAAAAACCTGCTTTAGTGGAAAATATCCTTGCCCACTGCAGTATGGTTGGAAGAAGATGATTTTTAAGCTCTCTTCCAACCCAAACTATTTTATGATTCTATGAACTCCAGTGCCCTCAGGAATGGGAGCAGCCTCTGCTGAACTCTGCCAGGGCAGAATTACACAATGTAAAAACCTGCACAGTAAAACAGAGAAATACTAAATCACAGACAGTAAATTAAGAACACACGCTGCAGTAGCAAACAGATCCCTACTGCTGCTCCTTTTACAGAAAGATGACCAAGAAAACCTAGATGCCAACTGTGTGTCTTTCCAGAGGGAAGAGCATATTCAAGCAGTGAAAGTGCAACCACAAAGCTGGTGTGAGGAACATGTATCAGCTCTCACCAAAAGGGAAACAGCTGTTGCAAATTCCACTGGAGGCATTTAGTCCATGTTTTCCTCTTAATCATATCTGGTTTGGCATTGTGGGATCATTCTTTGCTGCTCTTGATTTACATATGCAGAAAATGAGACGTGAACTACTTTGCACATTATTAATTTATTCCACTGGTGTATAGTGCTACCCATGTCATAAAGGAATGAAAATGCCTAATTCTAGATTTCCCAAGGTTTGGTGACAATCCAAACAAAGTAATACTTATAACTATTGAGCTATGCCATGTAACTCAAGTACTTTTCCGAGGTTAATGCTAAAAGCTGAAAAATTTCTTTCCAAGATTGACAGGGGTAATTTTCAATTTACCTAAATTAGGTGAAGTAGTTGGCATATTTTAGCAATTACATTTCAGCTGTGACTATTCTGGAGCAAAACCCCAGTGAACTTTGTGATTACTGCAATTCACTTTCCTCTTGTGTTGTTATCAGGATGAAATATCTATTCCCTATTTCGTTTATTTAGCCTTATTCTTTGATGACACTATTGCTGCTCCAACCAGCTAGTCAGGTATAGGCTATTTCTGTCCTTTCAATGATGTTTTCAGACGTTCTATTCAACGTATCCATACAAACCAACTGCTCTTGTCAAGCTGTTTTGACAGGAGGAGCTCACTACTTCAGGAACAATGTGTACAAATTCGATCTACTAATTGCATTCACATTGGAAAACCCTATTGGCACACTCTTTGTCAAACAGATTTTTTCAGGAAATACAAAATATTTCTAGGTACTAATGCCAGCAGATAAGACAACAGATAAACAAAGAGATTTCAGTAGATCCAGGAAGTATCTGAATGTGCTTCAGAAAAAAGCATAATTTTCCATTATCCACAATATGAGATTTTTTTTTTTTTTTCAAATCAGAATGCAACTAGTCACAAAAATTTTAAAATCCAGTAATGTTACGTACAGAATACTTGAAATTCTCAAAATGGGTTCAAATAATCTTTTTTAGTATTGTTGAGGGATTCTTTATAAAAAAATACAACAAAACAATTGCTAGTAAAACAACAATTAACTTTAACAATTTAAACAACCTTAAAAATTATACAGCATTAGTGAAATGCATAGTGTTGTCTTGTTAAAGCCCTCAGGATCTCATATGACATAAAGCTAGTTCAATTTCTTCCAGAGCTGGCCATTTTACTTGAAGATCAATAACCAGGCTAGATAGTGTTTTTTAGGCCACAGTTATCGTAATGGATTTGCAACTAGAGAAAAGTCAAAGAAAAAAGCATGATGCTTACATGCAAAGGTGCCTTGTTGAAATGATTGTCTAGAAAAATATATGATAACTGCAGTCCTTATTTAAGACAACGTATTCAGTGAAATTTTCCTGTCATATTTACATTCCCTACTCTTTTTTATGAAATCTTGGAAGATTTGATAAAACTTTCAAAAACTTTCATATCACTTACTACGGTAAATTTTTCTCCAGAATGTATCTAATCTGTTTTTTGAATTAATAATTCATAGATGATCCTATCTTTCAGTAATTAAGTAGAGCACACCTTGAAACAGCATTCAGAGACAAGCATTATGGTTCTTGCATTTGATTCTATCTTCCAATTTTTCAAATTTGTTTCAAAGAATCCTTCAAACACTGTGGAAACATGTTTAGCCTTGCTCTTTGATATCCTTCATAATATTTCTTTGTCATTTCCTCTTTTCTGTTGCATTTTTATTTCATAGAGTTCTTCATCATCCCTTACTATTTCCCAGAGAGTGTAATTTACTTCACCTATTTTGTTTTTTTCATTGAGCATTGTCTTTCCTAAGGAAGCAACACATATTCTATTATGGGTATGTACTACAGTATGTAAACTCAGAAACATGCTCCACACCCACCTACTTTCCATGATATTTCAGTTTCTCTCTGAGTATATTTCTAGTGAAAACTGGCTATATTTCACAGTGAATATTTCTGACACAAACAACATATTTGTTTTCATTGAGCCACATGGTTCTTAATTCTGAAACTGAAGATGTTTGGAGCACAGGGTCATGTAGCCTGGTCTTTGCACCTTTCTGAATCTGGTTGTATTCAATGACAGATGAAGAATTCAACACAGAGGGCAAGTCAACAGCCTTAGCTGAAAGCTCAAAGCCACAAATCATCATCCAATTGAAACCATACAACTAAAACAATCCCTTTATTTTTTATCTCTTCCTAGCTATTCTTTCCAAATACAGAAGGATTTTCTTGACAGCCTTTTCCCTTTCCCCTGGAGAGGAAGTGGAGAGGTGTTTTTAGGAGTACTGTTGTGCTGCCTATCAGACAAATGGGATTGAGAACTGATATAGTAAACAAAGGATCATCAAGAAAAATTTCATTTATACAAATTGAAAAGAGGCTAAAAGTATTAGGATTAGACTGATAGATTAGCTCACACTGACCAAAATAAAACATTTCTTGATTACTTGTTCTTTTATAAATTGCATCCATAGCAATAGTAAAAGAACATAAGACTCACATTCTGAAGTATCATTTTCATCATCAAGAATAATTAGAAAGAAACATGTTTTAGCACATTTTGGTTCATTCTAATTTTAGGAAGGTTTATAGCACTTGTGAGAGATTTAATTCATTGTAAGTGACAAATATTAATCATTATCATAACAAGGAATTATAAATCAGGCAGTAGATTTTCTCTGTACTTTATTTTATGATTCTTAGTCAAACCTTTGTAACTTCTAATTTTCTTAGGGAAAAATATAGATATCTTTTGTAAGGTACAATCTCAAGTAATTATGTAATTATTACTAGAATAAAGGAGCTGATCTAAAATACTATCATAGACTTCTTTTATTTAGAAAATATTCCTAATTTTATCTAATATTAAGCATCCTCATATTCTCCTGATTCTATTAAAACTATTGTTTATGATTATATGAGGTTCCTGGGGTTTTATTAACTTATAAGCATATATGCTTGCTTTTCACTTAATTTTAAATCTATCTTAAGTCATCATTTCAATGTCTCATTAATTAGGACACACATCTAAGCTTTTCCTTCACTGCAACCTAATTCCACAGCCTCAGTACAGCTACATTTTAGAATATAGTCAACTGACTAAAAACATCTGTTTGACAACAATAATATTTCAAATTTGGACTATTATTAGCAGTATTGGACTGTACCTACTCTCTATAAGATTGTAAAATTGGAAAAATCTGATATGATTCTGAACTTTAATTTTTATCCCTGTAGTGGTTGAAGTCAGAAATTTGACTCCTGAGCCTCAACCACTCGACCTGATTCTTCAGAAATACTGTGTAATAATTTTACTCTTGAAAATATACAAATATCTTGTTCTGGGGAGAAATATTGCCAGAGGAAAATTGCAGATGATCAGAGTGCTACAATGGAAAGTACAAGTGAAACCAATGAGTTATTTGTTCAGTGTATGGTTAGTAAAAGTGCCTGAAAACCTTGTTTTGGAAATTTGACAACATATGAAAATTTGTTCCTAATTATATTCATAGATATGTGAACTATTATGCACCTGAAAAACTGCAGGCAAAGGAAGTTTTCTCAAACATAAACAAATAAAAATACATTCAAATATATTTTAAATTGCTTCAGGAATATTGTTCTGAGGTGCTATAAAATTTTACTAGACACAAGTTTTCTGGAAATAAATGCAAATTTCACACTGAACAGTTGATCCACTGTGAATGATAAATGCTCTATTTTTTAAAAGAAGCATTATTATTTTAATGATTATATATGTCAATGAAATCTCAAATCCTTTCTTGCAGTATTGAAGTGACGTGGTCTTCACAAAGCACTGCATAGTACAGGCTGGAATCTCTTAATCATTACTGTTCCCTGACAAAGGTGCAGATTTGCAGGGTGGGCCTGTTCCACTTCAGACAGCTTTTAGTGATACCTGATTTTAGCATGGTTCAACTCAGCTTCTCTAAGTAACTGTGTCCCTCTAATGCTCTGATGCTGCCATACAAACACCTATAAATCTGCAACAATACCAGCGCAGATTTGCAGATAGTAGCCAAAATTACAGATGTGCGAACATATGGATGAGAAATAATTTGATCCACAAAGGTTTAATTGTTCTTACATTAAAACAACAGGCTTATTGTTTGTCCTTTCCATTCCTGGAGGATTAGGCTGCAAATGCCTCAGTGCTGTGTGCACAGCCTTCTGCATGCAAATAGTTTTAGCAGTAACACCTGTCCCTGTCAAGCTTTGCTGGGAAGTGTGCATTGGGGTGTTTAAAAATGACACCATGACAGTTGAGATCATCTAACATCTCAAGGTAACAGGCTCCTGCCTTAATCACAAGGGGCTGGAGCCAGGGCATAATCAGTGATGGGTCCTTAACTGCAGGATTTGTTCCCCGCCTCGGTTCACCGGAGCCTGAATCTTGCTGATTTCTCAGGCATGCTGCAAGGCCCATTTGTTCTCTGAGGCTTTTCCAGAGGGAAGAAATAAAATGAGGAGAGTTTTCAGGTGGTTTGACAGGTGATCTGGAAAGTCATTGTCAGGTTTTCTTTAAAAGCAGTGCATAAAACTCTGTAAATACGCAAGGAGTGGGAAGGAAGGAGCAGAGTTTTCAGCAGGAAGAAAGAGCTCACTGCAGATTGAATTATACTCCATTCAAAATATTTTATAAGGTTCTAGGGGCACAAAACTTTTCCAAAACTTTAGAAATACTCTACTGTCATGCTTATTTCAGCTACTTATCTTTTATATCTGATTAATACTGCATTTTATGGATAACTCATAAGCAAGATGTTCTGAAAGGCAGCGCTCATACGATTAATTGACTAACTTAGTTTGTCTGAGATTGAGAATTAAGCATTTAACTTACCTGCATAAGTAATTGTCTATTTTTGGAAGAATGGGGTGTTTTTTCTTTACTTGTTCACTACTTTTAAATACATCTGAATAAATATTTGTTTACCTTTGGAATATTAAAACTTTGAAATTCTCTTTTGTGGCCAAAAGCATACACAATCAGGTAAGCTTTGTGGAAATGAAGGAGCAATCAATGATTGTTCTATGCAATGAGAATAATTTAAAAAAACCTGAGTGGAGAATTGTGAGGACAGTGGGCCTTACAGCCTGTATGTTACAGAAATATAGCTATCAACCTTTTAATTACCAGCCAGTTCTAACTGAAAGCTTGACTTACTGCCTAACCTTGCAATACCAGGTATTGAATTTTTATTTAAATTCCCATGAGAGTGCTGAGTATAAACACAATATAGAAGATACAACACTAAAGACAAGAGGTCTTTAGGATTCAGGTTTTCTAAATAGATCTGTCAGAGGAAGAATATCTTTTCCTCATAGCTGTCCTGCTTATGACAAGACCTCTAAAAAACCTTTTCCCCCAAATAAGATACCCTCCACACATAACAACTGAATTTGGCTGCAGAGTATTTTGTTTACTTAGACTGATTATAGCTAGTAAAAAATTTATCACACTTTCCAATAATGTGGGTACTGAATTGCTTGCAGGGTATGTGATAAAAATCAGAGGTGTTTATTTTGTGAGTTATTCTCCAGTAGCTGCTGTTATTCTGAGACTGTATTTAAAAATGTTAGTGAAGACAAAAAGCCCAACTTTGTCATTTTTTCTGAAGTTTGCTGGTTTTATGTCTGAGTAGATTAGGAACCGGAGCACACAAAGCCGTACTGCATGCCACTGTTTTAATTTTTCTTTTTACAGTGCTCTGACAGCAAGGCCATTTATCTTTCGGATAAGGAATAAGAAGGAAAAATGGAAAAAGGCAAACCATTTCATTCGAAAATTGTGTTGTGTATTCTTGAGAACATTTTGCCACTGTCTGCTGCTAAGTTTTATTCCACCACAAGTCAGCACACTCCTCATCAATAAGTCGATTTGTTGGCAGGTTTGGCAGTGAAGCCAAAGCATTAGTGGGCATGATCTAGTAGCTTAGAATTACCTATTTGCAACTGCTTATTTTCAGTTCATATAGGATTAAAGAGCAAGCAAAAAAAAAAAGTTAACTTTTATTTATACATTGTTGGGTAGGTCCAGTGGCATCAGTTGAGCGGGAAAAGGGAAGCCTCAGTGAACACCTTATCGCTCTGTACAACTGCCTGAAAGGGGGTTGCAGCAGAATGCTCTACTTGGAACATGGACAAGCAACAGGAACAATGCCTTGTTTGCAAGGCCATCAGTGGTGGGCTGAGAGAGGCATCATGGGCTGGTTTTTGGTTTTGAATTAAACTGAAACCCATCTGGAACATCAACCTCAAATCAACATCTACAGGATGAGGCAAAGATTTTGCAGCTAAGGCACTAAACTGACCTGGAGGTATATGACTGGCAGTCAACACCTTTACACAGAGAAAGTCCACTTTCCACAGGGTAGATTTTTCTAAAATATTTCTCCTCTCTTGGGGTTTGGGGATGCCCACCAAGAATAGTCTGCAAAGTTAAGAGAAAGAGACTTTTCCATGATCGTTGGTGTGGGTGAGTTACATCAATCTCTAATAATGGTTTCTTTTTGCTAGCTTTAATATAATTGCTTTAATATTGCATTGATATAGTTCACTATTTTGTCTTACAGTATAATAGTAGCTTTAGCTTTTATGTTGTAGTAAAAAATACTGATTAAATTCTTTTTGTCTAATCATTTATCACAATAAGTAATTTTTGGTAAATATATCTGATTTGTCACCATTAAAACCTATGGGACAAAGTTGTAACACTTAAAAATGTTGACAAAATCTGAGGCTAGGACTGGATCCAGGCAGACCCAGGCTCCTCACTCTGAGGAGGAGTTTAGAAAGCAAGGGGATCCTTTTCTGCACCTCGTGACTCAACAGGAGGGCTTCTCTAATAAACTTTGTCTGGAGCTCCCACTCTACCTGCAACAGAAGTTGTAGCCAGCTGGGTGTCAGAAAACAAGTGAATGAATGAGAAGACATAACCTCAAGCTCCACCAGGAGAGGTTGAGGTAGGACATTAGGTAGAATTTCTTCATGGGAAGAGTGTTTAAGCATTAGAACCCACTGCCAAGGGAGGTGGTGAAATCATAAACCCTGTAAATGTTCAAGTAACGATGTGGCATTTAGTGCAATGATTAGTTGGTGAGGTGCTTTGCAATGAAAGGTTGGACTTGAAGGTCTTGGAGGTGTTTTCCAACCTTAAATATCCTATGGTTCTGTGTAAAGCTCTCCCTTTTTTCTGAGAAACATAACTTTCTTGAAGGTAATGATTGTTATGATTTGACATATCACAAGTATTAGAAGTCAGTGCATTGGAATGAGTAGAATGCACGATAGTGTGCATAAAAAGAAGGGGGAAAAAAGGAAAACATTGGTCTTCAAATTTAATAATAGGACAAGAAATGAAATATCTTATTTCAAGTGTTGCTATCAAATATCTTAGAGATTTTTTTCAAATAAGGTAAAATTATTCTACCAGGTTCCTGCTGCTTTGTTTCAGAGAAGAGTATGAGATGGAAAGTGTTAGTTTCTGTCCATTCCCAATATGTCTTCTCCACAACAACTCTCCAAATATTTCCATTTTGAAAGCAGAAATTGACATGAAAAAACCATCTTTTAAGGTAAGAAGGAAAGAAAGGTGTTTCCACAAACAATTTCAAAGTTTCAGATTTATTCCCCTTCAACTTCCCTCTTAAACTGAAAGGCAATAAACTTCAAAGGCTTTCACAAAGAAAATGAAAAGAAATACTAGAATAGACTATCTGAAATAGTCAGTGCTCTTGCTTTGAGTGGCAAGGGTCTAGATGAAAAGTAAAGATCTATCCTAACAGCTTGTAGACACTTGTGTTTTCTAATGAGAGAAAAAAGTTTTTTCTAAATAATCTATGTATTTCTTTCTTCCTGTACTGAAAAGCAAAAAATGTGAGTAACTAACAAAAAACTTCTTATTATTCATTGAATTCAGAGGCATTTGCAAATAAGATCAAGTGCTAAAACTTGCAAAATTTATGAAGTTACATCTATAAGTCCAGAAAAGTTTACTGAAATGTCCTGGGATCCTCTAGAGTATTTAAAATAAGTATTTTCAGTAAGTTACATAACTGAATTCCTTTTCTTTCATTCAGAAACCTTGTACTTCTTCTTGAAAGACTTCTGAGAAAATATTGCTCAGAACTAATTTGAAGTGTTTATAATGGGAAGACAATCAGAGCTTTTCATTTTACAAGTGATAGTGAATAGAACACAAGACTGCAAAGGCACTGGTCTACTCAGGCATGTTTTTTTTTCTTTTTCTTTTTTAAATTGCTGAGAAGTGTGAGCTTTTACATTCACTTTTTTTTGTTAATGCTTTAACAAGCACTTCTAAAAATTAAAAAAAACACCCCATATTTTCTGTTATATTTTAAAATAGCTCTCATGCACGTAGATGAATTACAGGCAAATTATAACTCTTTTTCAGACAGTGATTTCCTTAGCATCCAGCATCCAGTCTCCATCTTGAGTTGCTTTCCATTCTCTGCATGTTGTTTTCTCATTCAATTTCATGTCACACAGCTTGGACTTTATATAGACACCTGTCTCAGATATCGTTACCTCTATCACTGATTTCTGGACTCAGAACTTTGACCCTTTCATTTATCTCCATCAACACATTTTCCTTCCCGCAGCAGTTCTTTTCAGCTGAAATACATTGCTGTGCATTGACTACCAAGTTGTACAGGAAATTAAGCATTGGCAAATATTACCCATCCATCTCTGTTTCCTGCATTAACATAGAAAAACATACATACAACCATTGAAGACTAAAAACAGACTACAAACACTTAGCTTAGGCCTCTGAAAATATTTCCCATGATGTACTATGGCCCTCAAAAATCTCAAGTGTTTGAGTTACTAAAGCTGAATTTGGAAGGATTACCTGTAATCCTAAAGCATTTATATCAAAGAACTGATGACTTGCACTCTACCTAGCAATGTAAAACTCAAGTAGGGCTAGATGATGACTGACATAGCTGTTTGCTCATCATCCTTTCAACCTTGCACTTGTGCTATTCCACAGGTGTCATTCTGCCATTTGAAATAGTCTTGCCAGCAGGTTTTAAACCAGTCATGAAGAAAAATTATTTTCTAACAGAACTTCTGAAATTACTTTTTACATTCTGAATCAGTGGGGTTTAGTGCAATGATTGAAAAGAATTGGACTGATTTAAGAACCTGTTCAACCAGCAGTTCCTTTGATGAATATTCATCTTTCACTTATCTTAAAATTGGATTTCATAGCTATCTGTTGCCTGCAATTTAGAATCACTCAAGCACTTGGCATGGGCGTGTTTGAGGCTTGTAATTCTTTGAGGGTAGACTCAGCCTTTACCTTATGGCTACAGAGTGCTTTGCCAGAGCCCAAAGCTCCAATAATCATCTGCTTCAAGAGAAAGATGCAGATTCCCTGCATGAAATAGTGAGCACCAAAGAAAAACTTTCTGAAGGTAGATCAGTCACATGTGAGAACTGGATGCAGCATAACTGTAGGCTTTATAAATCTGCCAAGGCGCTTCCAAATACAATGGGAAGAGAGATGTAAAAGCCCATGGGTAGAATAGTCTCACCTCAGGCTTTATAACTGTGGGGAAAAGCTTTGCACACATCTTAGGCCTCTGAACCCTCTATCTAGTGTGTGAAAGTCTGAAATCATTTGATATTTGTGGTTGGGCTGTTCCTCTACAAGAAAGTATGAGAAAAGTTTTGCCTTAGAAAGGAGAGAGAGAGAGAGAAAGCAAGAGAGAAAGAGAATAAGAGTGATCCAGTGGTGCATATTGAATTTTAAAACCAAGTTAAAGGAGCACAAATGGCATAGACATTAACACAGTACTGTTTGTTACAGTTTTTATAGTCCTGAGCAAAGGCAGATAGAGCATGGCATAGAGCTATATCATGTTAGTAACCTTTTCCTAGGCAAATACAACAGTTAGATTGAATTTTGTATTGCTGTTTCATGGTTGTTAAAATGACTATGTAAAAATTATATTGCCTTAGAGGATATGTTTCTTTAGGGAATACTGTCATAATTTACCAAAACCACCTAAAACTGAAGTCCACTCAAATCCATTGATTAAAAATATTGGAGGACCTATCCCAGCTTCAGTTCCTTCTTCATAATTATGTCCCCTGTAGAGCTGTTAAATAAGGTGGAAAAAACTTGAAATGTATGCATGCATAGCAAAAATAACTGCTTGTCTTTTGTCAGGATGTTTATTAGTGTTAATTACCCATGACATTTAGATTCAAAATTGATTTTGAGGAGTCAGATTTTAAAAATTCTGATTAGCAAATTTTCAGTTAAGGACAAATAAAAATTACTTTTTGCTTTTAAACATGAAATATCCCCATGACAGTTTTACTCAGGAAAATTCTTGAATACTCATTTAGGAGACCCATCCATCCAAAACCTCTGCTACTCTAAATTAGCTAGACTGTTATGAGACTATGTGGGTCCTTATTTCCCTTTCAAGAGAACAGTACTTTGCTCTCGTGTATATTACTTGTCTCAGTTCTATACATGATTCAGAACTTGCATTAGATCTGCCAATACCACAAAGACTGAGAGTGGATGAGGGAAAAAAAATGAGTTGGCATTAGAGCTATATAACTGTGCTATTCACATTTAAGGTTTGTCTCATAGATGACTGACCACCAGGATTTTAAAACAGGGCTCATCAGATTTTTTTCTCCTGGACTTTATGACCATTTTTATGTATTTTAGCTTATTCCAGATGTATGCTGCCCTCTAGATTCTCTTAATATGTGAAAGCTGAAAAAAATGTTACACCCTGGTATCTAAGAGACCTTCAGATCATTAAACATTTCATTTATTGGTTTAATGGGAAGCAGTACAGCATACATTCTGCAAACAGAAGCAACTGTAGTGGTGTGGCCATCAAACTGCTTGCCAGGTTGCAGCAGATTTAGGTCCCTTCTCTCTTTAAAAGTTAGGCTTCTTCTGGGAAAATACAAAGGCGCAATCTCATCAACCCTGAAGTCTATACATGAATTCAAGTTAATTTAAGGCTATTTTTAGAGGCAGAGGGAAATTAGATATCCCAGGCCCTGATGAATTTCAGTGTCCAAACACCTACTTTTATCACAGCTAGTGGTGAGGATTATCAGATTCATTTATTTTAAAATAGAAGGCTTTAAATTGCAATACATTGCAATTTATTATTTATTTCGTTTCATAAGTTTTTAAAAAGAACACCAACACACTTCTCCTGCTCCCAAAATATTTAGTGGAACATGCTTATGTAATTGTGTTGAGTTTGCATGGTCAGGTTTTTGTAGTTGGGGGGCTACAGGCATGGCTTCCATGAGAAGCTGCCAGAAGCTTCCTCCCTGTCTGGCAGAGCCCAGTGCCAGCTGGCTCCAAGGCGGACGTGCTGCTGCCCAAGGCTGAGCCCATTAGAAAAGACGGTGGCTCCTCTGTGGCAACTTATTTAGGAAGAGATAAAACATTATTGCACAGATGTAATTGGGGCCAGAGAAGAGCCTGGTGAGGAGAGGAGCATGGGAGAGGAATGTGGCAGAGGAACAACCCTGCAGACAGCAAGGACAGTGGACTGTGGTGGAGGAGGAGGTGCTCCATGCACTGGAGCAGAGGTCCCCTGCAGCCTATGGTGCAGCCCATGGTGAGGCAGCTGTGCCCCCACAGCCCATGGATGATTACTGCAATGCTGAAATCCACCTCCAGCCCCAGGAGAAGACCCACAACAGAGCAGGTGGATGCCTGAGAAGAGGCTGTGAAACCATGGGAGGCCCATGCTGGAGCAAGCTCCTGGCAGTGACCACAGATCCATAGAGAGGGGATCCCATGCTGGAGCAGGTTCCCTGGTAGGACTAGTGACCCTGTGGGGGATGCACACTGGAGCAGACTGTGCCTCAAGTGCTGCACCACAGAGAAGAGTGACCTGTATTCCAGTAATTCATGGACAATTGTTTCCTGTGGAATCAACTCACACTGGAGAAATTAATGGAGAACTGTGTCCCATAGGAGGGACACTGTTGTGGTGTGTCTGTTAAGTTTATTTTATTGTTCCCCCATTTTTGTATTGTTCCCCCCTATTTTATGTACATGGTTCTGCCCTCCCCCAGTTTTGCCCTGCCAGTTATGTTGTTCGCATGGCAACTCCCGCCATTGGGGCTGTCAGTCCTTTTGGTTACATAATTTCTCCTCCCTCTCCTTCCCTTATATGTATACTTTTCTCCTCCCTGGGCCCAGTCAATCACCCCCACTCCTCCCCACTTGTCAGAAGCTTCCACTTACTCGGGGTTATGATTGGCTGTGATCTCGGGGCCCCCCTTTACTTTGTGTCTATTGGTTTGTCCCTTATGTCAGTTATGTTAAGTTCATCCCATCACCCTTCCTTAT
>JAHXMQ010000807.1:51942697-51976642 GCA_020466415.1 Ammodramus savannarum pratensis
TTTTGCGATAGGCGTGTTTGTCCCCAGAGGGTGTCCAGCTCCTTTCTCGTCTTGTCGGCAGCGAAGCCGTCCGCAAGCCAGCTCAGCCCGAGGCCATCAGATGCTGAGGGGGACTGGCAGTTTATGCAGCTGGGTGTCAGCCTTTACCCACTGCTAGCCGGACACTAAGCTTTTGGCCACATACACCTCATCGCAGGACACCATCTAGAAACTGGGAAGAGAGGGTCCTCTCTCCCTGAGCAGCAGCAGGGACAACATGTGATGAACTGACCATAATCCCCATTTTCCATTATCCTGTGCTGCAGGGGAAGATGTAGAGCTTGGAAATCAGGGAGGGGTTGGGAGGAAGGTGTTTTTAATATTTATTTTACTTCCGATAATCCTGCTCTGATTTTGTTACTAATAATTTCAGTTAACATACCAAAGCTGAGTGTTTTGCTCATGATGGTATTTGATGAGAGATGTCTCCTAAGCTTTATCTCAAGCCATGAACCCTTTGTTCTATTTTCTCTACCCTGTCGCATGGCAGAGGGGAGTGATAGAGTGGCTTTTGTGGATACCTGGTATCTATACAGGGTCAAACCACTACAGTAATTCAGGTTCTTAAAAGACAGGCAGGGCCCTTTAACCTGAAATGCTCTTTTTTCTAGTAGGTATAGGATTAATGCTTTTGAGACAATACTAACTCCAAGCTGTGGTTGGATGGGGACTCTGCGCAACCTGAGCTAGTGGAAGGTGTCCCTACCCAAGGTACGGGCAGTGGAACTAGATGATCTTTAAGGCACCTTCCTATACAAGCCAATCCATGATTCTATGATTTTGATGGTATTAAAATCATAGTAAACATTCCTTTTTTTAAGCATAAGAAATAAAAACCACAGTAACAGTCCTAAAAAGAACTTAGTCATAATGACTATTATTGATGCTCACAGTATGAATCAACAGAAAAAACCCAAAGCTTACTCTCAGAGTGATCAGTATGAAAATTGGTTCCAGTTAGCTTTGAAGATCCATCTTCACAACTTTTTGACTTGGAAACACTGTACATGTTCAAAACTTGTCAATGATGCATTCCACAATCATTAAACAAACATCAGTATTTGCAGAGATCTTAATTGCTGTAAGAAGGCTAATTTTCAATTGTATCAAGATGTAACAGGGATAAAAGAGCAAATTTACATCACGTTGAAGTAAGCTGCATGTCTTTAAATTCAGTGACATGCTGTAGTTCTACTATTGACAACTTCCATGGAGCACGCATTACTTTTTCAATACATACACTTCAATAAAGCATTTTGGAGCCATTCTCCTGGATGTCATAGAAAGATGACACACGTTAATACCATTACCTAGCTGTTCTTTGACTAAATACATCTATGATGCAAAAATGTAATTTTAAGCAAGCATAATTTCTGCCTTTTTGTATCACAGGTATTTTTTTATGTGGCAATCATCAGCGATCAAGAGTGACTTATAGTCAACTAAGACAGACATTAGAAATCAATCATTATTCAGTATAGAGCTGAACATTTGATATAAGTCATTCATACAAAGCACATCACTTTTATAACATGTATAAACATGAGGTTTTTAACAGATCCCCACCTCTGACATAAAAGACAATATTACTTGCAATCTTTTCATCTTGCTGTGAAAAAATGCTTGAAATGTGAAGACAAAACACCCATACCTGAGAAATGCAAGCAAAAATGGTGTAAATTGCCATATTGATACTGAAAAATATGACCTTTCTTGAAGATGATTACACTTTCACATAGCCCAGAGGACAGGGCAAAGTGGGGTAATATAAAAACATGGTTGTATTTCCTCAAGCTGTATTTCAATCTATTCCACTCACATATGACCTGAAAATGAACTGCCCAAGCACATCATATAGATTTTTATAGGATAATTTCTGTTCTTATAGGTAAAGTTGGATTAGTAAGTGCCACGTTAAAGTACAAAATCTCCACTTCTGACTCTCAGACTTCGCATAAATTTGCTGTAAATTGTACAAATATTATATAAATTCTGTGTCATCTCTGTTTTGCTGCTTGGCAGAAGGACACAGACATATACCTGTCCAAGAAAATTTTTCTCCAGTGGTATGGAATCCTTTTTTGTCAGTACAGAGAACTTAAATTTTGGCAAAAAAACCATTAAGCCTTATTCTGATCTGACACAAGATATTGGAAAGATTATATTTCCAAAAATATAGTAGCTAAAGTTATTTACTTTGTCTGAAAAAATGACAGAGCACGGGAACAGATATCTCAGAGAGATGGTGGAGTCTCCCTCAGTGGAGATACTCCAGAACTGTCTGGATGGAACCCTGTGCCGTGTGCTCTGGGATGACCCTGTTTGAACAGAGGGGTTGCACCAGATGACCCACTGTGATCCCTTCCAACCTGACCGATTACCCGTGAAAATGGTTATATTGATCAAGTGAAAAACTGTCCTTGAAATCAGCAAATTTTGTTTCTGCACCTCAGCATGTTAGTTACAAAAGAGAATGGAAAAATAGTATTATAACTTATAAAAAAATATATAAATCTGTATATTCAAATTTGTCTGAACTTTTATTTGTCCTTAGATTCTAATATAAATAATAATACAAATTGGGAAAGTATTTTTATATTGTTTCTTAAAAACAGATTTTTCACCACAAATGTTCTCTTGGACACACTTTATATTAAAAATACATTTTTAAGTAGGTTATCAGTTTTCAACAGTTGTTATTACCACTGGTTAATTGCACATTACAGCATCTGACTGGAGAAAGTTTGGTTATAAAACAGATTGATAAGCAGTTGCAACACATTTTGCAGCTGAGCTTATATGTAATTAAAGCATGAGCTGCACTCCACAGCATGCTTATTACAATCTATGTTAATTATTTATTAAAGTTTTTCAAATTGAACCCTTATAATGAAGTACAAATTAAGCCATTAGTCACAGATAGTACAAAGACTATAAGAACAAATTTAGTTGCAGCTCTTAGTTTTTTATGAGTTTAAGGGTCTGTCAATTATAAGGAAGTTATTAATAAGAAAATGTTTAACTTTAGTGATTTTATTGTAGGATAGAATATCTGTTTCCAACACGAACATAATGGGACTGTGCACTTCAAATTTAAAGGATTTATATTAAGACCATCCAGGACTGTATATGAAAATCAAAGAGGTGACAGCACATTTCATGGCCAGTCCCTAGATTATTATTGCAAGCAGTGGGATTATGGCATTGAAATATTTGAACCAGAAACACTTTCATTCCATGAGCTTCTGCAATTCATATAAATATATTTCCTTTTCAAGATATTCTAGTACATAAATTTTCATTTTGAAGTGTGCCAATACTCCTCATCTATTTTTCTGTTCAATCAAATCATCTCAGTGGAATATACTTTTGTCAAAAACCTCTGAGAAAACTCATTTTATACCTGTGAAGAAAGAAAATGGAGCTGCAATGTTATTCTTTGCTCTGAGGAGAAAATTCATCTGTTCAGCCTTTTTTTTTTTTTTTTTGGCAGTTCTAGTCACTTCCTTGACAAATACACTTACTATGGCTTATATTGTAGAAGCCTATCAAAAAATCCACTCAAACTGTGTTACTGCCTTCCCAGCAGCACAAACACAGAGTGTTGAAGTCCAGGGGAAAAACTGGTCCCTTTCAGTGAATCTTTGCGCATAATCCTTCAAATTCCTTCCCAACCAGGTGGTGTTGATCATGGTCAAAAATTACACTCAAAGGTTTTTGTAGCATCTGAGGTCTATACTGCCATAAGGTCTGAGGTAAGTCTCATTCAATCTTCTTTCATAACTCATTTGATGGTTTTAAATAGCTTCATAAGGATAAAAGACAGCTGTGAAATTCTTTAAGAGCAGATGTTAATTTCAAAAATGTCTGAGTTTTTTCAGATGTGGATTATTGTTGTAGGTCCATCTCTAGTCATATTTTAATTAACTTTTCAAACTGAGACAGAGAAAAGGGAAACGTTTGTTTAGAAAACATAGTCAAGAGAAAAAAACCCCAGACATTCACAAGAAAACTTCAGCTCTAAATATGGTTTACCTAAAAAATATAAACCGTTTCTCACATTCAGAGCGTAATGAAAATCAAAGTGACCTCAGATGACTTTGGTCAAACAGGTCTACCACTAGATTTCTTGGAGCAGAAAATGTACAGTCATCCCAAACACTTTCATCTTTCCCCTTGCTCTCCTTCCAGAAAACAATTATTTTGATAGTAAGAGTGATTCTCAAAGAAACCCTTTACACATAACCTTAACATCACAGTAGTCATGGTAACCTGATCTTAACAGTAGGACGTCTTGATAAAAAAAGATAGACGTATCAGGAGGGAAGCTACAAAGATGGTCTTTTGAGCAGTTCTGAGATAACTTCTTGAGGTAAATGGTGATGAAATCTTTGTTCCTGTTGCATGGTTTGAGCTGTTTCCCTCTCTGTGGGAAAGCATGTGTTGGCTCTAAACCCATTTCAAAGTGTTCATTTTAGCTACATAATTTTTTTTGTTGAAAGGTAAATATTGAATAACTCCAACAGTGTACAACTCACTGGAAGAAACTTGATTTTTCACCTTCCTGCTTACTCCTTTGCATCTGTGGGTTTCCCTATAAGGAAGAAAAAAATCCCCAACATTAGTGAAGTGGTGATTTCTAGGAGTATTTCCATTTCTCCCTGAAGGTGGCCCATTTGATATGAAAATTCAAATTTCCTGTTGCCTCATTTTCAACAAAATGACTGGAATTTGATATTCAGCTATCTTTGAGTCTCTGGGTTGACTTACTTATTTCACAAAGTGTAATTCCTAACATTATTTGACTTAATGGATGCTGAGATAAGAACCTTGTCACCTCAGTTGTCTGTAGGCTACTTAAGCAGGACCTAGAAACTTGCAGTTCAATGAGGTTAAAAGGCAACCTCCTCTTAATTTCCTTAAGTTGACTTTTCATTTCAGCCACTAGCTTATGAATTAATTAAAGTGATTTTTTTCAGTAGACAGATAACTTTCCCTGAGGTTTGTGAGAAGACATTCTCATGAAAAGATATTCAGACAATATTGAAATAGTTAATACAGTATTAAGCAAATACTCTTCTTTTACTTTAAAACTGATACATTATCAGAAAACCTATTGAAACATATAAATCTAAAGGTCTATCACAGTCATTGTTTTTTTTCTTCTCTGTATTTACAAAGCTATTTCATCTTCAGGTTCAACTGTCAGAAAAGGCTGAGAATTATTTACATTATTTCTAGATCTAGTTAATATGTAAAAAAATATTCCCTCACACTCTAAAAGAAATGAGCTTCTGCACATCATATTCAACAAATTTATTGGACTGTGAGGACATGTGTGGAATTTTGTGAAACATTTTAAGTGCTTAATTTTCTTCAGTTCTTATGTAGAAAACAGAAAACCCTGAGACCAGTCCTCAGCTGGTATAAATTGCAGTTGACTAGGGAATCTATGGCAGTGTGACAATTAACCCCTGCTGGGCTCTGTCCCTGGAAAGTCATCATGACAGAGATGACTGTCCCTGTGCTGCCAGTATAATGAAATTATTTTCTATTCCCTACTATTAAAAACACCCCAATAACCTCTTTAGTCAAAAGAATGTGCCTTAACCTCTTTTTTTCATCTCGTCTAGAAGAAGAAATATTATATGAAAATGAGCTCTCAGTGTTAATCTGAGTGGAGATTGTTTTGTTTGGCATTGTTTTCTCAATTTTTGAAAGATTTTCTAAACTTTTTTAGTGTTGTGTTTTTTGTCCTTTTTTTTTTTGGAGGTTTTTCCTTGTTTGGCTTGTTTTTTGCATTTTTATTTGCTAGCTCAAATTAAGGATTTTTGGGGTCACGATTTTCACAAGTGGTTCACATAGTTTTACCACTTCCCTAATATTTTCTAAGAAGATTACTGATATAATAAGATTATGACAAGGGACAATGGTTTTAAACTGAAAGAGGATGGATTTAGATTAAATGAAGGAAAGAATTTTTTTTCAATGATGGTGGTAAAGCACAAAAACATGTTTCCCAAAGAGGTGGTAAATGTCCCTCTTAGGGAAAACTCTGGAAACATTCAAGGTCAGAAACCTGGTCTAATTGAATATGTCCCTGCCCATTTGTAGAGGGATTGGACTACATGACCTTTAAAGGTCCCTTCTAGCTCAAACTATTCTATAACATTAATAGAAACAGATTCTCTGCTAAAATTTTTGATTATAAGCAGTAAAAACAACTGAAGAACTGTCACATAAATTAAAAAAAAAATTCCATATGTTTGATAACTAGTAAGGAAATAAAAATAAAAATAATACTTGTATTAATTATTCTGTTAACTACTTTTTGATATTCAGAATGACCAACAGCAATATATATATACACCACTGAGAATGCAAATGAAGAAGAAAATGCTGAAGATATTGCTTCCTACAAGATTTCAGTTTAAAGTCTGAGTTTGCATTCCTAGCAGCCCTGGTGTTTTAGACTTCCTATAGTATGAATATATGTTGAAAAGTACTGAACTTTTGCAGAGTGCAGTGGTCACAGCACTAGAATAATGCAGAATGTGCAGTTATGACAATAACTGGCCCTTATCTCCAACACATTTTCTGTCCTTGCTAGTTGTGAAATTAAATCTTTATATTTTTTTGGAATTTTGCACATTCTTTCCAAAATATAATTAAGATATTATCAATTCTCTCTCCCTTTTCATGCTCTTTGGGCTGGTTCTCCTGGTAACACAGAAGTACTTGCCAAGTAGTTAAATAAACAACACCTCTACAGCTGACCTGTTTTTCAGAACTTAATTAATTTATAATGCTTTTAATGGTGTGTGAGGCAGAAGGGGTTCCTTTATAGATTGTAACAGGTGTCTTGAGAATTATACTGATTCTCATCCTGGTTTACAGCCGTTGAAATTCCATTAAAAGCAAGGCTACTCCTCCTCCCATTTCTAAGCAGTTCTTTAAGATTAATTCTTGACATTAACCATTGAAAGCCGAAAAACCAAAAGTGTTTCACCAAAAGAACACAGCAAAGTGCCAAAATCTATAACACTTTGTATGAGTTTGATGAAATTATCATGAGACAGAGTAAATAACTTAAACCTCACAACAGACTGGAATTCCAAAGCTTGTTTGCTCAGTCTGAAAACAGATCATTGCAGAAGAACAACTTAGCACAAAGAAGAAAAGGCATCACTGGCTCTGCAATATGTACTGACTGGATTATTTGACTGAAGTCAGGCTTCATTGCCAACAGGTAAATAAACAAACCTTAGCTTTAGTGATGACTTACTTGTCTCTCACAAATGTCTGACAAGCATGAAAGCCAAACATAACTTATGTTCTTCTATATTCTATCAGGACATAATTTTTCTGTACTTTAAATGTTGTATTGTCTGTGTTTTGGAGGTGTACATGTGTTCCTTGTAATCCAAATACTATTCCTCACAAATACTCCTTTCTTTCCCCCTTTCTATCTGCTCATGTTACCAAAAATTCTTCATCCCATTTTAAATTGTTTTCTGCAAAATTTTATTTTATTTTCATTTGATTTAAACCAGGTTGAAATTGCAAGTAGAATTTACATTACTATCCAGAATGTCAGACAACTAAACCAAACGTACTTTATTTAATTCTCACAGGAATTTATATTTTTCAAGTAGCTCATGCTTGAAAATATCTTCATGTATCAACTGAAGAACTTGAAAAAGCTAAATAATAATTTTATTTGGGATGGCAATAAACAAAGTGGAACTTGTTTGCAAGCTTAAATTGCTAAGTACATGCACTTGAGCTGATGATAATGTTTCGGTGTTTTGCCATGACAGCCTATTAACCACTTCCTTTGCAATAGAAAATATTAAGTCAATATGAGCTAATAAACAATTTATTTATATGAGAGTACATATGTGTGTGTCTATATAGATGTAAAAATCCCCCATGTTTTCTTCTACGAAAAGTAGAAATGCCAACAAAATTAAGGAAACCCACACAAACATCTTTAAAGAGGTTATATCTACCCAATGTTCTATATCAGTAGAGGGGTAAGAAAAAAGAAGATAAAAATTTTCCTGCTGTCAACATCATGTCTGAGGTCAAAAAAGCAAATACAAAATTCTAGAAGCATCAACACCTAGAAATTACTCTCTTACAACCATCGCTGTACTTGTGGCTCTGATTTATACCCAAAGTCCCAGTAGTTTCAATGAAAGCAGAACGTGAGGCCAAAGGGCTGCAGAATGCCTTACTTCAATATTGGTCACCATCATCTTCTAATAAAGCAGAGGGAGAATGCAAAGGAGTCCTTAGCATCAGCATAGTTTTCTTTAGTCCTTGGATACATTTGCTTGTATGGCTACCATCCCATTTCTGTTAATGGTGCTGGGGACACTGAAAAGGACCTCCATGTCCACCAGGTTCAAGCACCTTGACACATAATAAAGATATAGTTACAGCCAGTGGTTGCTCTCTGGTATATTGCAGCTCATAAAAATTTTTACCAGAGGAGTGTAGAAATAAAAACTCCAGAAGCATTTTTTTCCCTGCTCACCTTTTGCTGGTCTTGATCCTACAAATGATTTGCAATAATAACTTTATAGGTGTGCTTAGTAACTGCCACTGTGATGCTGCTTCTGTGAATGAAGATACTCTTTGAAGTCAAGTATTTGCAGAATCTCCAGCTTAGATAATAAAACCTTCAGAGTCTTTCTCCGTTTGATGTGATTAGCAAGAAAAGAACAATGAATTGAATTCTGTATTTACTTTTCTTACAATCTAATGTTCTTGTTCAGAAAATGGCTCTGTGTAGGCAGACCTCTTGTACCTGTACCTGAACTCTTTTGACTCCTACTGAATGCATATGTAGGCTTTAAAAAGCTGTTTTCAAACATGAAGAAAAATAGGAAGAAAAACTGACTTCTTGCTCCCCCTGACCATTCAATGTTAACACCAAGTGTCATTAGGAAAGCATGGCATTTTACTGTTTTAGAACAATAAAATGTCAGATCCTAATGTTGGACAAAACTGTTTATGGGTATCATTTCAGTTTCTGTTTCCTCTTCAAAGAAAATAAAACTTTTAACAATCTAACTTTAGACAATTTAATCTTTCTTTGGCTATTTTTCAAAAAGCTCATTTAAGACAAAGAAATAATTTTCTTTGAGTGGTAAGAACAGCAGGAACTGATTTTTCCATGAGGAGAATTTGTGTAATAAATTATTTTCAGTTACAGTAGTGGTTTACTTTAGATACTAGATCTAAACACTATGAAGCCTTCCTCTTCTTCTTTCATCTGGTCCTACTCACAGATAAATGAAATTTTGTCTTCCTATATGGCTATTTAAATAAAGTGGTATCTAAAAGTTCAACTGAAAGCCAAAATGCTTATTTGCAGCTAAATTTTCCCAGTGTATGGTACAAGGCATTTAATTTGAAATAAAATAAAACATCGAGACCAAACTTAGAATAAACAAATAAATAAATGTATGTAAAAAAGAGTCTCTTGAGAGAGTTTTTCCACAGACTGTGAGTAAAATAACACAGTTTCATGCTTTTTACAGTGTTATTTTTTATTACTGAGAGATTTCTCAAGGCAGAAGACAAAAAAAGGGTACTTTCACTTCTAGCTTTGCAATTCTTTGGGGGAAAAAATTTGCCTATCTATGTTTGTGTAATGTATCTCTTCTCATACAGGTGTGCAATGGTGGTGCAATGTGACAGTGCAGAGGAACAGGGCAATGGGGTGTCAGAAAGTGTATTAGCAGCATTTGGAAGCAAGATCACGAATGGACAGTGCTGCTTCACTGGTCTTATGGGTAAACATACCAGTTTCATTCTCGTATAAGAAAGGTGAAAGCTTTCATAGTGTGAAAGATGCACCCTGCATCCATATCCATTGATATGGTTGTATTACATCTCATGTACTTATAGACAATTCTGACACAGAAAAAATGCTTGTCTCACAACAAAAAAGATAATCAATCATTGATTTCAGCACACAAAAGGACATAATTTCTGTGGTCTTTATTGAAAATTAGCATGTTTTGTCCAATACCTTGATATATCTTCCCTTTTAGATGAAGACACAACTTAAAATGTGTAAGTAAAGGTTGTGTGAGGTGATGAGGTGTACAATATACAAAGCTAGAGTTCCTTTCACACTTTTCATTAATAAAAGATTCGGATATGACCTTTTTCAATTTTTACTGCCTCCAACCCATATTTAATTTTTTTTTTTTTTTTTTGTGGGAGGGAAGTGGGGGGCAGAAATTTGGTTCCAACAACTGTTTACTGCATTTTACAAATCCTAGACAAATGTCCTGAGCTTTCTCCCTAAAATATTTGCATATGAGAAACTGAAGTCATGCTCATATTTGTTTGTGTTCCATAAATCTACTGAAGCAAATGCACTGTAGATCAAACTGGGGTAATCACAAAATAATTAACCAGTTGTTCCAATTTCCTATAACTGTTTTTTAGTCTGATTGAAGCCTTACAACATCTAGAGAAGATCTGCAGTAAGATCTGTCATCACATTTAAGTGGAGAGGGAAACAACAAGGGTAAAAATATGATTGTTTCTCCTACCTGGAATATCTGGTGACATAAGGAGCTAGTCTGAACATTATCCAAGTGTTCCTAGACCGTAGGATGTCTCTGTATTTCTACAATCCATTCATCACCACCAGCAAGAACAATTTCTAAGGAGTTGCAAACATGCTGAGAGTCTAAAATTAGTTTTCTTGGTGACAATATATGATGTAAGAACATGACAACTTGATTGCCATAATAATGGAACTGCCAAACTTTGCCAGGGAGGAGGGCAGAAAAAGGGGGAAACACGAAACACATAGCAATTTAATTCTGATGTTGGTCCAAGATTGCTTTAATTTTACTCATCTACTCTGAGAACCAGAAAAGAAACATTTTTTTTAAAGCCTTCTGATGCTAAATGGCTCTTGGGGGATGTGAAATTATTATCTCAGTTTCAAATTTATTTATACCCTGTATCCATGTTTTACTATGCGAGTACTATTTGTTGTTGTCTCATTATTTTCATCTTGAGAAAATATTCATATTTTAGCCTAATTGGTTTCCCCATTACAAACAACAGAAAATAAAAATGTGACACGTTCCCGTAACTTGACAAATATTTAAAGAGTTTTGATGGGGAAACATAAAGCTAGGTAGATTACAATTGCTTTTCTTGGGTAACTCTCATGTTTCTAGCTGTTGGCTGCAAAAGTGAAGATGAAGGAGAGATTATATGTAAAAAATTTCAGCTGAAAAGGCTCCTCATGTGTCCTGTAGTATTTATATACATAATACATAGGAATATTTATTACACATAAACAACAGAATTTTGTATACCAGTCAAATGTATTGACAGTATAAGGGAGGTGTAGAGTAAGTCCTGTGGAAACTACAGGTAAAATCCTAAGTAAGCAGAACACCATTTTAGTTCTGGAATTCCACAGAAACATCAAGGTCAATATTCCCTTGTGAAGTGTTACTCTTATTGATACACTACCTGAAACCTCCACTTCATAAAGTGTTATTAGGGTTCCACAAACATAGCCGAGCTGAATTAGCTAAACTATATTCATACTCCTCATCGAATTTCAGAGTGATTGACGCTCAGCCACTTTATCCAGTTATCTCCTGCTGCTGCTGTTGAGGTCTGATCTTGCTTCCTTATCTAGATGAGATCCCAGGCAAGTGTTAATGGCAGTACCAGAGTGCCTTATCTCCCAGTCTGAATGCCAAGACACATAAACTAACTTTCTCATTTAAGAAGTCAGCACATGAATGGATACTTGAATTTGGATACTGGGACAAAACCATGTATTTTATTTTCTTTAAGGCATTTCCATGAGGATTCATAAGGATTGTGAATGCCCTGTATTACTGCTTTTATTGCTTCAGCAAACCAGGATATGTCTATACAGTGTTGCAGCCTGCATAAATGCCTGGAAATTTAATGCATCACTGTCTTTAAATAGCAAACAGTGGCTTAATACCATCACCAGCAATTGAAAGCAATGTGGTCTTGCTCTCCCTGTTGTAATGGAGGCTTTTTGAACAGTAAAAAAGCTTGATTAATTTAGGGACTACTAATTAAAATATGGTGGTCAAGCCTGTCGATATTCACTGACAAGGTTATCATCAAGATGTCAATGAGAGGCAGAGTGAATATCTTAAGGACTTCAATGGATTCCAGCCAAGAAATAATAGAGAGGATAGTGGCAGGGATAGATTGTATACTATTGTACCACTGAGGAAAACCAGAGGAGAATGGGAGAAAATGTCTGAGCCTCATGTTTGCTCTGAAGAAAGTTTCTATTGTCTCAGCATGGAACTGATAATTAAATAGGAAGCAGCTTGTGCTCCCAGTGCTCCTTCTACTGAAGTCTCAAGAAAGTTATGTCATTAACTCCATAAGCAGTAGAGCTGGCTACATAGTAGCTAGTATGGCTCTCAAACAAACAAATAAACAAAAATCTCATAATAGTTTATATATAGGTTAATTTTTAAAGAGAGGACTATAACAGCCTTTAAGCACTCTGCTTAATAAAAATCTGTTAACAATATATGCTCTCAAGTTCTTTGGAATCTCTTAATACCTGCGATAGGTAGGAAACCCCTTTTCATTTAGAAAAAGTACAATGCATCATAGAGATGAAAGGCAGATTTTTAAAGATATAAAAGTATTCAAAGGTGAAAATGTGATATTTGTCAGAAGCAGGTGAAAGATAGACATGTAACTCTTAAAGATTTTTCAATCATTATAAAGCCATGGAAATTTAATGTATGAACACTTAAAAATGACATTAGTTGTATCATTAGTCACAGGCATAAGTTTCAAAAACCTGTTGTTGGGTGACTTTCTAGTGTCACAGAGAAATTTTGGAATATAAATAGCAGCTGAGACTCCTCTCTGAAAAGGCATTTTAAACCTTTCTTGGAGCTTATGGCAATATAACTAATTAAAGTCAAAGCCAGTGTAATAATATTACATCACTTATTCATGTAAAGATATTTAGCTGAGAGCCTTATGGTCATAAAAAATCTTTGCCAAAAAAATGTTCCACTTCTCCACGTGTTTTGACCAACTCTTTGGGTTTGTGCTACATAAGGATTTGGCATTAAAAGATGCCTCATAAAGGAACAGAAACTCTCATGGAATATTTTGTTCCAAATGTTTCAGAAGTAAAGAAATCCTGCATTGAGACAAGTACCATTTTTTCTTCATTTTTACTCTTAATCATTCATTCACGTGTTCTTGAGCTGCTCCTCACAAATCTCATGCCACCTGAACTCCTCTGCTTAATAATATTCTTTCATCCTATAATCTATGTCTCTCTTCTACACTCGTACTACTTCCTCTTTCCTATTTCCTCTGTCATTTCATTCTCTGCATTGTTTCATGATTTGCTTTTGGCTTCACAGTGATTCCTCTTTCCTCTTCCTTATATTAATGTTTTCTGCGAGTTGTGAATGACAAGGATGTCTGAACAAATCCAGTATCCTCTTTTATTCTCCACAAAAACCATGTGAACAAAGAAGTGACTGTCTGCATTTAACAACGACAGGCAATACAATGCCCTGTACTCAGAGGAATAAGTTATAGTTTATACTTCTTTGACTAAAGAACTTCATTGAGAGTGGCAGGAACTAAAGCGCCTTAGAGATTACTGTTTGTTCCAGATGAATTGTCACTGTCACTCTGCAATCTGTGACCTGTCTGCCCTTCTTTGCTGAAGTTGTCTCATAATTAACAAAGATACCGTGTCCTGAACCTTGTGAATACTGTCATAAAGGGCATTACTTGGATTGTCCAGCTGGCAAATAGAGTTTGGCCCTTACAGGAGCTTTGAGCATCCTGTTCTGCAGGTGACATTGATTAGATGTGCTGTAAGGAAGAGATGACATTTTAAAGGTTTGAATATGCAAATGATTTTTCTCCCCACAGAAGGGATAGCATTATGAAATGTCGCAGAAATTACTCTTACTGCTCATCAAAAAAAAACCACTAAAAAAAGGAAAAGGTTCATACCTCCTCACATACTTTGAGAGAAGGAGCAAACAGGAGCTAAAACTGGAATGTCCTGAGATAAATTTGTGTGTTGAAAACTATCTTTACCACTTAAATTTTCTATTCTCTTAAATAGAAATAGAAAATGTGGACACTGAATGGTTGTCATGTCTTAGTTGTGTGACTGAGACAGTTTGCTGTACAGGTCAGCAGGCTCTCTGCCCTCCCTCTGTCTGGTGTCATAGACTCAGCAACTCCAGTCCTTCTTCCCACATGGCCAGGAGATTCCTGAAGATCTCTCTCACCCCTTCTTCCTTTCACACCCTCCTGCCAGCAGCAGGGGTGATAAGCAAACCGTCCCTCTGCACTGCAGTTCATCTCACGATTCCTTTTCCTCCTAGCTGGGCATAGCTTCAGACCTATCAAGTCTTGTTTGGTAGAAGACTCACAAAAGTATTTCAGGAGTTTCCCTGCTGTCAGTTTTTCTTCAAGTTTCTAAATGGTTAAATCACAGACCTTTCTTCTGTAGGAGAAGCCCACAAGTTTCCTCTGCAGAGGTGACCTGCTGGATCTGTTACCTGCACTTACCGCAGCCTGGTGTTTAGCAAAGCAGAAGAGAGAAGCTGCTCTGTACTTCAACTAGGGGTTCAAATTATAGTCAGATCCTGAAAATAAAAGGTTTTCCTCCTACAAAGCACACTCCCTAGTGTCAGCATAGAGCAAGGACTCCCATGCTTGGACTCAAACCTTATAAATGGTTCTATGCTCCTGCATGGTCAGAACCAAATTAATATATGAGGAGCCAGTATAAAAAAACAAACTAAATCCAAAGATAAAAGTTAAATATGTTTTCATCTTTTTGTAACAACTTAAAACCTGTTTAATCTTTTTTTTTTTTTTTTGTATAGATACAGATGTGGGCATTGTATAGGTATAGATCTGCTCCCTTTTCAACCATATTATTCACTGTTTTCCACTGCGGAAGTAGTTAGCACAAGTAATATAAGAATAGAGATGTGCAAGCAGAGAGAGAAAACTGAAACCTCATGAAACACAGCTTCAAGAAATCAACATTCACATAACCCACATAACTATGAGCCATCAGGAATGACATATTCTTCAACATCAAGACTCTTCCCCCGTTGTCCAATTAATATCATTTCCCTTTTAGTAGTAGCCATCCTGAAGATATTTTTTGCATTTTGCCAAGCATGAGCCATGTAACTTTATTTTGTTCTTTCTTAGCTAGCTCTTCAATCATTTATCTTCAGCACTGTGATTCCAAGAAAGCATCAAAGCATTACAGAAGTGATGAGCTACAAACAGTGCCCAAACTAGGCATTGCCAATCTTCTGTTTTAAAATAGTTGCATGAGGGATACTGACATGAAAAAGCAAGCTTTGAACTATTATTAAATAAACAGCTTAACTCTTATATAATTCGGAAAAAGTTAAGAAAAACAAAACAGAAGTGGATCAAAAACCTTTCTGCCTATGAAGGTTAGTGGGGCCATGTCAGCAAAACTTTACAGGAACAGTCTTCACCAGATGTTCGGATACTGTCTTATTAATGTTAGATCATTACTATCATACTTTATTTAGTGATGTCAAACATAAAATGTGATAAAATGTCAAAATGGGAACCTTGAACAATGAGAGATAGTCTTTAAAGTAGGCATTGATTTGGCAATGCTGGATGGCCCATTTTGGTGTCTGAATCCATATTTTTTACCACATGACTTACGTGGGTGTTTGGATAAGCAAACTCTGAATATGAGACTACAAGGACAGAATTTGGCTCGAAGAAAATGTGGGTGCTGAGGGCCAAACAGTTTTTCAAATCAGGATTGCAGCTTGGCTGCAAGAATTATTGAATTGAATGAGCCCCTGAATATGCAGGCTTAAATGATCAAATGAACAAATGCAACCAACACAAAAAATTTCCCTGAGCCACTTTGAAGGTGTGTCTCATGTTATAACTTCAGATATCAAATGGAGACATAAAGATTTGCCCTTTCTTGTGATATAGTGACCAAAGACATCAAGATGTTTATATCATCACACTTATTCTTTTCCATCTTCATCACACAATCCAGCTGAAACAATCATTAAAGATGATTTGTGCATACATCTATGTAGATAGGTTACATATATAGCTACATTTAACACCAGTACGTTTAAAAATATGGATACATCAGTATACATTTATGAGTTCATTTTAGTAATATAAAGGTGCTTCCAATGTGCAAAATTGAAATGTAAGGTCTTAAATGAAAGAGAAAAAGGAAATTTATGCACACTCATTCTCCAGAAGGAAATAGGATACAGTAATCTTTGTACAGATTTTAAGTCTTTACTTTTAACTAAAGTTCATGATATGGTAATGAGCTGTTGATTTTTGTCTTCAGAAAATGTTTACATCCAGTAGAGAGGCTTTAGACATCTGGCATATGTAAGCATGGTAAAGGGTTATTGCCTAAGGGATAATAAATGGGGGGAAAAGCATCCCTCCAAATGCACTCAAAATGAAAGATGAGGTTGGTATCTTTGCAGTTGGAAATTGTCTGTCATCTCTTAAGGTTATCACAAGTCACTCCAATTATAAAGCATGTTAAAATGATTTTTAAATGCCTTAAAACAAGTAATATAATTAAGCAAATATTTTATTCATTTTTGTGAAAAAAATATATTGAGACTTAAATTCTCCATGTGTATCAATTCTATACACACTTCAGGTAAACAAACAAGATTTAATACAGCTTGCAAAAAATTTACTGGGTGACCCTGGAAAACCAACAGAAACATGTTTTAAATCTCACTTAATAAAGACAAAATGCCTCAGACAGAATGCTACATCACCGTAAAATATATATAATCACTTTTAAGAACACTCCTGGGTAATGGAATATGTCTTTCTGTTTTTAGGTCAGTGGATCAATGTATTTGTCTTTCCAAAACAGAAGTGGTTTTGTATAACAGGATGTCATGCCCTGAGAGAAAGGGGAAAGTTAGAATGGAGGTCTCTAGAGTAAATCACTGTGAACCTAAGCACAGTCTCATAGCAGCCAAAGCATTCTAAATCACAGCCATGAGTCCAATCTCCAGGGGCTCACATAGGTTTGACATTAGTTGGCATCTACATTTTAAAATCCACTGATATAATAATGAGCACATATTGTATGGGGAGAAAAATATTCAAGCTTGATTGTTAAACTTTGCTTGTGCTGAGTTTTTGTTTTGATTTGATTTGTGGGTTTATGTGTAGTGATTTTACCTGGTAGAACAAAGAACAGAAAGGAGAGAAGATACAGGAGTTTGAAGAGAGTGCAGACTTCTCACTGGTTTATCACCAATCTCAAACCCATCATTTTAAACCATTTTTTTTTCCTGAAGGATCATACTGAAGTATACTAAAAGAACACAGAGGCTAAAGAATTCTCCAATCTGGGAGAATAATTTTTTACTGATTTAATCATTAGGAGGAAAAAAGTCATGATTAAGTGTCATGAGCTCTGTCATTTTTAGTTAGCTTTAACTCAATTTGCATCATGTCTCACTCCAGTTCTAATTTATAAACTTAGAAAGTAGGTAAAGCCAAAATCCATCAGGGCTCTTAGAGCAGTGGTTACAGAAATTCTTTCTAGAATTCATTTCCGCTTGCTTTTTATAAAGGTCTCTATATATACTTTTAAAATGGATTCTACATTACAGATGTATTTTCTTCAAAAATACTGAAAAGGAGACCCTGTTTTCTTTCAGTAAGTTTGATCTGCATGGCTAAACCTGAGCTCTGCAGTAACATTCTTTGGACAGTTGTTTTTCTGTGATCTTACAACACACTAGTATCGCTACAGGAAGATAGAATGAATGAAAATATTAGAAGCATGCCTTTGAAGTTGTTCTAAGAATCAGGACTTGAAAATAATCCAGGACAAAAAATTGAGCAATTAATGATGAACAATAACAAATATTCAGTAGTAATACGCACTGAAAAAATTAATTAGGAGACTATGAAAAACAATTTATTGCCTGATGTGTAAAGAAAAATCAGACAGTAGGGGCAACATCAGCTGTTCTGGGATACAGGGATACTATACTCATATTAATCATTAACCTAGATAAGTCATTTCTAGCTTGAAGAAAGTAAACTTCTTTCAATGTCTGCTTAGTTCTGAAAGTTTGTTCTGAGAGCAGAAGAGAACATCTTGTGCCATTTGGAATGCTTGCCATTCTAAAGCAGGTTTATGAAAAGAATACTTCTCTTGTTTTTAATAAGGCAAAGGTTAAATTGCCAAAGAAAATAAAACTATATGTGTAAAAACCCAGCAGTTCTCAAGAAATACCAACCCTGTTTGGATTCTCTAACTCTTATATGAGTTTCTGGTCTTGAAAACTGTTCTACAGGTGTCAACATCATTTGAGCACTGGGATTTCCAAATAAAGAATTGGGAAAACCAGTGCTGTTCAAGATATATAAAAATGTTCAAGTAAAAATTCTGAGGTCTGAAAAAACTAAAATTTCATTTCAGATGTGCTGGCCAACCTAAAACAATAAGGGAAATCAATTATAATTTTGTTGTATAAGTCATAACTTTTCTCCAGACAACTCAAATACATTTTTTCAGAGGGCAATGATTCCTTACAATTCCTTTGTGTCAAACTCAGCTGTTTCTTGATTAATTTCAACTGCTCACACTTTTTTCCAAACCATGCAAGAGCAAACTTTTTTTGCAGCAAAGCAGTCACAGGTGTATAATGCATAAATCCATAGGAATTGTCAGCATATCAGAAAAGCAAGGGTTAACACCCAGTAACAATACAGAAGTCCAGAACTGATTACTGTTTACTACCCAGACTGGACTTTAATGGGTTGATAATGATTAGTGCCAGTGACAACAGTTAGTAAGACTGACCTGTGGAAATATCTGCCCTTTTTTCTCCACCTCACTATGTAACAGCTGGGAGGAAAACTGCAGATTTTCACAGGACAAGTGGCTCTTCCTCCCTTTGAGAGCTTTCAACACAAAGAATTAAGGAAAGAACTGTGTGAAATATATATTGTGGTATATATGAAGATGAAAGAATGAAAGCTGAAGAGCTGTGAGTAGGGTCTAGGCAATAGGAAAGGGAAGTAAGGGGACAAGTGGGACAAGATATTGATACCATGAGGGGGAAATGTTTGAACCAAACCTCCACAAGGAAGAGATGCTTTAAAATTATGCTTTCATATCTGTTCTATTCAGGGTCTGTAGGGATTCCCAAGCTCATGTTCAACACTGAGATTTTTCTCATGGATGATCATGCATTGTGTAGGTGGAGGAATTTGTTACACCAAGCACCAGGTTTGATGTCTGGCCCATAGAATTAGATTCGCTATTTCTATAGGTTTTTTTTCCATATTTCCATTCACTGAGAGAGTGTTTTTACTGAGTCAACTTATTATAGAATGTGTTTAATTAACAGTTTATTAAAGATGATCTATAGTAGTAAGCAATAATAAAACAACACAATGCAGATTTCCATTGTATATAATGTTACAATAATTACTAACATCTCAGTATAGGTGCTAGGGGACGTAACATTTTCTGTGTTGGCTGAATACCACTGTATTCAGCTTTCCAGCCCTCTTCACCAAAGCACCCTTGGTAAACAGTTATGGGAGATTTTTTCTATTAAATGGAACCTTTAAACATTTTTTTCTCTTCAGGTAAGAATTTTCATTTTAATGCATTTTAAAAATGTGTTTTTATTAAACAGGTCTCTTGAAATATATTAAAGGATAGTTTACTATTAATTGATAGCATCCTGTCCTTTGGCAAAAGAAGAGCTTCTAGATATGTTCCAGCTGAAATATTATAAATAGAATTAGTGATCTCATGCAGCGTCCATTTCTCTGAAGTGCAGGATGCATCAGCTCTGACGCCTATACAAAAACAAATTTAAATGTAGTATTCTTTTCATAAAGAGTATAATGAAAACTATTTTAGCCAGTGCTTCTGCAATGGTAATGGCAGTTAACTGAGGAAAACTCTGGCTGAAATATGGTAATAATGCTCTTTCAAACAGCCAATGCATTAGTTGTACCAGCAAGCTGGAGATCTAATGCAATCTCCTAGGGTTTTGCAGAAAATCCACAAAATACATTAGGAAAATATAAGTTCCAAGTCTCACACAATGGTAGTTAATATTTCTGAAAACTCGTGACTACCCTATAAACAGTCATTCCACTGCCACTTAGAGCTGTTTCTCTATCAGAGACTAAGGACAAGGCCACAGAAATCTTGCTGAGGACAGATTTCAGTTAGTGAACTAGGCACAACAGGATGTGGTCCTGGTGCATAATATCACAAAGCCTTAAAATATGCTGAGATGTAGCAGGGCTGCTGGCTGCAGCTCTCACATTAGGTAATGAATAATCCTCTATTTTCACAATTTCCTTAGAAATTTCCAATGGCTGACCTTTTCCAGGGCAGAAGAAAACAGAGAGGAAATTGCACTAAGCAAATATTTTTTTAAACCATGGCTTAATTATCTAATTTCTCCTCTAACTGCTGAACAGTGGACACATATACATGCAGTCACATCTGTGGCCCTGAATTCTGCATCTATTCCTTGAGGAGCATAATAATGATTAGAAAACAGTTCCCAACTACTAAAGGTGTGTTAGTAAAAGGCACTGATCAGTGCCACAGGTAAAGAAATGTCAAGGTTCTCTGGGAGAGCATCTACATCTGGAAACTTTTAGATCCAGCTAGGGAGGAAGAAGGATAAATGTAGACCGAATCTGTCTATTCTTTGGCATTTGCAACAGAAGTAGCTGAGTCAGGATTGCAATGCTGAAATTCAGAAGGGAGAAGCAGTTTCTTCCGTAGCTGATAAAGGTAGAGTGATCAAAGGAATCAATGTGCTTCTGGGATTTCTCCTGTAAAGCTTTGGATTCAATTAAATTGAAAATGTAAAATCTAGGAATACTGGAAATTCAGTAACATTCAAATATCCAAACAGAGATGACATTTCAGAAACCAAATGGGGTTTCTCTGAAAACTGCAAGGAGAAATATTTTAGAGTAGACCTAAACCCCTGCTATTTGTAGTTAAAACATAATAGGAAACAGGTAATTTTTCACTTCTTTCTCAATGTGCTTTGATGGATGTCACTCAAAAACATATCACTGTTTGGACTGGATTCAGTCTGCATTTCATGTTTGCATTCGAATTTAGGTCTGTCACAACTGATAAATAGTGATAAATGTGACATTACTGCGTCTAAAGATCATTAAATGTCAGCTCATGCACTGGCAGCAAAATGGCTGGCAGAAAATCAATGATGCAGGAACTGTATGGAGTGTGAAGAGCAGAGATGGATCTAGGGCAGCAGGGAGTCGTGCAAGCTGTGAGCAATCAATCAATCATTTTATGCTGAGGGAGAACAAAATGAGATGTAAAGGGAGTTCACTGTGTACAGGTAGAGAGAAAAACTTCTTGTTTATAAGTGTTTTGATTCATGTGTGTGTGCATTTAGTAACCATGAAGAAAAATACTAGACCAGTAAAAAAATTCATTGTGCTCCAGCCAATTGCTTTGGATTATTCATCTAAAAATTATATTCTTCTGTGGGTTTCAAAAATTATTTATTTGTCTATTTATCTTATTTATCTGTTGCTAGAGCCTGTATAGTTTATTATTTCCTAATTTTGAGTAGTATCATAACCTGCAAAAATTTGTATAAATGACATAATTGGCTTCTGATTTAGGCAGAAAACAGTAAAAACCTCTAGAAATACAAAAAACAGCACACACATGGAATCCTTTTATGTAAGAGCATCTTCAGGTAAATATATGCCAACTGACTTAATTTTTTTTTTTTCATGAGCATAAACAATATTAAAAAAAATATGGCACAATTTTACTTTCCTTTTTTTGAGGAATAAATCAAGAGCAGATCCATTTGGATTTCTGGAGTACGCCAACAAGAAGGTGAACAAACTTAATGTAATTACTTTTGTCCATAAAGATTACCTAGTTTGGTTCCAAAAGTTATGCTTTGAGTAACACAATGGTAATACTCTTCTAAAAGAAACATATTTCTCTCTTCAAGCCACTTTCTATAACCCAATCAAGGCTGAGACTCTTTTGAAAATTCTAGGAAAATACCTTTTCCAATTAGAAAGTGTTTTAAAAAAAATCAAATAAAAAGTAGTCCTTTCAAAACACTGTAAACTCTCCGCGGTATTTAATGTCCCCTACAGAATTTTCTTGTTGGCCTGTAAACATACACTATTAACCGTATAGTTACAGTGACAAATGCAGAAGTTGAATTCCATTTATTTGCCATATGCAAAAATGAGAAAAAAAATCTTAACTATGTTTTCAGCCCAAAAAAGAGGTGATCTGAGTTTAAGCTCAATGTTTAAGCAATATTAGAATAGTGTTAAATAAACAAGACTGTCTGTGTGTCTGTAGAACACATGATTCGGATTAAGTATTTCCCTTCTTACAAGTCATTCAGACTTTACACTTTAATAAAAATCTTTTACTAGCACTCCAAAACTATTATAAGTCAAGCATCTGGCAGCTACCAAGCACCAAAGTGTGACTTCTCTTTACATTTAATCTATAATTATCTATCACAATATGAAGATACAGAATAACCAATAATAAACCCATGAGGTCTTTATTAACATGACATCCTTTAATGAAACTCACGCAGCAGCAACCCAAGGCAACATTACAATACAGAACAATAGAAATATGATGTAAATATGTGGAAACAAAATTGAGAAAAACTAAGGCACAAAATGAAACATTATAACATATGGATATAACAGATACTGGCTCTTAAGCTGGTCGAGTATGCATAGACAGGATCCCATATTTGAAAAAGATGTTGAATTTCTCCAGCTTATCCATAGGAAAGACAGAAGAGTTTGAAGAGCAAAGAAAACGTGAAAGTTTTCTATGAAGGAAGAGGTAATGGATTGTGTTGATTTAATCTTGAAAAGTTGGAAGAGAAAGCTTTTAAGAGTCTTCAAATGCATGAAAATTGCTTTAAAGAGGATATAAACACTTTCACAGAAGATATGAGGACATTTAGGTCAGAAATCACAAAAAAAAACCTTAACAGATAGTTAAACATAGAAAAAGTTGCCTAGCAGAGTCAAAAAACTCCAGTCATATGAGTTTTGTGAAACAGTTGGAGAGAAATTGAAAGAATGACTCAGATACAGACAATACTGTTCATGTCAAGGGGATGGACTTAATTACCATTGGAAAAATGCTTAAGCTGTGGCTAAATGCTGTTAAAATCTGCATCACAAATGTACAGGAGATAGACTAAAGGGTGATTTTTTTCCTCTACTATCTAAAATGGATGGGTGATATCATTACCTTTCTTGCACGCTAAAGGAAAATCTTTGCTTATTGACCATGTGTTGTAATCTTCCATATTCACTGTTTGAACTCAATGAAAAAGCCAAAAGGAAATTTTCAGTTCTCAACTATAATGTCAATAGGCTTGTACACTACTAATAGAATATTAAAATATTTTACACTAAGGAAGGAAAATCTCTAGGAACCTTAGCACTTGGAGTTATAATATATTGGAGGAATAACAGAAGCAGGATGCTTATCTATTAGAAAGCTATACTTGGGGTTAAATCAGAAATCAAAAAAAAAACCCAAAAAACAAAAAACATCCATCTTTCTTGAAGAAATCAAGATTCAATTCTTATTAACAACTGAAGTCGTACAGAATAGAGATGTAATACTGGTTCTTTCACTTTATGCTTTTGTTAACATGTATTAGGAGGATGGAAAGGGAGGATAAAGCAGAAGGAAAATGTAACAACAGTGAAATGGTTTTGATTAGTTAAATATATTTGTGATATTTTCACTCTTGTGGAGCAACAAAATTCTTGACCTCCACAATTGTGAAAAGGTAATTTTAATTTTTTTTATAAATTTCAGCAAGTGTTTGCTCCTTCTGTTGTCACAACATCCATATGTAACAAAAGTTATTTTACCCAGTAAATTTCTTTTAGGTTTTCCTTCTCAAAAATTAACACCTGTTCAAAGTAACTTATTGGGGAATAGGAATGACTGTTTCTGTGTTCTCATTCCAAAAGGATTTGCTTAATTCACTGAGATCATTCAATACTTTGCTAAAAAGCCTAAAGAGTTTTCTGCCTCTCCTCTATTGTTTTTTTCTGCAAAATTATTTTTGTTGATGGTAGGAGTTTATTTCTGCCTTGTACTATCAAGCCTTGTTATGCACAGAAGGCATTAGTCATGAGCCCTGTTGCTAAAGCAATTCCCTACCCATGAACCTCAGCTCACCTGCGCAAGCTGACACTTTTGAGTGTCAAATCCTCCTCCCAAACCAATCAGTACTCACATTTGCAAAACTTGTACCATAAGATTTCATCATTTTCATTGATTTTCAGTTATTCCATTGTCAGTGTACAGTGCTGATCACAGAATTGCCAAGAGGGAAGGCTGTTGGCTGAAGGAAAGGAAAAGAATGTCATTTTTATACATGCTACCTAAGTTATATTTATGGAGTGAGCATATTCCTCTCTCAGGTACTTGAAAGGGGTTGCATTGCTGTCTGTATAAGACTTGTTCTCTGTGTTTTACAGCTACCCAGATGAATATTAATATGAGACATTGAGGGGAAAGTTAAGAAAGTTTCTTGTAAACCTTGGATGGTAATTTTTTTCAATACATAAACAACAACAAAAAAGGATCACTGGTTTTCATTTTAAGGAGAAGGTATCACTTCTGCTCAGTATAGCAAGGAGAAAGTTTCAAAGAAAACATGCACTTCTCGACAAGCACAAACTGTGAAATGTATTAGAAAATAAAGGTTTTAATGTCAATTATCATTAAGAACCTTATTTTCAAAAACACTTCACAGTTTAGTCATGCTGAGAAGTGCTTCTCATCTTTGAAATTTTCAGCCTGCTACACTGAGCAAAATGGGTGCAATTTTCTTTTAATTGTTTTGAACACCATGTGTGAGAGAACATGACAGAATGCAAATTGCTTCTACAAGATGTAAGCAGCAAATAAGTTGTTGAATTTTGTGGCATCTCTCTGTGAGCTGAAAGCATGAGATGCACTACGTTTTTAGCAATAGGTCAGGGAGGAATATCTCTATCTCCCTTGTTTGCTCTTTCCCTGGTTTTAGTTTGCAATTCAAGACAAGAAACCAAGAGGTTTCATGTTCATAGTGCAGTAAGAGTTCTGTCCTCAGCAGCAATACTGGAGACCTTGGGTCAGAGCTAAACCAGACTCATAGCATTTGGGGTCTTTCACAGTCACCTGTCTGCCTCCCAGCTATGCATACCATAATGCAAACTGCAAAGCAATGTTTTTTCTTTAGTCTTTCTAGCTAGCCAGGCTGAACTAGGGCAATAAATTATTATGGACTAAGCTCCACCATGCATTAGTCATAATGTAGTGCCACACTCTTTTACACAGCAGACCAGCATCTTGTGCTGATCCTTGTCCAGTGAACAATATCTACTGACAACTAAAAAATAATAATGAAATACACTGAATGCCCAGGTTTTGGTGGTTTTGTTCCCCCAGGATCTCTGCAGAGCCAGGTATTTCTATTTTAACCAACTATTGCACACATACAGCAATATCAAAACAGGAGGAGGGCAAAACTCAGACTGTCCATGAAATGAGGCAATTAGCAATAGTGAAACAAACACTTTGGTTCTATCTCATATGACCAATTAGGCACTATTGATGAGGCTAGCAGAAGATGTTTCCCTCTGTAGTACTTCTCTGACTTTGCCTAGCTAGTTTGCTTTCTGCAGCACTGTGTTAAAAGGCACAGTGGTCAGATTTCTCTTTGAAAGCCTCTAATGATCTGACAAAAGTTTTCAGTTGAGTTGCAATAGAAATTCCCCCAGGATAATTTGACATTGCATTATTATTGCAATAGTTTCTACAGATATTCCAAAGTCAAATTAATATCATTTTTTTAGGGGTAAGTGCCTTCTGCAATGTGGTTTCTTTGTGCAACATGACAGAGCTGTCACACCATTTTTATCAAACTTCTTGTGGTTTCAGAAAAAAAAATTCTCTTGTTCTATCTTCATGTGGGAAACAAGGTTACTCCTGGACATCATCTTGCACTTCAGCTGCCCAGGAGAACTTTAACTTTATGATTTTCCATTCAATTTCTGATCTTTAAGATGGAGGTTCCGTGTGAATTTCCATACCTGTTCTCACACTTAAAAAGCTGACAGAAATGAAATAAATAACAGGATAAACAGGATTCTTTTTTGTGAGAAAAAATTCACTGAGCCATAACATAGAGCATATCTACATATAGCTGGAAATCTGTGCAAGGACTGCTGGAGGCATTCTGAACCCACCATTAATGTCACAGGGAAGGATTTTCTTTTTGACTCTTTTGAGACAAAGTAAGGGATATGTCTGCAAAGGACTGATTTATAAACTTCTTTGTAGAAACTCCAAGTAAAAGAATGCTGGAGGTATTCTGGAGTGATCCTTTCCCCTTCTTTCTCTCCTTCTTTTCAAAGATAAAGAAATGAAATCTATTATTTTATTTGTTCTGTGTACATGAAATGAGTTTTATCCTATTATAAATTTGGTCTTCTTATTTTACTTAAACATGACCATTGTTCTTTTAATTCATTTATTCTCAAGGCACATCTGGATTACAAACTTTTGAAATTGAGATAGAAGTCTTGGTCATTAAACATGAAAGGCAGCTCTCTTCAGCTTAAGCATAAATGTCAAAGCTCAAGATTTTGCCTGAATACTCAAAAGCAAAACTATTGAAGAACTTTTTCTACTAAGATTGGGTGTGTGAGCGAGCCGTGTTTAAGAATGACCATATATAAATCCACATGGCATAGACATTTTCTCATATTCTGTATGGTGAGAGTGAATGAAACATTGTTTCATTGCATGAGCTATCGTAAAAGTAACTGCTTAAAAAAATAATAAAGAAAAAGGAAAAGCGACCAGGTGTCAAACACATTCATTGATGGCTACTTTCTTCCCTCAGTGTAAAATGGAAAGATATGTTTTTGTATACATGGTGTTTTTTACATTTTAAATCTCAATATTTGTAGATTTCTGATTTTTCACCTTATCAAATGTAACTTTGAAAAATTTTCAACAGTTTTTAATAAAGGTCAAGCTGTCTTGAGTCATATTAAAGGTGTCCCTCAGTTCAGACCACTAAGCATTCTTTTCTTCCTTCAATCTCACATATTTTCATTACAGTACAGATAACTGATTTCTGTCTGTCATCTCTCTTTTAAGTCTTCTAAGGGGAAGTAGGGGATTATTTAATTTTAAATAAAGTCTTGTGTTCAAGCTAATCAGAAAGGGACACAAGTCCTGGAGGCTCATCAAGACAAAAAATACAGGAAAGTATACCATGAATGGGATATTGCTGAGAAGAAAAAAAAAAACACAAAAAACATTGCAGAGCTTTTTAAGCTCTCTATAACCTTGTGTAAGAGGGCTGTTTTGTGCCTTAGGTGTTCTTGACATGACCTTTTTATTACCCTTTTATACTGTACCCTTGCTGACTGTAAGTACAGAAAAAAAGCAGGAAATTTATGCTTTCTGCATATTTTATATTGGGCTCTTCACTTTGGCATTTGAAGCCTAATTGAGACTGTTGCTTTTAATAAGAAAAGAGAAAATGTATAAGAAAGCCTCAAAGAAGTAGGCCAAATTTATCACAAATAAAGTCAGATATCAATATATCACTTAATTTTAATATTGTCATAGAAGCATTTTAGCACCTTTGCTTTACAAAAAAAAATAGTCATAAATAGTGTGTTATTGATCATAACTCCATATAATTTGAAGGTCTTTTTATTATGGGTTGGTTTGCATGACAACAGTCCTGCTGGTGACAGACGGGGTACAACTGTCTCAAGGGGGGAATATTAACACAGCTCATTGAAACTAATTTGAAGGGGCAAATGGATATAACCAGGCTCACCAGAGAGTGTTGATCTAGGGAAGAGTGTCTGGAAAACTGCCTAGTAGAGAAGAACCTAGAGATACTGGCCAACAGATGGCTAAACGGGATCCAGGTGGCCAAGCAGGCCAATGGCATCCTGATTTGTATCAGGAATAGTGTGGCCAGCAGGACCAGGGCAGTGACTATCCCCCTGTACTCAGTACTGCTGAGGCTGGAATTTGAGGTGAGCACCTTGAATTCTATGCCTAGTTTTTGGCCCCTCACTACTAGAAAGACATTGAGGTGCTGGAGCAGGTCCAGAGAAGGGCAACGAAGCTGGTGAACGATCTGGAGCAAAAGTCCTACGAGGAGCAGATGGGGGAGTTGGGATTGTTTAGTCTAGTGAAAAGGAAGCTCAGGTGGGACCTTATCACCCTCTATAACTGCTTGAGATGATGCTGCAGTGAGGTGAGGATTGGTGCCTTCTCCCAAGCAGGAACAGGCTGATCAGGGAGGTATTTGGGCCACCATTCCTGGAAATATTTAATATATGAGTAGATATGGTGCTTAGGACATGGTTTCGTAGTGAACATGGCAGTTCTGGGTTACTGGTTGGACTAATGATCTTAGAGATGTTTTCCAACCTAAATGACTTTATAATTCTACAATCTACATATAATAATCTTAATCACTCCCATAACCATCATTGTATTACTTATACAGCCAGAAACCAACTGCAATTTTGGCCCATCCTGATACACAAATATGAAAAAAGTCTTACAATACATTGTATAGATGTAAATACCAGTAGGAAATAGATATGCTGCATGTTCTAGGGGTGGCAACTAAATACGAGACTTGGGTTTCTGGAACACTGAGAAATGAGGACCTAGAGCAAGAGATGTACAAAGCCTAAGGCAGGACTAAAATGAATGTCTTCTATGATGCAAACCCCCTGTGACAGAAGCTTGCATGTATAATATTCTTTCCAAAATCAGAGTTCTCATTAATTACCAACATATATGTGGGTAAGAAGCCTTACCAAACAGCCCAAATGCCTTTTATATGGTGAACATATCATAACTGTTTCAGCTTTTGTAAAGTATGAATTTATATTAAAATTATATATCTGATTCCTCTGAAGGAATTTGAGAATGTGTGCTATAAGAAGAGTGATGAGTCAGTGAAATTTCAAGATAAAAAAATGCCCTTGGTGGTAAGAAGCTGAGCAGTGCGCAATGTTTCAATTGCTTTGCACATCTTAGAGTGTCCTTCAGTTCAAACACCTCCTTAGATCAGCAAAGGTCTATGCTGTAAGTGACAGCACTGAGCTTCCTATACATGCATGAATTATTCATTTCCTAAATAGATACATTAAAAAGAGAGCTCTTTAGAATTTAATGAATATTAATAAGACCATTCACCAACATACCACATATATCTATGCTAAGGAAATCAATATGGAGGTATATTTATTATCAGCGTGCCTGGAAACATGCAGCATTTTTCCACTAATATCAGAAAAAAAAATTCACTTCCAAGACCAGAGTTACTTAATCTTCAGCATTCTGAAAGCACAGAGGGATTTTACTGAATTGAAAGCAGAATATTACAGAGAAAGGGACGATTAATAAAGGCCCTATTTGCTTAAACCTTGTGCAAAAATTGGTCTCTAAAGGAAAAGTTAATTTCCTACTAAGTCACATTCACGAAAAGATAAACATTCTAAACTACAGACAGCAAATACAAACGTCTACACCACGTAGTCAGATCTAGAGTTTTGGTTTATTTTAACACAATCCTGCATCCCTTAATCTGAAATTGTCTGTCAATCAGACCACAAAAATAGCAAATTATTTAGCAGTAGAGTGATATGCTGAAACCCACAGAGTTCGAATTTTAATAGCAATCCCAAACAAAACCTTCAGTTTCCTAATCTCCTTTTTTTTTTAAACACTCAGAGGAGTTGAAATTCACTTTTGAATTTGTACAAGGATTTGTGACAACATGTCTTCTAGTCGTCATTCAACACTGTAGAGTTCTTAAAAAATAAGGTGCAGAAATCCAAAGTGTAGCACTTATCTTTAGCATCAGTCAGGCACCATATTTTGAAGCACTTCTGCATCCAAGCTAAATTATTACACTAATTCATGCTGGCACAACTTCTTGCAATCACAGGTTTTTGACCATAAGTTAACATCAACACAGTTCCACAAGCTTGCTGGAAATTCTGCAGTTGCTCCTTTGCAGGTAATCAATTTGCCTATCAAGAAAATGTTGTGCTTAGGAAGTTTTCTTCCTTCAGCCCTCCCTCCATACCATCCTTATTATTTTCTTCCCTCTTCATTTAAGGTTGGTGATAATATCTTGTCTTTGGGGTGGATGCACTCTCCACTTCTACTTCAGATCCACCTTTGGGTTTTCAGGCATCATAAGAATCACTGGGTCAATGTTATGATGACAAGGAATCCTTCAGATTATCTGGATTTCTTTACTACAGCTACCATAAATTGAAATGAGCTTTTTTCTGGAGAGTGACAATTAGACAAGCCAAAATTAGTTGTGTAGCATTAAGGGTACCTCAGACACAATGTGCTTAATAGAGTAATTCAATTGATATACACACATTAGGAAATCAGTTGGGTTGTGATCTCTGTGATCTGAATGAAGCTGAGTCACCTAGTACAGAGTCAAAACAGATGGTTGCAATAAAGGTAACCAGGATTCATGTAAGTGATTTTCAGAAAGTGACTCACCTGTCAATCAAGGCTTAGAACTCAGCAAGCAAAGATCACTGATTTAATAAAAAATTTTTGCCCCAGATTTTAAAATCTGTCACAAAGAGAAGAAAATTTAACAAACAGAAAAACTAGTATTGCATCAAGGTCAGAGGTATAAGTCTTTCTCAACAAAATATTCTGTCAAAGACCCTGATGAAATTACACATGATAAATGTGAGAAGGCTTTTGACAGGATCAAGAGCACTCAAAAAATTATCTAGAACAGTGTTTTTATGTCTTTATTGAAGAAAATGTGTGGCTTTTTTAGAAATAACATTTCTTAGTTTTAGTAATGTCAAGAATAATGCAGAGTAGGCATTCTGCAATTAGAACTGAGCTGTTTCTTAAATCTACCCACTTGTAACCCTTTTTATCATTGTGCAAATCTCTTTACACAGCCTTATAATACTGCAATTGGCCCCTTGTCAAAAAAATGCTGCTTAAGCATCTCAGTTTAAAATCCCTCTCGCCTTTGCCTCGTTTCTGATAAGAAGAAAATTCTAGTTACTTTTTTAGGGGGTTTTATTTCCTTGCTCTACCAGCTCAGTTGCAGCTGAATGCAAGGACTGAAGTGATCTACTATATTCAGATCTGGCAATAGTGGTGACAGTCTATTAAACACTGCTTCCTTCTATTCTCCCAGGTTTGGAAACATGAACTAAAGTGGGTTCTTCCTTGGCCAGTTATGTCAGTCTTTGGTTCCTCCAAGTCGAGCATTAGATATATGTAGAAGAGGAGTAACAACACAGTTCTGGCTATCTGAAGTCCTCAAGGTGCTGTATGATTATAAATACACAGTGTTAATTACATTTCTTTTATAGTAATAAAGCTTTCAGGTTTGAAGTTAAAAAATTCCCCATGGAAAACGTTGCTGTTTCATTTAATCCAGAGTGCCTAGAGGAGATTCCATTTGCCGCTCTCAGTTACATTAAACACTTACTCTAGAAATCCATGGGGAATTTCTGTTACACAGAATGTTGAAGTATGCAGAGTTTTTCCAAATATATCAGATGATATAAAGCATTAAAATATGAATGATTTATACTAATATATATGGGGACTGCTCATTTAATTGGCAGACATATGTTTTCCTGTCACTAAAGGATTTAAAAGCTCTCAGTTTAAGTATATCTAATGTAAAGCTAAAAAAAATTATTACAGTTAGCATCTTTTCTTTGACAGAAGTTCTGTTTTCACTCTCTGAAGTGGTTGAAGTAGCATGAATACATATCCTTGTTTTGCAATGTCAGTTTTAGAAACAGCCTATATGAACTCTTATGCAAGAGTCATTAACAAGTTAATTTTCCTTGGCCTAAAACATTTTCATCATTTTTATTTCCATCTATTCAAAAACCAATTATAGTTATAATCAAGAAATCTGGTTCCTTGATAACATATTCCTACCAACTATTACCTTTCATCCCAAGAAAATAATCAGTGACTCTGTGACTACAGTCAGATTCTCACCACCCTAGTCCAATAGTTGGTGCCCTTGTGGAAAATCATGGATAGCTAATTCTGTTCTTATAAATTCCTTGTTGTTTTGCATCTTCCTATCAAGATGTTTTGTGTATTCCATTAGGAAAAAAACATCTATGAATACTTTCCTAGGTTTCCCTCAACTACATTTTCACCTAGAGGGATCAAGGCAAGTAAATCAGAAAATCATATATTGCATTCTAGGTAGGATATTGCAAAGGCTTCTAGCCAGGTGTATATATATTATACAGAAGATTTTGTGCCTGGTTCCTTTGTGTGGAATCCAAATTTACCTGTTAGATGCTCATGTTCATGCATTACTGCATGCCGAGGTAACAGAAAAGAATTTCCACCCAAAATAAATCTATTTGGATACCTACAAATTTGGAAATTTATAGACTCTAAACGAGGAACAGAAGTACCATTAGAGAAACAAGTATACCGTGTATCTGAATCTCAAAAGACATGGAGGGGTCTTTAAGAAATCTGTTGAAAAGCACTGAAGTTGATGTGTGGGGTCTTGCCCCAGTATGATCTTGGCATGATGTTATTTGTCACGTTGATCAGGATCCTTGCCAAGGCATGCTGTTCTCTGAAGTGGCTCTTGTGACAAAGCCTCCTTTCCAGGCATACCAGTATGGAGGAAGTAGTATCCAGTAGGTCAGACCTTTGAATACAACTTGGATTTTGTAGGGGCCATAGTCACGAAACCTCAAAGTGTTTCTAGGCCTTATAATTTTTGCTTTGCCTCTGTTTTCTTCTCTGCTGCTAAATAACTTAGAGAGGACCTAAATCCCTATGGACTTAATAAAATATTTTCTTTAAAGTTTCCAGACAAGCCTCTCCAAATAGCTTAGAGAATTCTATTGTGGTGTCAGAAATAACTAAAATTCTATGACATGTCTGTTTCTAATGCATCTGAAGAAATATGGAAGTGAATTTTATTTAAGCAACAGTAGCAATTCAATAGGAATGGTGTTTCCTGTAGGGTGTATAGAGCTGCTCAGAAATATGGAGAGCATTGCCTCCAGTCTGTAAGTATATGTAGAGAACAGAGGATCCCAGTTAGGCTTTGGGAACTATTCAAACAAATATATTTGCAAACTTTAAGTAAACTTTTGTGAAAAGAAAACTTTGTTGATAGAAATGGTATTTTGTGGAAGGATGGAAACAGACTGCCAGAGTCCATGTTAATGATAAATCAGGACATGAAGAGGAGAAAAATACAATATAGACTTTTCATTCAATAACCCTCAGTAGCAGCCTCAATACAGTAAAGCTCCTCTTTTAGATGACGCTGTTCCCAAAAGACTGAAAAGCAACCATATAAACCCAAGTACTTCCACTTTGTTCGAAAAAAATGTGTCTTTGAAAATGATAATAAACAGCACATAGGGGAAAACAGTGCTCTGTAATGAACTCTGAGGTCCTTTACACTGCAAGAAGCCTCCTTGTGTGAGACCATGTCTCTGGTGGTAGGCTTCAGTCTTCTCAGTCACGCCAAGCAATGTTGACTGAAAACCTCAGATATATCACACTGTCATAAAAGGAGCAGTGGCCAGTTTGAGCACACTTTGTGCTTGGATTGTATTCATTTGGTGCACAGAACCATATGTGTCCTGCTTAAGTACAATGTGTGGAAATGTGGAAGTGCTTGC